>CM034538.1:709749-751863 GCA_020002185.1 Paraescarpia echinospica | reverse complement strand
GAGGAAAGAAGGGAGAGAGGAGGGAGGAAGAGAGGGAGGAGGGAGGTAGACGTAGTGACATTAGGAAGAATGGGAAAGGAAGCAAGGGGGGGCATCCATAGGAGGGAGAAATGCAGGAAACAAGAACATGAAGCAAACAGTCTGTGTAGAGTTGTACACTGACACTTTGACGTCATCCCTTAGAAGTCAGCAATAGTTTATAGAATTCATTCCCAAAACTAAGTTCTAATCCGCAGTTTTTAACAGAACACCGTACAAAAACTATAGCAGCCATGTATTACTGTTGCCTAATAATAACACACATTGTACGCTTGTAAACAATCTGATCCTGTCCTTCCGTTGGCCTCTGACCCACATCTGTCATTCGTCACCCCTACAGCTGCCACTGACCACAGACTGAGCCCTGGGCCTAGACCGTGACTCACTGCCTCCTTGTCTGCCTTGGTTCAAGTCAGAGGGTGGCAGTCTAGCCTGGCTCAGGTTCAAATCACTAAATCATTACAAACACTCAATTAAAAAGTATTATTGCATCAGCAAAGTGCACAGGGTAATTTATTGAGGTCAACTGACAGGTCACTGATGTATGGTTTACAGTAGAGCCATGAACACTAAATAAAGACATGTCTAAGAAATTGGACAGTTCACACATTATTCCACAAAATATTCAATAAAAACGTCCCCACATCAGTAACCATAGGCAAGCTGAACTCTCCCCACCTTCATTCAACATCTGGTATCAGTCTTACCACTAACGCACACTGCACTATTATGTATAGTTTTGCGTTCATAGACATGTTTTGCCCATATAAACATTTGTTTCCCAGAAACACAATAAATATTAAATTTTTGCAACATTTTCAAACTAACCTAATTGAGTGTCCTCAAAAATGTACACTCAACTGTGGGTTATGTAACTTAAACCTTGATCCTATGGATCCCAGACATGATGATCACAGACATCATTATAATGATCTACAGGGCTGTCTTTGGTGGAACATGGTTCCACATGAGTAGGCAGTCAGGCAGTACAACTGTCTGGGCCTCTCAGACATGGTGACTGACATGTACTTGAGAGGGCAGGTGTAACTGATCTGATTCCCTGCATACCTCCTCACTGGGGTCCTGGATATCTCCTCGCTGGGAGTATATTTACTCCTGGATATCACGACCGTGGCGAAGATATCTTCCCTAGGATATTGCCTCAATAGAGAGGATATCCCTCAGTGTGGAAGATATCTTCTCAAGATATCTCGTCAGTGGGGAGAATATATAGCGACTGCACTTTTTACTCCATGTGTTTAAAAGTGCTTTAATTCATGATTCATTTGATGACCGCGATAACACAGGCAGTCAATTTCTACTATCAATCACATTGATTCTTGTGTGACTTTACAAAGGTTATGCTAAAACTGTTCCTTTGTTTTTTAAAAGTTTATTTAAGTACGTATGTGTTCATTATACATGTTGAGCTATTATCCACTCTTGGCTGGAAAATCAGACTATATATATACGTATATATATATATATATATATACTTTTAACCAACTTGTTTACACGTGGAACCGTTTACACAGACAATTACACCAAGTCACATTGACTGTGTCAACTGAATCCCATCAATTGTGACTTAAATCGGGAGCCGCCCTCTGAAGCAGGTAATGAATATGTCATGCATGAACGCACACAGCTGGCCCGCTGAAGCACGGCATAAGGAGAAGTGTCAGTGATTGACCAGTCCAAAACAGTCATAAATATACTGTCTCCAGGGCGCAGCGACTGCACTTTTTACTGTATGTGTTTAACAGTGCTTTAATTCATGATTCATTTGATGACCGCGATAACACAGGCAGTCAATTTCTACTATCAATCACATTGATTCTTGTGTGACTTCACAAAGGTTATGCTAAAACTGTTCCTTTGTTTTTTAAAGTTTATTTAAGTACGTATGTGTTCATTATACATGTTGAGCTATTATCCACTCTTGGCTGGGAAATCAGACCTCAAATTCTTGCTTTCTGGTATAAACTAATGAGATATTGTTTCCAATAATGTTATTATTAGATATGTTACATATTAATGCCTACTATTTAATTGACTGGTAATGTGACTTGTTGTATCTCATGAAAAAGACACCTAGTTCTGTCATCTTTACAATGACTTATGTATCAAAGTCTAGTAACCGAACAGTCTTGTTTTATTATATTGCGTTTAGCTCAACAGAATAATAGACCATAGTACAATTCATACATTTCACTGTGTGTGCAAAATTTGTTGGATTCACAAAACTTACGCAAGCAGAAGATGTATTTGATGTCTTTAGTTATTAAAACTTGTGATCATTCTCGTCAAGTCGTTGATTTTCCCGATTCTGCAAACACATGAATGCTTTGTTTTTCTTACAAAAACAACTAGAAAGGTAAATGGAATATAGTTCATGGCTCCTAGATTTGAATGGGCAGCAAGAATTGACACTTACTTTGGAGCGTTTAGTGGAAACTTGCAACATTTCAATCCACCATCTGTGATAAACGCTCCAAAGTAACTAGATAGCTGCATAAATAATTTTGATTAAACTCATTCAAACAATAAACATACAAAGCCAAAACAATGTTAGTATTAATTACAATTTTGTTCATAAACACTGACGCCATTAATAGACTGATGATGTTTTAACATTAGACAATGATGACGCTAGTGTTCCCCGTGCATTCAGGCGCTGTCAAGTAGACCACAATTGACGTCATGATGTTGTGTAACTTGAGATTAGCGAAGAAATATTGGCGTACTATGTTCATGCAGGTCTCAACACACTGGCGGAGCTCGGCTGCTGCAAAAAACGCCTATCACTCTGCCCATGACGCAGACAGACCTGAATGTAATCTGTTTTAAACATGTTTATGCGACGGGAATAAAAATATCAATCAGTCACAAAGATTACTGATTCGAACATTTGCAGGTTCCGTAAATGTGAGTACAATTTGCTGGCTAGTTGTGTCAGGCAATCGCCCCAGGGCAGGGTGAGTGCTGGCTATGTCACTTCGTAGTAAATGATTCGTCTCATTGTTTTTTTGTTCACACTTTCCAAGAGGTACGTTTTCTTGTCGGAAACTTCTTCACAGCATGTTCATAAAGTCATGTGCCGTTTAAAAGTCAAACCGATGGGAATTGCAATAATCCACAAAAACTTCAGATTATAAAAATTGTTTACCAGTATCTATGCTGGCGTCTTGCCAAAGAGTTCTATTTATTGACGTAAGGGTTTGTTTACAATACTTGCCAGAGTTAAGAGCCGTGTAAACATTTATATAACTGCGTTGTTGCAGAAATGGTCACCTCATTTAACTCAATGTGGAGCATCCCGCTGTGGGATCTGGACCTATTTACCGAGTTGATTTAGTAGTAGGAACAAAAATCTATAATTATAGTATTAGTGCTATTTATAAATCTAACAACTGACGGGAGATTACTGCTGTTTCGTTTTTTAAGAAAAAAATAGTTTTGAAAATAAAATAAAAATTATTCTGTGAATAAACCTAATCATGTTTAGGGAAGCTTAACACAGAAAACATTACCTGAAATATTAGCATGTAAATTGCTTCCAGACTCGGTTACATTAATAGTTTATGTTGCTCAGAACGGAGCTTTCGATGTCTTCACGACGTCTTTATCAGCGTTGATCAGACCAACGCTGATGAAGACATCTTGAAAGGTAACTCACCATATTTTCAAAATTACCTAAATTATGTTATTCAAGCATTATTATGCAAATGTTATTTTATACAACTGGAAATATTAATTTTAAAATAAGCACGACTGTTTTGTGAATTTGAAAGTGATATACACTAGTATTTCTATAAATACAGCTGAGTTGTTACAAGTCACAAAGTATAATATAAATGTGACTCCGTAAAAAGTGGGGAGACCGTGTGTGTCACTCTGCAAACCATTGACGTAGTGACACGTCACTGTCGATTGGTGACAACTATGACCCCATAGTCTTGGTGCAGTGGTTGCTGAGACTATACATAGACATCTGGCTCGATTCGAGATATTTCTAGTCAAGTGCTCGTGTATGGAAATTAGGATATTTAATACAAAGTACCACGCTGTGAACAGCAAAAATGTTATTGCAGCAATTAATGGATGTAAGCGTGCCTGCCGTATCACTTACTGCCACACGTATAAACACGTCCGTAGGCATGTCCACACTACTGACAAATGTCAATGAATAATTTAAAGAAACATTTGCTGTTTCCAAGCTGCAGTTTAAAAATATAATAGTACTCAAAATACATACAGGATGCAATATATTTTGAGTTTTGTACAATTCTCAATAGAAATACATACATGAGGAAGCAGTAACAAAGTTTTAATGAAATATAGAGGGCAAAGTAAAATCATTAGATGATGTCATGCATTAAGTAAAAGATGTGACTAACCCAATATTAAAGCTGATCGGTGCAAACTATAGCCATCATAAATATTACAGAAAGTGCTACCAGTGGTGGATCTAACTGAATACTAAACAAAAAGAATTGGAATGTTTCACAGAGAGAAAAGCATTTATCTAATGATAATAATAGGAATTTATGTAGCGTCTGAATTCATTTACAATAAACCCTCTTGCATGCTTTACTTAAAATTACACAAATTAAATATTTTTTGTCAAAACATACCGTTGCAAAGCAAAAGAAGTGATTAAGACACTTCATAAATCTGTACAGAAATGTATAACACATTTTAATAACAAGTATTCACAAATTTTTTTTTATTAATATATCTTGATCTTCAAAAGCAGTGATATGTCTTAAAATGTTTCTTAAATGAGCTGACAGTCTTAGGTTGTTTAACATCCTTAGTCACGTTGCTAACCGGAGTTTCGTAAAACATCTGCGTAACATATGACTGACTGGCGGCCCACGAGTCACCATTTGTTCTAATAAAGTGCTCCACATTAAGGACACATGATCGTTCCTGGTTCTAGGAAACGTGCTGTTATTGTACTGTTGGTTTTGGTATTATGCCAGAATTATCCCCGATTCCCGGCTCCCGAGCTCCCATTCAGGAGAGACACGCCCGCCAGGTGAGAACACACCTGTTAGGTGACTAACTCAGCCGGGGATCATGTCAACAACAAGGTAATCACCTCATTAATTTCACACCATTGAACACCTGGTAATTATTGCACTATGCATATTGTATTTTATTATTAAAATTCTATTATCTAATTTTTTATATGAAAAATAATTCTATATCCTTATAATTGGCAACAATAACAACAAAATACATCACAGTTGCTTGCCATAATTGTTATCTTTAATTGTAAAACTGTTTGGTGAATACATCTTAAAAGGACTATCTGCTTTTACCAAGTTTGTCATGTATTAATTAATATAAAGTTCTTAAGACTACTAACTTTGTTGAAGGTTGTGTTTAGCAATTTGAAGGCATGACCACGGGTCCACGGGTGCATGTTCAAATAGGAAACAAAACACCTACGCTGTAGTTTGAAAACAAGCTTTATTGGCAATACGGCCAAGTCGGGTTGAGTTAATTGCTATACCCTTTGATGTTCAACGATGCTCAACACAGCAGACTTCCAGTTAGAAATGACTGCACCATAATAATAATTGATGGTCATAATATTATGGTCAGGTGAATCATAGCAGTGAAGTAATTCCCCATGTAAACCACACAATACTTCACAATGTTACACGTTTGGTCCAATTTCCCCCAGTGCACTATTGAGTAATAACCAGTGTCTAAATGTGGACCGTGGACCATCTCTGGGGCACTGAGTCCCACCCCAGGGGCGTTAAGTCTCCATGGCAACACACCCACGAGAATCACATTAACAGGTGTTTTACTAATGCATGAGACAAGACAAACTGGTCAATAACAGAGGCCGACAGAGACAAACTGGTCAATAATAGAGGCCGCGGTGTGACGTATTTATGAGTCATACAAAATATTGTACAATAACTATCAACAATTTTATTTATATATAAATATTTTAACTACCTGTGCATTTTAGTTTGTTTGGTTCTGTTTTGTTTATTGTTTAAGTAACTTTAATCTTTGTATTACAGCGTATATGAGTACATTTATTTCAGGTAAAACCCACAAACTGGTAGATACAAATAGGTCTAAAAATATATAAGTTTTAAAAAGTAAATAAGTAAAAATTTAAATAGTAAATTTTTTTTGAAGTTGATTAGGAGACAAATAAGCTATAAAATGTAATAGAAGTAATTTATTATTAGCCAGTCTTCAGTATTTAATTGCAATACAAGCCAGTATTTAAGTCTTAGCATCCTAGTGAAATGTCAACACTCCCTAACAGAACCTTACTCACAAGATAACGAGTGTATAAATAACGTTTATTGATATTCATATGATTAATTCACATGTGAAATAGAGATAATCATTATTACAAAAGCCAGGTAAAAGCCGTCTGAGGTATTGTCCCTCAACAAACCACACAATTAAAACCAAACAATTTAGTATAACAGAGAAAAATCGGGGTGACAATGACCTTAAACCCTGAGTACCGTAGTTACTAAGTGACCTGAATACACCTAACAAATAAATCACAAAGAAATAGGTGGGATGACACAATACGACCCCCACTAAATATACTGATGACATCAGCTAAGGCGAAGTAAACCACACCTCCGATAGAGAGATGTTTGTTCGGTGAAACCTTGAAAAGCGACTGACAACAAACAATGCTGGCTCCGAGCCAGACGTAGTAGCTTGTGTAGTAAGGAGCTGCTAACATCTGACCTCTAGCGGGCTACAGTTGAACCCTAGGCGCCTCCCATCTTCTATCACCCACAAAAACCCACCAGGCTGTTGGCACCGTGCCAGGAAACTCATCACATTTCAGAGCACTTACAGAACTAATGCCTGACAAATCCATTCAGCACTGTCCGCGTCACTAAATATTGACGATAACTTACGCTTATTGACATAATTTCACAAAATGAAGTTTCTAAAATAAACAGCATGCATGGTATTCCAGGATAGACCATAGTTTGGTTTGGCCCATTTAATTTTTTTTTATCAAACATCGCCATTTCAGACAAACCAGTCAAGTGCAAACAGGTTATATGTGGAAAAACATTGGAGAGGTCGTTTTTCTGTGGACATTTCAAATATGACATGCGCTGTTATTCATTTATCTAACAACTGCTAATCACATTGCCTGGGAGTTCCAGGGCCTTTACCCCACTACACCCCACCCCCACCCCGCCACTGGCCTGGACAGCTATGTTTGGGCACCCCTGTGCCTGAGGTTCTTACAGGTCATACTGCAGATGGTAAAAAAACATAATTTTTGCGAGCAGATTGTGTCGCCATTAGCCTGTCAGGGCCAACACTTTGACTGAGCCTTGCCAATTTGTGGCTATTTCAATGTGGATTCACAGAAGACAATATTAGTCACATCAGTTATTTTTAAACGTTGTTACCAGTTGTCTTAATTTATGTGTTTGTTTTGGTTCATATCCTTCAGCAATGTTCTTCTACGTTTACTTTTAGGCACCAATTTGTTTTTCTTGTAAATTGTAATATTATGCTGACTTTGGTGGTATTTCTTTATGTAATCTTGTAAATTTGTTTTAACTCTATCATGAATTTCTTATTTTCTTAACTTTTACTCAATGTCTGCCTGATAATAATAATCAAATATTTTCATGCGCTATAAATCTGGCTGCTTTTGTTATTCAGAGGCAATTTAAAATACTTTTTTTAAATAACTTAATTAAATTTTAGAAAATACTTTAAGATGCTAAAAGCATTAAAATAATATTTATAATAAATCAATAATATAATCTAAAATATTTAAATGCTATATAAATTTACATCTTATTTGCTACACAGTAATATGTCACTTTGAAGTGTGATATGATGGCTAAGTATCTGGCAGCATCTTCATACGTCTGACTCTACATTCCTACATTCCAAGGAGGCTGCCTTTGAAGTGGCAGAAAGTGGCACTGAACAATACAGACTAATTAATCGTGTAGCATTAACAGAGTGAGGTGATGGTAACAGGCCCAGACAGCGCACAGATGATAGACCAGATGTGGGCTCTTCCTGGGAAACAGGAGCTGTGAGGACATGCATGTGAGACTGGGAGTTCCTGGGACTGAATCCATTCCCCAGCTGTGACGGAGGCAACCAAGACATCAAACTCTCCCACATCATACAAGATATCAGATATCACCAGATGTCCCGACATCGCTCTTGATATCACAGAGTCGAGTTGCATAAAATACTGAATTTTTGGTATAAAAAAGATCATGATGCTTTGAACAAAATACTCGTCATTGAGAGATGGTATCAAACAGAAACAAAAACATTGATGGAAGGAATATGGCACGACTTGGTAAAACTGTTTATTATACACAATGTTTGTTATATAAGGCCAGAATATTGATTTTAAAACTGTTTCTTTTTGACTGGATTTTCCTTAGACCATCTATTGTATTTAATTTACTTTGAAAAAACTTCATGAAACTCAAACTGCATTTTTATGAAACCCCACTTGAAATATCACGACACTGAATATTGTGCATGAAATACCCTAGGAATTTTTAACTCTGTATTACAAAAATCAACAAACTTTAAAACTGTTGAGAGAATAACTCGGCAAATGTTGAAACTGTCTGCCAAGACAAGCTGGGTTGAAACAGCACCAACAGAGCCTCAAAGCTGATGGTTGTGTCTGATTGACGATGTACACAAGGGGGTCAGTGTTGCTTCTGCTGAATAAGAAAGAGAGATGGAAACATAACTTATGACCATCCCACCTGTCTCCCTCTCTGCTGCTGAATCAGGAACAAGTCATCAATTAATGTTCCATACTTCATCCCCCAAGCCTGGTCGGTGGAGCGCCAAGACAGGTTCTTAGAAAGCTCGTAAAGAAGTAGCAAGTTCTTAATTTTATTGCTCCTGAAATGATGCACAATAACTTTTTAAGTAGAGGGCAGAAATAAAAAGTAGAAGGCCCACTGACAGGGAAATGATGTCACAAACGAAAGTTAAAATGGTTGGATGCATAGCATAATCTTGTTATCTGTTTGAAGAGAGCTGATTTGAAATGAAATACAAGGGCAGCACCAGTTGTCTCACCGTTTGAGTAATTGTGTAGAAAGTAGTTTTTTCAGTGCTTATTGAGGAGAATCTTAAGGTAAAAATATGGGTTTCTTGGATAAGTAAATGGTGCAGAAATCTTAGTAGATGTTCCATTGGACTGCTAGCTGCCTCTTAGTAAGAACACTATGAGTATGCCCTATGAATACCCAGTACCATTTGGAACACTGAATGTGTTTTTCATGTGTATACAATGTAATACGTGTACAAATAATGTTAATTTGGACATAATCTATTCACTCATGTGTACAAATGAGCATCCATGACAGATTAATATGACTGAACAGTTTGCACAATGCACAGCAGACATTGAGTAGATGGCTGCATTCTTCTTCAAGTTACGCACCAAATACTACCAATAACTCCAACTATGATATCACTACCATACACATTGGTTGGCTTTCCATGCAATAGCACAATAAGTATCTAGACAGATCAAATACTGGCACACATTTACTACCTCCCATAAGTCTGTACGTCCATCCATACATCCGTCCGTCCGTCCGTCCGTCCATCAGACACCTTAATCAGTCCTGACAGTATACCTGCACCCACTAAATTGTTCCCTTTGATTCTCCACCAACAACCAGACAGACTCTGGGAAAGCAGCTGTCCATATGGCTTTCCCATCATCCACTGGACTGTCCAGTGAATGGTCAAAGCCTTGTCTGGCCAGGGACTGGGATATCCAGGTGGACAGATGGCCTTCCCACCATCCACTGCCTGGTCAGCTGGCCCTCCCAGAATTGGTCAGATGGGGAATTGTCAAATATGTATTACTGGGGTACTACATACGACCTACTTCCATAGAGAAACTGTTCTCTGGAAACCTTTATTAACATGCAGTTTATTTATTTATTATAATATTATATCTATTTATTCATTCGAAGAAAAACAATATTTTTTATTACTTTCATTTATTTATATAAATATAATTACCAATATTATATTTATGTTTTATTTGAATAGTTTAAAATACTTTTTTATGATTGCATGTCTATTTTACAAAGTCTGTGCCATGCATGGTCAGGACCTCAATATATGACACTATACAAATTTTAGTAACAATAGTAAAAATATTACACTATTTCATTGCAGTTGCCCGTGTCACAACTTACCCAGCTCTCATCATGTCTGCCTCAGACAGAGAGCATTAAATAACCGAGACTGGAGGACTACCGGAGGACTAGATGATGTGACAGCCTAGACTAATCAGCATTAATAATTCAGCTGAGTCTGACTCGGATGACCCTAAAACTGGATGATGTTGTCCATGTGAAGTTCCTGCCAACACTCAGTGACGGCCACTCAGTGACGGCCATTCAGGGCCAGTGATCACACAGGGAACTTCCTTAATTGGGACACATTGCATGTAACATTAATTACATGTTGATTATAATTATGCATTTTTTATGTAGTACCCAGGTTCCTTTAGTTTATAGCTCAATTCAGTTTACATGATGAAATAACTGAAAAAAGTGGAACAATTATATAGAAAGTTAAAAAAATACATAATTAATTTCAATGCTAACTTTACTATTTAAATATACCATACATGTAATTAAAAAGTGAAGCCTATACATACATGTAATTAAAATGTGAAGCCTATACATACATGTAATTAAAATGTGAAGCCTATACATACATGTAATTAAAATGTGAAGCCTATACATACATGTAATTAAAATGTGAAGCCTATACATACATGTAATTAAAAAGTGAAGCCTATACATACATGTAATTAAAATGTGAAGCCTATACATACATGTAATTAAAATGTGAAGCCTATACATACATGTAATTAAAAAGTGAAGCCTATACATACATGTAATTAAAATGTGAAGCCTATACATACATGTAATTAAAATGTGAAGCCTATACATACATGTAATTAAAAAGTGAAGCCTATACATACATGTAATTAAAATGTGAAGCCTATACATACATGTAATTAAAAAGTGAAGCCTATACATACATGTAATTAAAAAGTGAAGCCTATACTTTACCTAATTTAAGTAAAATGTCGTCATTACAGTTTTAAATCTTTTCGAGTGGTGAAAGCATTGGGGTGAATGCCAGCAGCATTTGTTAGTTACCCTCCTAATGTCTCCATCGGTAGTTTTTGCTTCATGCAATGACATCATGTTTCAAAGTAATACTTTTTTCTCCATATTATGTTTACTCTTTGTTACAAACTACGATACACTACAAACTTTATTACATAAACAGCAGTACTAAAAACAAACACATACATGAATAGACGCAGACAAAAACCCTTCATTCATTAAATTATTATGCCCAATTCACAATTGACTCAACTGTCATGGCTGACAGAGTTTTATGGCCAATTGACTCTTACTAAAACAGCAATGTTATCACCTTGAACGTTTCGTTTCGTCTAAAGACAGATCCAATACTGAGGCTTCTTAAGTGCCGTATGGCTCTTGGTTGACTGAACCGCACAAGATAAAATCTTCCATAACATGTAATATATTATGTACAAAAATTAAACACTCAAATATGTTGCTTTGTACACTATAAGGACTGGCAGAGTAAGTTAATAAGGTTCAGGTCCTTTACTGCTGTGGATCTTTGCCTAATATTTTGGAAATGAATACTTTAATTAATTAAGTATAACACCTGTTTTATAAGATTATTTCCTTGAGCCAGAAACCAAGGTGGTCATATCTATATGTACATGCTGCTGCGTTGGAGAAGTGTCTAGGAAACATCCATCTCAGTAAGTTAAATAAACAACGGGCCATGTTGTTTTATGTGCTGACCCAGACAGACTGGACATGGTGTCCAGTCCACCTGACTGGTCGGATGTCTGTGCCCATTCCAACTGCTGTGTCTGGGAGACAGAGTCCAAAGTTCAGTTCTGGCTGTGGTAGCAATAAATTATCCCCATGATGTGTTATTATTATTTCTAAAAAAAACCTGAGTCTAATCTGTGAGACATGTGATGTCAAAATAAATGTGATCTAATTAATAAAGGCAGCATCATGTTTTATGTACCCATGTGTTTATATACACCTCGGAGTTAAATTATGACAATGATTTTTATTCCAGATGACACAAGTTTTTTGTTGTTGAAACAGTTTGCCATGTTGGAGTTTGAAGTGTTTGTTTGCCTCGTGTCTCATTGTTGAATATAGTTTTGTATTTCCTTATTGACTCGCATTTCTGTTACAATGTTTTCTTTATGAAGTATGCTTTTAAAGTAAATTTGTTGGTTGAAACTAACTTTAAGATGTTCATGCACAACACCCTCTTGTGTTGATCAAGGAATTAAACGTTACACCAGATTACAGCTCCAACTGAGTCAAGTCAGCTGGTGTATTGTTTCTGTGGGAATACATCTTTAGTCTGTCTCGTTCCCCGCCATAGTTGCCCTCTAGACTTACTTTCTCCACTTTTCCTTGGAACCATATCTTGTTTGCTCTCAACAAGTTTAATATAATTAATAGGAGAATAGCTGATTCAGAATTGTGTGTGCATGTCACAACTTGACACATGACACAGCATGACACAATATGCCACAGTAACAGAAAATCTGTCAAAGTTTGACGTGAAGGAGTAATTCAAACAAAACATTAAACATGGCAGACCACACCCAGACAGAGGAGGGAAGACTCATCGAACTCACTGTATACAACAGCTGTGTTGAAACTGCACTGGTTGTGTGTATTTCTTTCTAACTATAGATATATTGAAGAACAAAATATGTTAAGATCTGACAGAAACCATTCTACCCTGGCTGTAGACTTGCACACTAACATCTTTAGGTAACAATAATATATGTTGCACACAACAAAAGAGGTAAAATAAGACAGGAAAGACTATGGTCAGGAGGCAACATTTTAAATGGACATATGAATCTCCAACATATTTTGTAGAAGACTGGTGTAATAGGCAATAAAAACTAAAATAAAGTAAAAACAAAGAGAAACAGAAAGAATGTGACGGCACAACAAGATACATTACTACAACACAAAACTGACAAGAATCTGCTAGAGGGCGCTATAATGATTCTCCAGATTCTGCTAAAGGGCACTACAATGATTCTCCAGACTGTGCCAGAGGGCGCTACAATGATCCTCCAGAGTATCCCAGATGGCGCTATAAGTCTGACACGAGAAGGAAGCGTGACTTACCATACCATAGGTGAGGTGGAACTCGTCACTGATGCGTCGCAGTTCTCGGCCGAATTGTCTCTCAAGGACGCTGCGGGACATGACAGAGGGCGCTGACTGCGACCGGTCACGTGATGTCATCAGGTTGGATGTCTGCGCGGGGCTGAAGGATGTGAACCGAGCCCGGGGTGGGTCATCACCCACTGGAACATACACCCCAGTCTTAGTTCACCGTTTATATACCAGTAGTAATATTTAGTAGCGATCATTTAGTAGTGGTCATCTACTGAGGAGCAAGGGCCTCAACCCCCATCACCACCTGGTCTTAATGCCAACCTCCCACCAATTTTGAGAGTTCACTCTCTGCTAACCACATCACCCCACCCTTCCCCCCTCCCCTCCCCCCCCCCACCCCACCCTCCCCCAGCTCACCCTGCCCTCCACCACCCCATCCTACTCTGTGCAAGACATTTGGTCTAATATTGTGTAGAAGTATCTGTTGGTGATGATTCCACATTACTTTGGAAGGAACAAGCCATCAATGTGTCCGTTGCATTAATATTATTTTATCCCAGTATCAGAATGCAAAAAAAACCCACTTCACAAAACATGTTTAGTGAAGTAGGTATTTGATTGTAACCAAAGTTCTATGTATTTGCTTTTTATTAACAAAGTGCCGGGGTAGTTAAACTGACAATGTAGGTTCTAGACGCTCTACACAACCCAGAGGTGATGAGGTAACAATTGTATGTAACAGGTGTGACACGGGGTTCATGATCCTTAGAGTGGGCTAGTGATTTTAAAAGAAAGTATTCACTAGGTGTTTAGTGACCAGTGCCTAGACTGGTCAGTGTACTAACAAGTGTCCATAAAAACCGAGATCTTCATTTAAATAGACAGCCTGGAAGAAAGACCGGTAGTCATGGATTAGTAGCAGTATACAGTATCAGTGGGGAGAGTTATCCGATTACTGGTGAAAGCGTGTCTGTCAAACATTGCCCCCTGTGGCTTGTGGTTGACTGAGATTGACAGGTGTCACTCAGGCTGGCCCTCTGCCAAAAAGCAGTAACACACACAGTGTTTACATCGGCCACGTGTGGCGCAGCGGTAATCTACAAGTCTTGGTGATGTTCCGCTAGATAAATGAACAGCAGATAAAGGAGAAGTGGCTCCTTGTAATACCCATGTCTCCGGTTGCTCCCGTAGTGTAGGAGCAGCCTGGAAACAGGAGAAGGAAGAACGCAATGGGGGTCTTAAAGGATCGGCTGATATGGCTCAGCACAGGGCCCAGGGCACTGGCCTGAGTCCCGGTTTATTTATCTCTCACACTCTCGTAATGAAAACGTTTCTCGGAGTTTCTCACCTCTTACAATAAGTGTGTC
The DNA here is from genome assembly GCA_020002185.1 of Paraescarpia echinospica. Lineage (NCBI taxonomy): Eukaryota > Metazoa > Annelida > Polychaeta > Sabellida > Siboglinidae > Paraescarpia > Paraescarpia echinospica. The sequence goes on along the minus strand of CM034538.1, from coordinate 737,186 downwards.
AAATCTAGTTAGGATTAGTGACTGGCTGTGCAGATGCCCTATGCTATAGCATCGTATACACATCTAGGCTTTGATCAACAAAATGTTAAGCTGCCATAAACAAATACATTTTGTACTAATAAACATAAACATATATATATAAACACAAGGCACTAATGAACTTATAAACAAAATAAGGCTCTCGTAAACATATTTCTAAGTATGTACAGCACAAGCAAATTAGGTTAGGTTTAGTGTAAAATCAAAATAAATTGTCCCATGCTTTTATTGTCATTAGTTTTATACATTTTATAAATTTATATAATGTTCACTAAATTATTAAATTGTGTCAGATTCGTTTTTAAAATGTTTAAATTTTATACAGTACTTATAAATATACAATAAATTTCTAAAGTGCCACATTGAAATAACTTTTTTCCTACGTAATTTGCAGTGTTTCATAAAATCTACAAAATAACATAAACCATTTGAAATAATTGTTTAACAAATGTACTAATTTAAAATTGATAATTGCATAGATAAGTAAATAAAATGTGGCTAAATAGTAACTAAACATACATAGGCCTATAGACCTGTACTAATGTCCCAGCAGTAGAGAAGTGCTGTCAGACTGATGTCACTTTAATGGGAAACTTCCTTAGATGCCAGACAAGAGCCGTTGTTGCATCAGCTGTGGCCAGCTATAATAGTTCTTATTTAAAAAAGCTAACACAATACAGCCTGACATCTCGACAATGTTCTTGCACGTAATTCTGGTTATGTAAATGTCTTCCACTGAGAATCACAGCCAAACTCCCAGTCATCAAGAGAGCCCTAAATAAACAGTGTTACTGGAACAAAGATGTCCCAAGTCTTCCCAGCAACCTGCTCCCTAGTTACCTGTCAGCCTGCTTCCTGGGAAGATCCAGGGACTTCCCCTCCCTCCCATGGCGTACCTGTGGCTGTGATTCACCTCGCTTACACCAGCACTAATGACAACTCAAGATAGTGCCAATATCACAACACCTGTTTCTTGTTAATATGACTCATCAAAAAGAAAGTAACTGACCAATAATATGGTCAGTCACTGCCATTGACCTCATCAATCGGACATTCTGCGGCCAACCGACAGAATGCACAGTCCAGCCAGCCGTTTATTAATAACCAATCAAGTTTTCCAGACTTTTCCAACTACATTAAGTCGTTAGACAAAACCAGCATATGTTAGCAGGACTTAACACCATTACAGAACCAAGGCCGAGTCTAACTGTTACACAACTCAAACTGACTATGTAAAATGTTTTGTTCTTATCGATGTATTTTTTATATTTATTTACATACTTTTATTGATGTATATTTATATATATGGACATGATGATTGTCTGAAATAAATACATTGTTATTATTATAATTACACTTCTAAAATTTTCAAATCAACTGCAATTTCACTGTTTCAATTATCCGTCAATAATGCACCAATCAAGGCATCTATTCCTGACCAATTCCACTCTCAGTAGTTGTTTTTCACAAAGTTATTTGTAATTACAATTACTGATTACACATTATGCAGGGCTAACTGTTTATTCAAAATGTTTGTATACATATATGTGTGTGTGTGAGAGAGAGTATTTCTATGATGCCCATAATTAACCAGAAAAAATGTGGCTTTATTATAGAAAATAAAAAAAAATTAAACTTATGTTATTTCTGCTTTTGAGATATAAAGTTTCAATACAATAGATGGAGCCACACCCAATTCATACATTTTATACAAAATGTGACTAATACTTCTTGGAAATTCTTAAGGGGCCTACAGACTGCCAAAAACACACACATTTTGGCAATACTAAGACAGTGCTCAGCATTTGGTAATCCCAAATCATGTCTGCCTATTAATCATATTGGTCATGAATGTTTAATATCAAACACTCTCCCATGGTGCAACAAGCGTGATATTCACACCTACATGGGGCAATTATTCATGACACTCACAATCATTTGACATCTAAACTATTGTATTCAGGACCAGCTGGTTGGCTAAAGTGAAAAGGGCTTTTAAAATTGCATGTGTAAAATCACATAAAAATGATTAGCTATTAGTATTAATTAACTCAAATGATATGCTATTAGTATTAATTAACTCAAATGAAAATATTGCATAACACAACCTTCGTTAAATGGTGTAACCACGGTTAAATGGTGTAACCACGGTTAAATGGTGTAACCAGTTAAATAGTGGTACAGTGGTACATTAGTTAATTGCTTAGTAACAGCCATCTGAATTGTTGCGTTAAACATAAACATGAAGACTACCTAAGCATCACTCACACACAATTATTTGTGGTCTCAGTGAGTAGCTCAATATATAATCTCTCACCACATGCCTGACTCATTTCCTCCTCTCGAACAAAGAATAAAAAGCATGCCACCGCAGAGTTCTAATGTTAGCCGGCGGCCGAATGAACAGTCACCGCAAATGAAAGTGCTGATGTTTGTTAGTTGTTTAAACATGTCTTTAAGAAACAACAGGACCAGATATTGTATGTCTGTATTTCAACGATATAATTTCTTTGATGTCATACGATGCTAAAGCATCACATTTTTACTTAATTTTTTTTAATCGATTGCTTTAATACATCTGACTGCATTATCATACACCCTAACCTTTTATGTAATTACTATATTGAGTCCATTTTCAAAGACATCTTTACTGCATATTTTACAGGCTCTTTAATTTTAAGCAGTAATTAATTTTTTACAACTTTATTATACATCTATGTTTTATACTCACGACTTTTAGGAAGGTAAAATGTGTATATTATTTACACATGGTAAACCATGAATAAACTATGGTTATTAGTATCACATAAACGTATAGTTTAGTGATCCTGCTCACTAGGAAGGACACGGGACTGTCACAGAATGTAGAGTTGTGACAGTCCTGCAGCCTCCTGCTTCACGAATCATCCTCATCCTCTCAGGTACCTGTCAGCCAAGACAATGCATTTCCCACAACGTGAAACTAGAAAAGCCTTGCACCATGAGAGTACCCGCCGACCTTCCTGTCTGAGATCAGACGTGGTTCACAACGGCCAATACGCCGACACTGGCAATGACAACAGCAAAGTGGTCTGAGACATCGCAACATGATCGAGCACATCCGCATTAAAGTTGTACTCGACGTAAGAAACTTACAGAGTACGAGAATCCGCACTAAAGTTGTACTGAGATACCTAAAGGTCATTGAGTATGTCCACATTACAATTATATTCACTGGTAAGTTATTGAGTACATTCAAACTGAATCATCAGTTGTAACTGGTTCACCGTAGACTATATCTACGCTGCCTATTAGACCAGGTTTGCTTTGTGCATCAGTCTCAGAATGTACTTTTTATGCTGCTAAATGGACAGTTTATCAAAAACCAAAAACTTTTATATTTTCATCAGTGAAGTATTTAAAAAGTGTGCAAAACTAAAATGCATCTTACCAGTTGCAAAAAATATTTTTTTTTTTTTCAAGTGCCATACCTCCATCCATTACAGAAGCAATCAAGAAACTAAAACTGCAAGACGTACTGACATGAATCATCTCAGAAAATGTTTCTATGCTGCTAAATCGAGGCTCATATCTTTACCATATGTCATCATATCTTTACCATATGTCATCCGTCTTTACAAATCACCTTATCTGTGGTTGAAGTGTTATCCTCCTAAATGGAGATAATCCACCGCCATTGTGTGCTACATAAACACAGACAGAGACAACGTCTAGGAAACAAGTGGAGTTATGTATCAGACAGTCATGATATAAGACTCATGGTTAAATCAGTTGCTTCCTCACTTGTGACATTTGGACAAGTCATGATATATGGTCAGAGTGAATGTTTACTTTTCGGTCAATGATCGAGGAATGTGGAGCACATTAAATATTTACATCCACTGTCTGACATCACTGTGGGCCTTGGATAGTCGCATCAGGCCATCAGTGGGCATGCCATCAATTAAGCCTGCAATAGCACATCTTCTCGTATCTCTTTTAATCCTAATCTTACACCACATTTAGAATGTGTTTTAATTATTAATATATATATACTACTCTACAGACTACATATATATATAATATATAAGTTATGATTATTATGTATGCAAGCAGCCTACATGATTTCAGAATGACTATATATAGACTGGTCCAGGATGTGGTAACATTTTTACAGCCACAAACATATGTTCGATGCGTGCATTTGTTAGAGTAAAGCAAAATGATGGTGTGGGTAAAAACAGCCAAAGAAATTCCACAAATGTCCATACAATGTTTACTAGTACAGTACCTAACAGAAAGACTAGGTTGCACTATTAACTCAAGGCAAACCTCCAAGAAAGTTGTTTTAAGTCACCATCTACAGATAGACCTAGACCTGACATCTTTGACATGAAGTTGGTAAAGTTGCAGCGTTGACTTTACTGTATAATTCAACTATGTACACTACCCGGTAGTTGCCATGACTTTTCTGCACCAGGCATGAAGCACATTCTTCTTATTTTTAATTAATTCAGTAAATAAAACGTACACTATAACTTGTGTTCTCACATTGTAAATGGTATATGTGAGTAGACAGTTTACTATTATACAACCTGTTAGTATTCATTATATTTATTACAGCTACAGCAACATAATATATTATCAGTTGTACTTAGTGCCACATGGAAAGCAATCTGTTGATAGAGAATGCTCTCATGTTTAGGGTATGACTTATGTTATGTACTAATCTTACGATCCTCGCATATTGTAGCATTAGCACAAAATAACTTTACGTGCTTCTAACGATCAATTTGGAATTTTTTAAAAGGCCTACCGTGATTGGTTATCGAGACTGTGTCAAGTAAAATATACATATTTAGTTGACCTGAATAGTGTGTGTACATTGGTGATTGGAGGACTTGACCAACCTTGCTGCATGGGAGTGAGTAGTGTGTGTGTACATTGGTGATTGGAGGACTTGACCAACCTTGCTGCATGGGAGTGAGTAGTCGCTGAGTCCAGGCTAATGCCTCATGCACCATGATGTTGTCAGGTCCAAGCGGGGACTGACCGCTGATGGACAGTTCACCTCCACACATTAACGATCCAATCGCGAGACGGTGTTGCGACGGCACCGAGCCACCTGGTGGCAGAAGGAAGAGTCTGGTGTTGGGCGAGGCGTGCATAGCTGCATGGGGAGAGAGGACCAGCCGGGGGATGTCGACCGGTTGTGACGTGTGTGTCGTGTATGAGTGTTCTGGTCGCTCACGACTACTCTCATCATCATCATCATCATCGTCGTCACCACGGTAACCGGCGTCAAAGACATCATCGTCACTGGTACCGTCACACTCCAGTTCGAAGACCGGTGGTATGTTGCCGGACCCATAACGCATGTCCAGCGGACTGGTCAGCGACTCCTGACCACTGTCTCCACTCGGGTAACAGTTCTGAGAAGGCATTACCCTCACTGTCTCTCTGGTGTCTGACCCTGTGAATGTCTGTTTGACATGTGACTCAGTGTCCACTGCAGTGGTCACCTGTTCCTCACAGGACAGAGAGGACATCTCAGGAATGTCATCTGCATGTGTTGATGACGTGTCATCTTCTGACAAGTCTGTCCTTCCGTGGTCCTCACACAGCCGAACTGTCATATCTCCACTTGCCTCTACCTCATGCGAGGACCCCACACTCACTGAACAGCAGCATTGGGGCCTCGTCTCGGTCTGGTCATGTGATGTCACTGACACACCTGCCCTCTGGTGGCCAGTGTCGCCACAGCCCTGACTGGCTTGTCCCTCCTGTGCTGTCTTCTGTTTTGCCACCGCCGCCATCGTGGACTGGTCCTTCCACACAGCACTACAGGCCTTCTCTGTCTTGTTCTTTCTCGACATCGTCTATTTCTCTGTGTACGTCTGTAAGAAGGCAGTCAGATCAGATTAAACAGTTCACAGTCATCCTAGTTTAAAACTGTTTCTGCAATTCCATGTTTGCTTATCTCATCATAGAATAATTTTGCAAAAATTAATCTACCTGGTATTCACTACAGCATGCTAGAGAATTTTTGTGTGAAAACATGTGAACTTTAAAATATCTTTGATGCAATGGTTTTACAAATTACTTTTATTTACACTTTTTTATTTATATGTAGAAGTTACATAACTAACAACTAGTCACTTTGGTTTATGCTTTTAGCAAAAGTATGTATCTTTTATTAAACAAACTGCACAGAACGTTTACTATTTGTGAAGTTCTGTTACGAACATCAAGAAAAATTATTTGTGATAGGCTAAGAGAGTTGCAGAGAAAGTCTTAAAGATACTCAGTCAACCTGGTTGTAAAAACAGTCATCTTATTTTAAGCAAAAACAGTGACTTTGACTAAAAAACAATGACCATATTCATGGTTTAAACAGACAGTCACTTCAGCATGTAAATTGCTTCAGGATTCAGTTACCGCTAGACTCATATTACCTTGAAAATGCAGATACCTATCTGAATCTTGTGTTGGTTCGATGGAGCGTTCGAGACCCTCATGGTGTTCTCACAACACTCATAAGGACACTATCAGTGCGAGGGTGTCGAAAGCTCTGTTGCCCCAACATGTGATTCAGCCAGGTAACTGCACTTCCCAATCACAAGACCAGCATGTTTGATGTTGCACTAGCTGACCCAATGTCACAAGTGGTGTAAAAAACCTCACTCTGAGGTGTCAGTTCGGTGATAAATGTATTTGAACTCAGTGCTGATGTGTCTATTTACCTGGAAACCTTGTCAGATGCAACATTTTTATAAGATGACACTTAACCTTCTTACCACAAGAAATCAGACGGAAACTAATGAATCATACTATATGCACAAGAACAGATTCAGACATCACAGATCTCTGCTGAAAATACTGGGTGCAAGTAGATACTCTTATAAAAGTCATTTGATTGTGTCAACAATATAAACACCTTTCAATATTGGTTTCATTACTTTTCATAGCTTCTTAATAACGCATTAAATAAAAAAATTTCAAGGATCTGATAAGTAAAAATCACTAACGATTGATTTGTGAGCACATTTTCTATAATAAAAGAGAAAAAAATATTTCACAAGATTTGTTCATACCCCATCACAATTTTAAAAGAAAAACATCATTTATGGAACAAATCACATTTAATTAACACTCATAAGAATTTGAAAGAATTCTTAACTGCAAAACTGTTACTAGACCACACTTGTAAGTTGATACCTGGTCCCAAGCAGCATCGCTTTTAAAACGGGGTAGAAACTTTGAAGCACTTAATATAAGACACTGCTATAGTTACCTGAGATGTCTTCACATATGCCAGAATAGTGTTTGTTTGACTGTAGACCTGAACTCTCCACTGACAATCACCCTTCAAGACTGACCGCGCATTAAGTCTGAGCATTAAGTCTGAGCGTGGCTGTCAGTGAATGTGACACAATGAATACTTATGACATCAGCCTGACTGAAGGTGGTGTGGTGTGTTTACAGAGTGTGTGCAGTTTACCAAGTACAGATTAACAGGTGGAAACTGTTATGCTAATTAAAGGTGAATTTGATTGCGTGGTACAGTTGTGGTTTTGCTACATGGTAGTTTTTTTTAGTAATCAATAATACAGGTGCGCATTTATAGCTATTGTGATATATATATACATGATATTTATAGTAGCAATTTGAGTGTGGTAATTGTTTGACAGTACATACAATTATGAAAGTGATCTGACACAAGCACTGGACATTTCCAAACAATAACAAATTGGAACTGACCATTCTATTATGTACAAAGTACGATGAAATTAACAGATCAACATAGGAATGCAAATAAAAATAACAATATGTGTATTACTAAAACATTACAATAAAACAATTAAATATTTAATAAACCAGATTAATACACTCTTGACAATCTATAAATATGCAGCAAATCCCAATAAAGCCAAGTTTGGTGTCTAATGAAGTAACTATCACATGTATTGCCTTTATTAGAAATAATAACCTTTTTTTTACCAAATTTGACAAAAATGACATTTTACAACACGAAAAAGCTGATTACACAATGATGTACATACATATGTGTTTTGTAAGCACGTACTTAGATCAATTATCAAAGTTGATGCATATATATAGCATTCATCACCATGCAAGTAATTAATTATTTCATTCCCAGTAAGTACTAGTAATTTGAGTACTAAAATTACAACCAAGTTGTCACGTAATCACCATTATGTTGTCATCTGAAGAATCCATCCTAATCCCATGAGACATGTCCACAATATGCATACATTTTTCGTCTGACCTGATTTCACATATATTTAATAATCAATCAGCTTAAATAACAAGAAAAAGTGTAAATAAGTGTCTCCTATTGTTTCTGCATTCAGTAGCAACAGTTACATGCCTAAGTTAAATAGGATATCCACTTTAATTGGAATCCTTTTCTTTCCTGAAAAAATGATACCAAAAATTACCACTTGTTTTTTCACCAGCTCATTACGTCAGCCCTTCGAAAGTCTATCCCTAGATAACATCCCTAGATAGTAGATACCATCCCTACTACCAGGGGTGGATGGATGTCACAGTTAAAAATAAACATTAAATTTATAGCTAACCACATAATCGTCTATAACCTAAACAGTAAGCTACAAAACGACAAACTCCCAGTGTAATACACGTGCCTTTGTTTACAAATAAAACTGTCTATCGGAATGCGAAAACCGTCGCAGGCTTTTCGCGTTCACTGCACAAGCAGGCAATAGCATCCAACTTACCTGTAATCCTATCGTAACGACTACGTACCTCTGGAAACTAGTGAGAAGAAAGAACAACTTTAAGCATACACACGCCGTCCGCTGTCATATATCAAACTGTCAAAGTGGTATCGTCGTCGGCGAGCAGTTGAGGTCATCACACCACCCGCCAACGAACAGCCAATCAGAGCGCGGCTCACTTGGAACATGTCCAAACTTGTCACTGGACGACGACGCGTGAGCTACGGGCGCCGCGAAGGTCCGTGTCATTTGTACGCTACTGTGTATTACATAACATGTTTGCATCGGTAATTGTTATAATAAAACTATGTTTTTAGGAGTTTAAAAAAATAGTAATTGCCTGCAAACACAAATATCATAGCATCATGTGATATTAAATTGCCTATCAGGGATTATTAGTCTATATTTTCTGATATGGAAAAAAGGATAAATTATTACATTATATGGCGTCGTACGTACGTACGGCTCATAGAAAAGTAAACGGTGGTTTGAGACAATAGTGAGTGTTTGCAAGCGCCCCAATCTCTAAAAAAATAAAACAAATGTACATGCAATATATATAACCTTAAGGAACTTTAGACCTGAGGTGTTATGTTGAAACACTGGAAGTATACAGAACAAAATATAAAAACAATAATTAGTCGAATGTGCATGGCTTCTTTGACTTTGTCTACACCTAACACTGCCCTGGTTTGGGCTTTTTCTTGTGTAGCTAAGGTTTGGATATCAAGTTCGGCAAACAATTGCATTTTATGTCATACTAATTTGTCCACAAACAAGACAATACGACATATAATATAAATAGTTAGCTATTAAATTATTGTTAAGTTAACTATTCTCGGCAAAACACGTCAAGCGTCACGGGCGGATCCAGTCAGGGTATTCTGGGGGCAAAACCATCCTTCATAGTATCAGTGCTGCCACATACCGACTGATATTGTAATTAATACCTATACGTATACAGAATAACTACTGGATTTTACCCGGTGTTTTTACCCCCATATTTTAGAGACATTTTGTGGGGGTGTTTTTTGATCTGCAATAATTGTTGCAGGCTCGAAAAAATTCCAACTGTAAAAAAATCTCCAACTTCACCCCCCAGACGTCTAACTGCACTTGAATCTCCTAAACATATTCCAACTGCACACCTCCTTTGATACCCCCGTGCAATAGCACCCCCCTGAGGCTCTCCAAAAAAACCTTTAACTGCACCCACCCCTCAAAGATGACTACGACACATCAACAATAAAAACTATTATAAAGAATGTCTTCTAAGACTAAGTTAAAAGTTTCGTTTAACAAGTAACTCAATTTTAACTGGGGGCAGGTGTCTTCACATGAGATACTACCGGGGCAAGTTCTACCCCTTTTGCCCCACCCATGTTCCCGCGTCTACTGATGCACTGGATGTGTTTGGGCGACAAGTACTGGTGCCTGGATCGAGGTTCTTGTCAACGAACCAGTCACTCGTCACTGAAGTGTTGCCGCCCGCAGTTACGGCACATGCGGCGGTCACCAGTTTAACACCTCTAGGCGCGTGGCGTGCATGACGGGACGCGATTGATCATAATTATAATATAAAACATAGGCGAAGTGTATAATCAAAATGTGTTGTTACATTGCGTTTCTTTGCTAGGTAAGTAATCGTGTAGACCGTATATTGGCACATATAAAATTATACAAAACCGTTATATTTGTAATGTTTACGTAATAATGCACGCATGTATAATTATAGAGCAGCTGTTATGCTTTATAAAGCAGCATATTGCTTGTTTAATTGGAACTGGAAACACTAGACATGTGCAACTCGAATTTGACCGGAAGACAACAACAACTTTATTACCAGCAACGGTCCTGATACATGACAGCAGCTACTAGAGCCTACCTACTGAATGAGTATTTCTGCTCAGTGTTTACCACAGAAGATATCAGTTCACTGCCAGTACCAGTTACTAAATTTTAGGGAATGAATCAGATTATTTAGGGCAGTTGTTTGTTATTTCTGAAATGATATCAAGGACAATTTAGCCTCGATTATCCATGCGCCGTGTGGTGGCAGCATTGTCCCATCATTTTCTGGCGAAGTCACGCAGCCAGGCGAAATTCGGTTAACATCAGTTTTATGCAAATTACTAGAAACGCTTATAAGAGACTACATGGTGGAATTCCTTGTAACACACAAATTAATAAATGAATCTCAACATGGGTTCTTAAAGGCTAGGTCTTGTCTAACCAATATGTTTTTTTTTTTTGAAGAAATTACAAAGTGGGTAGATGATGGGTCACCAGTGGATGTTGTCTACTTTGATTTTCAGAAAGCATTTGATAAAGTGCCACACCAAAGATTGTTACTTAAACAAAAAGCCCTTGGTATAGGGGATGGTGTGATCAGCTGGATAGAAACATGGTTGACAGACAGAAGACAGAGTAATAGTAGAGGGGGAGATTTCAAACTGGAAACCAGTTTTGAGTGGAGTGCCACAGGGGTCAGTGTTGGGACCTCTATTACTCTTGATATATATGTAAATGATTTGAATGATGATATATCAAGCAAAGTACATAAATTCGCAGATGATACAAAATTGTTCAGAAGAGTTAAAACAGATGCAGATAAACACACTTTGGTGTAGCCAAATGGTCTGAAAAATGGCAATTTTGGGAAATATAAATGCATTCACACAGGACATGGAAATGTGGACAAAGAATATATAATGGGAGATATCATATTAAATAAAACAGTAAGGGAAAAGGATTTATGAGTGACAGTTTGTGCTGACATGAAAGTTTAAAAGCAATGTGGAATTGCTGCTTCAAAGCGTAACCAAATACTATAATTAGAAGGAATATCACACATAAGAACAAGCAGCTGATTGTTCCACTGCACAAAGCAATAGTTAGACCTCATTTGGAATATTGCATACAAGCATGGAGGCTATATTGTAAGTTGAACATAGATAAGCTAGAAAGAGTACAACGAAGAGCAACTAAAGTGATTCCTGAACAGAATGGTCTAAGTTATGAAAGACGCCTATTAATATGTGGGTTGACAACATTAGAGACTAGGAAACTAAGAGGAGACCAAATAATAGTTTATAAAATATTAAATGGTTATGAAAATATTGATATAAATATTTTCTTCAAACTTAAAGAAGGCAGTAGAACCAGAGGCATTAGTCAAAGAACAGTGTAGGTGAGAAAATACTCATTCTCTCTGAGAACAATACATGACGACCAAATTATCTGATGATTGTTTTAATGCCAGCAGTGTGAATATGCAAGCTATGGATAGACAATTTTTAGACTCTCGATAAGCCAAAGGCTTCCTTGTCCGCATGCCGTCTGGAGCTTGTAGCTCTGGACGGCAATCTTGTTGAATCTACATGCACATGCAGATGAATACGCGCACCGTACGCTACGCTCGCGCGTCACGAACGCTACGCTCGCGCACCCCGCACGCTACGCTCGCGCATCCCGCACGCTAGTACGGTACGAACGTGTTTGTAATTCCTGGAGTCGCTTTTTTTCTTTGAGGGGTCGGGCATCTGTACTAATCTCACGGATGGTACAGTCGCGACCAGCGTAGTAAATTACTAGAAAAAAGCACAACTGATTCAGCCAACTTCCATCCATTGCGTAGGCTATCTGCTGGGGCCTAGGGGTAGTGTAGTCAGCTACTAACCCTGGTTTGCGTGAATGGACCAAACGAGTTTGAATGGCTAGCCAAAACTTGTGCTGTCAAGCTTCCGTAGTTCGCGAGATTTTACGAGAGTTCCGCCTGGTTTAAAACTGTCATACACTACTATTTTTGAAAGCGGCCTATGCAAAAATCAATGAACCGAAACATTGCATGCATGATACATAACACAGTATGCACAATAAAGAATGTGCAAGGCAAAGTTTATTTCAATCGCCCAAACGGTAAGATGAAGCCACTGGCCGAAAGCGGTTTGTTGATGTCGCGGGGAGACATTGTGGCGCCACGATGTATCTCCACACTTCACGTAACTTCGTGAGAGTTTGCCTAATTACCTGGAATATTACCATTTTAGCTTAATTCTACACAAGTGCCCAGATGTCTTTTAAAAGCTTACGAATATTCTTACACATAGCCTTGAAGTTGAAATTAGGCGGCTATCACAGGGCAGGGCGATTCCTAGCCTGGGCCGAGCCCCAAGGGCGAGGCTAGCCTAGGCTGGCCTTGGCCTAGCCCTAGGCAGGGCTATGGCTAACCTTACCAGGTGAAGTCAGCCAAAGGAAATACCACATTCTCACAATAATAAAAATCCACAAACTGAAGTGCATGATGCTTAAAACTGTGTATACAGATGTAAACAAATCTTTCTTTTTTTTCGAAAATATTTGAGTGAATCTGATTCACCATATCATCAGTGTATGAAAAATTGCTGTCGCCGCCCTTTTTTGTGGTTGTTATAGGGACCTATGTAAACTTCATACAAATTTCAGACTCCAATGGCTAGAAGACGTCATAAGGATTAAAACGATGTATAATTTTATGTAGTTAACTGTAAAATTTGCTGAATTACGAACGCATGCACGCGGCACAAGTGTGCGTTTTCGCATGTCGCCTGCAACACTAAATTATTTTATGGTATAAATAAATCACCTGCAGTACAAAATTATGTGCACTTGAGTTGCTTGTCGCCGAAATCATGCGATTTACATTACACTGTTTCCTTTGATTGTTCTCCAATTTTAAATTACACCACACGTAGTTGCAAACTGTTATTGAAATCTAATAATATATAGATATATATATGACCTACTGCAATTATTTGTAGCTGTTATCTTAATGCTACAGTCATATGACAAACCTATTAACATTTTCAGTTTTCAACTTTAAGGATTCGATTTACGTTACGGCGATACTGAAGAAGGTATGTAGGGGCATGCCAAAAGAAATGCTTCACTGTTATTCAACAGAGGTTACTACCAATACCACAGTATACATTCGCTCCGGCATTTCTTGAAACAGTGTAGAGAGCTTGAGTCGTTAATTTGCCCAATTTACGTTACACTGAGTTACGTTACACCATTTTCGTTTATGCCGACAAATAATTGAATAATCGCACAGCAAACTGCCATGCAATTTTACTATGTCCATGGTTGAGTGATTAGGTAAGTTTAGTCGTAGTGTTAGTGTGAATAAATGGTTCTTAATTTTTCTTAGATTTTGTCCCACTGTAAACTAATAGGAGACTTGAAGCATAACTCACTCAGGTTAACGGTGGAAATAGCGATAACAAATGTATTATGCATTTCTAGTGTTAGAGTACTTATTCTTCAAAGGGCGATATTAAACTGAATGAAATGTGAACATGTGCCGCCCAGTGGATCTGCGTAGAATACATAACTTAAATTGTAACGTAAATCGAAATTCATATACACGACGTGCGACTTCGATAAATTGTAAAATGCTTTACATTATGTATTATTTTTAGATTGTTAGAACCATGTAATATTACACGACATGATTAACAACATTAGTATTAATATTATGTAAATTTTTGACAAACTTTGATGACGTAGGGCTATGGGCACATGCGTGTGCAAATTTTGAAGCATTATTTAGTTTGTGTTTGTACTAACCATGGCAAAACATCAGCTGAACGCCAGAAAGCTTACAGAGATAGAAAAAAGACAACAGATCCACATTACGGAAGAAAGGGGACAGATTGTGTTATGAAATATGTGCCAAGAGACAACATATCAATGTCAAAACTGCAGAAAAAGAAAGGGACTTGACTACAACAAAACATATCGGAGAAAGCTCAAGGCATTAGCAATTGCTGCTACACAGCCAGACGTTCAAGACATGGCAGAAGAAAATGGCTGGCCATGCGACAGCACAACAACAATCTTGCCCGATATAAAGCTTACTGTGAAATTGTCATTTCAAAATTCAAGGAGGAATCGCACTAGCACTATTGTGTCTATGCAAAACAAGACAATACACCAACAAGGGGTGAAACTTGATGAACTCGAGCAAAGAAACAAGCTGGTGGAAAAGAAGCTGAAAACTTCACAGAAAACTGTCCAGAGACTAAAGAACACCAACAATGCTGGTGAAAATAGTAGCGACAGACAAAGAGAAACTGCTGAAGAATCAAGTCCAAAAAATCAGGCAAATGAGGACATAAGGAATGCTGGCTTCACTCCGACGAAAGTAACGAAAATCAAGGAAATTCTCGTGCAACATCATGCCCTTGTTAATAAGGTGGAGAAAACACTCAACAGTTTGCAGAAGAAAGCAATTGTCCTCGCTTCAATGTTTATGGTTACGTTATTAAATAACTTGTTAGCATGATGGCACATGCTGTGCGACCTGTTCACCTTCTAATTGTATCTCACAGTGAATAAATAATATACAGTAACTTTGATTATTTCGTAAACAAATGTTTTGTTTTTGACGTTTTATTATTTTCCACTTTCTTCCGATTTACGTTACAAAAACATGTCGCATGTTTGAAGGAGCAACACATTTCAGTACATTCCAATGTGTCAATACAATGGTGTCTGATATATTGGGAACATCTACATACGGCATATCAATGGTTTGTGCAAACACAGCTGCAATCTTCTTTGTGTGGTGTACATAGGAACAACCTGATATGTGGAATTTCCTCAAAAATTACGGAATGCACAAAATTCTTGCATGAAAGTTGGACAGATAAACAAACACTAAATAATGATGAACATATAAATGACATTCTGCCGATACTACCAGGTCCTCTTGTTCAATAGACATGTGTATCAAATCGGAGAAGTAAATCCTTAAAATAATAAGGGCAGATAATTAACTAAACGTCATTGTGTAATGTAAATCGGTGGGCGTTTAACGCACTCATATTAAAGTTAATAGAAAAAATTACAAATATTCAAGTTTGAAACCATATTTTTACTAATATACATCGTAGAATAGGTGATCTTTCAAATAAAATGTCTACAAATAAGATTTTGTAAAAAAAAATTACCAGTTGATCTAGTGAAAATATCTCGATTTCACTGGCCTTGCCCGGATACAGTATGGTGCATGAGGTTCTTCCAGAAAACTTCTCAAATTCTGTGTCCATCCAGAAATTTTACGATGTGTCTTATGTTTTATTCAAAAATAACATGCAAACAAATTTAATTTGTATCCATGCCGTTTTTATAATTATACAGACACATGAATATAAATTATATTTTGATGTTCTATGTTTTGGACCATTATGGCATGAGGTATTACATTTTAAATTCGTTCAAGCAAACAAATAACTTTTCAGAATAATATTTTTTTAATATAGTAAATAATAAAAAAGGGGTAGCAATCAAAAAAGGAAGCAGGCATGGACGAAAATCGTGTTTTAATTTTATTTGGCCTAACGACAAGTGCACATTTGCAGACTATTCCCTCCACTGGTACGCACCGACCCACCAACTGTTCATCTAACGGCGTACACCACTGGAGGACTGCGGCAACTGTACAAGACTGTCAAGGGTCCCAGACGCTCCAATGGTAAGATCTCTTCAAGTGGTGCTGCGTGGGTCTGTTAAACAACTTCAGTTGGACATATATATATATATATATTAAAAGCTTTACTGAATGGTTATAAAAATATTGTTAGAAATATTTTTAGTAGTATTAATTTGACATATGTCCATTTTAGTCAGTGGCTGATGTACAGGAATGTTTGTATTAGCATTGGCACAATTCACGAAATACTTAAACTTTCAGATTGATTTATCATTATCAAGTTTGGATGCAAGTGCATGGTTCTAGATCTGGTCAGATTTAGTACATTTTCAACAATATCTGAGATGGAAGTTGATATAGCACAATCCATCCAATGTGAGCCCCAATCTTTGGGTTCGTGCTCCTGTAAACTGACTGTGTCCACTGCACTTAGAACCGTGTGTGTTGTGGTGTTGTTTGGGTAGACGATGACTCTTATACTGACAATGATGGTCGCTTCACCCCCACCCCAGACATGGGGCTGCTGGCTTCCCGCTACAGCTTCCTACAAGTCATTGGCAGGGGACAGTCATCAATCCTCATCAAGGCTCAGGTGGGTACAGTAGTCAAGTGAAAAGACTGCACAGACAGTACACCTATTTACATAGTACATTTTTCTTGGAGTAGTTGAGTGCGGCTACGTTGACACATACTGAAACACGCAATTTTGAAACACATTGTTTAATATAGCTCAAGAACAACTATTTGGAATAGTTGTGTACTTAAAAAGTAAAAATGTACATTTATTTAAAACATCAGATTAGTTTATCATTGTATTTAGTTATAAATACCCTGAGGTTAAGTGTAGATACCCTGATGGTAAGTGTAAATTCCCTGAAAGTGTGGATGTTATTACTTTTAAAATAGTTACCAGCAAAATATGTCTACATAAAATCCTGGATAAAATTAACCTGCTCCCGTTGACATTACATGAAAATGTAAACATTGTAACAGATTTAATTATGGACAAAACTGATGCAGAATATATTTTCTAGTGTGGCTCGAATGGAGTATTGTTCGATTGTAACGACCAACTAGTGCAATTTGTGAGAAGACTGCTCATGTTCTACTGTAACAGTCACTGTTGACAGGACACATTCCGAGGGGGACAGTTAGTGTCCATCAAGGTCCTACACAGACACTACAGTGTCCTCGGCACACAGGAGGCTGACTGCATCCGACGACTCAATCAGGCTGATGTCCATCACTTCTCTGGCACCCTGAGACTCTATGTACGTAATGTAACAAAAACCTCTCAGTATGGCGCCACAACACTTGTGTGGGCCGCTCCACTCCGCACTGTGACAATAACACGTTTTTACTCGGAACCAATACACACTCTGCCTGTGGAGAGCTATACATGTCAACTCCTGGCCACGCCCAGTCTGTTCTTCACAGCCACATCTGGCTTCTTACATCACAACTCGTTATGTCAGTTGCACCAGCCGGACCTTCTTTTCGTCCGTCCACTGCCTCTGGCGTGGAACTTCGCCTGTCTAAATCCTGTTTCGTAACATAAACATCAACTCTGTCATGTGACACCACAGTCATGTGACACACTCGACCATGTAACACCTCAGTCACCACAGTAATCTCATGCTATCTATCCCCTGTATATATTTATCATTAGAGTGAATGAATGTTTGTGTGATGCTGTCTAAGTGTATGTTAGTAGCCATGGTCTTGAGTTAAGTACATTTTCTTGATAAAGAGACAGTCACTTACAGATGTATTGTAGCACAGACAAAGTGAATCTTATTTGTTAGTTGTTTCTGTCGATCTTTGGTCGGCATCCTTGTAGTGGCTTCGTGACGAGACAGTTCGTTGTTGTTCTAGTTGTTGCAGTAGTAATTGTTGTTGCAGACAATGTTCCTGTTTGACTGCCACTACTGCCTTGTGTTTGAGTTGCTGCAGCCTCAACCTCTGTACAAGTACTTCCTGGACCCCAAGGCTCCACAGGTAGGTAGGTGGATCCACAGGTGGATCCCTGGCTCCACAGGTGGGTCCCCTGGCTCCACAGGTGGGTCCCCTGGCTCCACAGGTGGTCCATTGGCTCCACATGTGTGTCCCCTGGCTCCACAGGTGGGTCCCTAGCTCCACAGGTGGGTCCCTGGCTCTACAGGTGTGTCCCTGGCTCCATAGGTGGGTCCCCGCTTTCCAAATGTGGGTCCCCTGGTTCCACAGGTGGGTCCCCTGGCTCTACATGTGGGTCCCTAGGCTCCATAGGTGGGTCCCTAGGCTCCACATGTGGGTCCCCTGGTTCCAAAGGTGGGTCCCCTGGTTCCACAGGTAGTCCCCAGGCTCTACAGGTGGGTCCCTGGCTCCACAGTTAGGTGCCAGGGCTCCACAAGATCCCACACTCCGTCTGTGATTGTGACCCTACGTGTCGGTTCCCGTGTACATGTCTGCACCTACAGAAAGAGGTTGACTGTGTTGACAGGCGCAGGTGTCTGCCCTGCTGTCTGTGCTCGTCAACCAAACCGTGTAGTAGCCACAGTACTGCTCAATGTTTTATTTAGTGTTTTTGGCATCAAGGAAGATTTTCCCATGCAAAAGACTCGTTTTGTGTGCAACTATCACAAGTTGAGTTGACCTCTGATAGTTCTGACCAACGCTCTCAGTTACTGCCAGTCTCGAGTCTCGCGAACATACATGTTTTGTTGGTTTGACTGCCATGTTTTCAGCAACTCTCCAACGTAAAGGAACAATGCAAATAGTGTTTAAATTTCATGTAATATGTGGACCAGCAACTTTTAAGTGGACCCACCAACTGTATAGGACAGGTGTAGAATGCTGGTTCTGATGCTTCTTTCTCTTTCGGTTTAGAAGTTGCACCGTGTCCGCCAGGTGGCAGTGCGGTTGCTGAGTGCCATTGGCTTCCTTCAGCAACAGAACGTGATCCATGCAGACCTGAAGCCTGACAACTTACTTCTACAGACAGGTGAGTATTATCAAAATTAGATAAAGTGAGCAAAAAATACACAACCCAAAACATGTCTAATAACATTTAATTCAATTGATGCTAACATCATCACGGCTCGTCTGATCCCGACAATCATTTGACGATCATGGTTTCATTTGAAAGCATGTGCTTTCTATTATTCTACTATCGGGTTTACGGGACGCAAGATCCTGCGTTCTATACGCATAGAAACAGTACCAATTGTGCCAAGTAATCGTTGCATCCCACAGGACGCATGCTTATCAATGACATAATACAAATGTATATTGAATACGAATGCCTTTAACTTGGTAGTTTATTATCGAATCAGTTCGTTTGGTATTTCTTTTCACGAGTCCTTCCAAATATTCATTTCGATAGGTGTACGTTTCCCAATTCCGACTAGATTCCGATGGGTGCCTAATCCTCCATGTGGCGCCACCCAGCGCATAGTTTTGCGAAGTGCCACTAGGGACTGTTTCACGAACCAGAATACCATTCTAATCCGTGTGCATGTTGGATTCAGGTTTGAGCACAGTCGCTATGCATTTTAAGACTTCCTAATTTATTAGAGCTAAAGTGTTGCAAAACAAAGTGAATTACAAACATTCTTTTGTATAACTAACTGCTTGTTTATCACCAAACAATTGACGGATCGTATGGTGACAATGTACCATGCATCTACATTTCCCATTAACCATTCACAGAATACCTGTAAACGGACTTATAATCAGGTCGTTTTCGGTGTTCAGTGTGGTTCCGAACGATGTTGGCTTTGGGTACTCAGTACACTAATCTTCCGAATGCTGTGCTGCCGGAATCGTTTGTGTAGGATTTAGACATTCACACTTTACTAGTTCTTCATTTCATGTTATAAGCTCCACCCACTTTTAAACGGCAGCGACACTAACGTGCTTTGATGGCAGCGAAACTGATATTCTGTCAGCATGATGTCACAATAACATTTGCCAGTCAGCGGAGACTAAGGGTCGAAATTCTTTGCGTTGATTGGTTGATACACGTGATTGTGACATCATGCCGAATTTGAGAATCAAATTTTTTGCCGCCGTTTAAAAGTGGGTGGAGTTATAGCATAATATCAAAAAGTGGTGCGTCAATCGGTAGATGGGTGAACTATGTCGATGAACCAACTTTGTTTGCCAGTGTCTAAGACACCGGAAATGGGACAGTTGTATGTCTACTTACAGGTTATTATAGGAATGATGACTGGGATACCGGTTACATGTTTGAATGGCAGAAAGCATAGGCTTCCACATGATATCAAGATCATTGGGAATGGAGGAGCCTTAAGGGTGCTAGCAACTGTTAAATTCAGCGTTTTGGGACATGTTTTGAGTTGTACATTTTTTGCTCGTATTATCTATTTTGGGGATTATGAATGACACATTATTAATAAAATATTTAACTTGAAAAATGCCACAGATGGCAAGTGATCAAGGAAGCCATTCAAGGAAGTCATTCAAGGAAGTCATTCACTTAGTGAGAAACCAACATTCTTTGTTCATGTGTAATCTGCCCATCTGAGATATTTGTTAATTTTTATTTAAAAACATTCACACAGGTGGTATTTACACTAGCCATAGATACTATTTTGTATTCATTTATTGTCCTATGTGAGAATGAATACTTGTAATATCTTTTTAATCAACACTAAAGTAACACGTAATTCATGTTGTATAGTGACTTTTCTTATGTGATACGTACTTTTCATGACCATTTAATATCTCAACAAATTCTATTTGATCTCCATTAGTTTCCTTGTCATCAAGAGTCTAAAATGTGATGACAAAATTATGAAATAAGTAATTTGTCACTGAGCTTAACAATATTACTTAGGAAAAGTCCAAATTGATGAAATTCCCATAACTGATGTTCAACTAGTAGCAGTGTTTTGCATCGTAACATACAGGTGTATATTAGTGGTAAAGGCTGAATAAATGCTGCATGCCAGTAGACATCAATATCTTGATGTGCAGCTGTAGCATAAATATGTCCTCTGTCAGTGTTTTGATGTCCACATGAAGTCTATAAGTGTCAGTTTGTGCGTGTTGTAGCTGAAGACTGGCGCTCGGTGAAGGTGATAGACTTTGGCAATGCAATCCGCTGCGTGCACAATGAACTCTCCCTCTACTATGATGACTTCGAGCTGCAGACTTTACTGTACCGAGCACCAGAGGTGGGTCTTTGTAATAATAATATTTATTTTATATTGCACCACATCCAATGTCGTTGACTGAGCTTTACAGAGATATATAGAAAATATGTGAAAAATAATAAGATAAGATAATGCTGTATTGTCTCAACTATGGAGTTGAGAAATTTGTAATACAAACAATACTTGTTATATCATAGATAAAATTATGTATAATATGTTGCTATGAAATAGTAATAATAATAATTAGTAGTACAACGGTTAAGGGATATGATTGTGCACTTTTTGACAAAAGCACGAAAATTGGCACACATGTAGTTTATGATATATACATTCATTTAAAGCTAGGTACCCATCGCCATCAACATGGTACTTAGCCGCCATCTTGATTTGACTGCCTCAGAAATCCACTATCCCTGATATCTCGGCTTCTAAGCAACATAAAAAAAATTTCTTGGTGTCTAACCCAACATTTCCAGAAAAAGGAATCCATTTCTGTCTTATGCAGTATCCAAGGATGAAGGCCATTTTTAAATTCAAGATGGCCACCATGGAAATTCATCATCCAAATATCTCAGCTTCTAAGCAACATACAAACATGTTCTACATGTCTAAACCAACATTTTCAGGGTCAATGAATCCATTTCTGCCATATACTATATCCTCAGGTGACGGCCATATTGAAATTCAAGATGGCTGCCATGCATATACCTTTTACAAACATGATTTTAGTTCCTCTTGAGGTTGAGGAATCCATATGTGGTTCCTATATGAATACCTATATATTCAAGACTATGTCAGTTCTTGTTTGTAGTTGTTGCTGAGCTGTATTTAAACCAGAAGTGACAGTGCATTTACTGGTGAAGAGAAATATATCATTGATTAAGAATGGACAACACAAATGGTTACATTTCAAGTTCATGTCAGTGATATGGAAAACATACTCAACACGTCTTGAGGTTTACTGGCAACGTATGAATGGACACGTTGTTCTGTTGAAACCACATGTTTTCTTAGCAGTAACACTGGGCTGGTGTCACGATCAAGTCAATGACCCACCCAGTGTGGTGGTTGTGCTGTAAGTTTGACACAACATCCACCATCCTTGGAGACGTGGGTGGTGGCAGGGTTAGATTTATCACAGGTATAAGTGGAGTGGGAAGATAATGTTCAAACTGCCATTTAAAAAACTCAATGAAACGTTATATACTACATTTTGTCATATGAAACAACTTTGCCATATAAATATCGTCGTCAGTGTCGACATTTAAAATCAGCGTAACCCTGTTGCTGAACATCGCGCATATATACTGACCCACGAGTACAAATTTAGTGATGGACAAAACTATGCAATGCAAACGGTATACACTGTTAAGGACACAAGAAAATAAAGTACAGTAGGTGTGCGGACAAAATGACTGAAAAGTGCCAACTATAATAACAACTACAATAAAACTGACTACAGTACTAAATAGCCCATCATTGCAGATTGCTGCATATCTCGACACAAAAGTGATGGTGATGCCATCATCCACCTGCACTACCAGCCGCAGATGGACAGTTGACGATGATGTCCAGCAATAATGTATCCTATACATTACATCCCAGTTGGCAACTGTCAGAAGCGCATACAGAATATTTCCGCACTATCCACCTTCAACAGAAGGGAACTCAACTCTCTATAAAAAACGTCCTTTGTGTTGAGGTCTGCTTGTAAGGGGGATATACACACTGGTGATGGTAACAAACTGGTTGTCCTGCAGTGGAAGGAGAAATGACATAAGGCGGTCTGAATGTCCGACAGGGAGGCTCTGAAGTTTGCTGGCAAAGGAATTCTTGATCATGAACCCCACTCCTGCGAGTCTGCAGTCTCCTTTGCTTTTCCCAGACCAGTATAGAGTATAGCCCGCTCCATGTTCTGTCAGGGAGCCCTGATCAGCAAAGCGTACTTCACTGAGAGCAGCAGTATCGATGTTCAGTCGAGCCAGCTCACTGGCCAGAAGTGCTGAGCGTTGTTGAGGGCACCCACTATTATATCTTGCATTGGGCGAATGTTCCAGCATGCTATTTTTAGACTAGCTGTCTTTCTTTTTGTACTTTCTTTCCGCTTGAAGGAGATGCCCATTTACTGCAGCTAGCCAACCAGGTGGGCTGTGAGACAAGTTATGTTTAGACCACCTTTTCTAGGTCCGTCTCCATTCGGAGCAAGCAGAGCTGTTCTCCTTGTTTTCTTCTTACTCACACTATGGAGGTGAGCAGTGCGTTCCTAAAGAAGGCTGCTCAGTTACACTGCTGCTTCGGTCAGTGAAAAGTGACCACATGGCCTGAGCCTGTGTAGGTTTGCATCCACATCTGTCGCTTTGTCGCTCCCCTGTTGCCACAGGACTTGAAGGGTGATAGATTGTGAGATGAGAGTGATGTCGCAAGTGTGTGTCACTTGGATTAAAGTGAGGGAGACTTGCGCTGGTCGTCAACCTCACTCTCTCTTGCGCTGGTCGTCAACCTCACTCTCTCTTGCGCTGGTCGTCACCCTCATTCTCTCTTGCGCTGGTCGTCAACCTCCCTCTCTCTTGCGCTGGTCGTCAACCTCACTATCTCTTGCGCTGGTCATCAACCTCACTCTCTCTTGCGCTGGTCGTCACCCTCATTCTCTCGCGCTGGTCGTCAACCTCATTCTCTCGCGCTGGTCGTCACCCTCACTCTCTCTTGCGCTGGTCGTCAACCTCTCATCCTGGCCTACCTGGGTCCAGTGGCAGGATGGAGTCGAGACAGCTGGAGATAGAACAGGATGCAGTGGATCACCAGGGCGTCCTTTGTGTCTCGCCATGCTCTTCACGCACCACAGCGGGTGCTGGGTTCGCCTTCTTGCCCGTTGAACCAGCTGATAGTTTCTTCCGCGCAGTCCGCCAAGTCCAGTCTTCACCTATTTAGGTAGACAAGCCCTATCTCACCGAAGGTTTCAAACCAATCGGCTACCCTCACCTGGTTTAGTCCACCAGTCAAAGCGGTTTATCGGGCTGTGGCCACTGTTGCGTGCTAAAAGCTTCTTGGAGCCACAGGTGAGAGCTGGGTGCCAGTCAGGGACCAAAACAGATGACTACTACCGAAGAAGCACAACTTGTTCCCCCGTCAGAGGTCATGCACCTCAGGTTATACTATTAAGTATTATAATAAATAAAAAATGATATTGGCATTGGGAACTTCCGGTGGTGAATTGGTTTGAATTTGGTGTAGCAAACTTTTGAAAATATAAGAATATTTGATCAAGATAAGTGATATTATTGAGTGTATAGCATACATAACGTAATTATAGATATATAATAAGCAATATTTTTTTTTTAAAGTTAGCTAGAGGGAGTAATCTAGGGTAGATTAAAAGTAGGCGATTTGCGAGCGATAATTGGGGATGTTAATGTAATCGGAACGTTGTTTACAAAGTAGGTCACTGGCGAAGTTAACGTAACGTGAACGACAATAGAATAGCGTTATTTGAGATAATCGATGTAGTTAGATGAGTAATTAAAACCTGAAATAACAACCTTTTAAAGTGTACACAGGAAACAGTCTTTGTAAAGACTACCTTGTATCTAAGCCTAACTTGAATACATTGTCATCGACATCGTAACTAGGTAAGGCACGGTGTGTCACTGTGTATTAACAAATATAACTAACTATAACCTAAACAATCTGGTGTAAATTGTACACAGAAAAGTCTTTTCAAAGACTATATAAAAACTATTTTGAACATAAATAAATTCTGATATGGCACCTTGCAAGCGGCAGCTCAGGGCAAAACGACACTTAGTTTGCAACGACTGCCAGAACTGGGTGGATTTTGCGTTGTCTGGCTGTCCAGAATCATGGGCAGAGACAAAAGATGACGGATTCACCTTTCGGTGTATGGGGTGTTTGAGGGTGGAATGTATGATGAAGGAGGTGACGGTGTAAGTTGACGGATATAGTGAAGGAGACGAAGGTGAGACTGAACATAGAAATAGATGGAGCAGAGAGGGATGACGCGGAGAGAGTTGAGAATTCTACAACACAGAAGGAGCAGAGTTGTGACACGGAGAATGAAGAAAGGAGACTGAGAGGAGGGAAGGTGACCGATGTGAAGGAACAAGAAATTGAGAAGACAGAGGGACGGAGGAAAGGTGTTCGGCAGAGGACAAGAAAACGGGTCAGTGGGGATAGATCAACAGGTAGTCAGACTGTAGAGAACGAGGAGAGACGCGACAGCGATACAGGTGGTGAAGAGGTAGATACCACACAAGCAGTTGGTAAGACTGTGAGACAGAAGACTGATGGAAGAAGACAGAGTGTTCAGCAAAAAACAGAAAACATGACAGGCGTGAAGGTGACAGGGGAGAAAGTGACCGTAGTGAAGGAGGTAGCCGGGGAAAAGGGACGGGAGAGGAGAGAAGAAAATGTGATGGGAGGAAAGATGAAAGGACGAAAGGAAGTGAGAGTAAATGTGCTAGAAGAGAAGATGACAGGAGGAAAGGGGACAAGAGAAAATGTGACAGGAAAGAAGGGAATGGAAGAGAATGTGACAGGAGAGAAGACGGCAAGAGGAAAAGACAACAACCAGACATATGCAAACTGGAGGAGCTACTCCGAGGCAGTGACTGAGGGGGCAAGGAGAAAAGAGAGAGTGTTTATGGGCGATTCAATTCTGAGAAAAACAGACAAAAGAGGACGTTGTTGTATGTCTACCGGGGGCTAGGATAGAGCATGTGACCGAAAGGGTAGAGAAGGTATTGGGGCATGGCAAGGGAGGGTCTATACTAGTACACGTATGGACAAACAATGCAGACAAGGAGGGAGCAACTGGGATAGTTCAGAAGTACAGACATTTAGTGAGCAAGCTAAAGAAGACAAGAGTGGAACAGGTTGTTCTCTCAGGAATTTTGCCAGTAATGGGAGGAAGGGGGGCAACATACAGAAATTGTAAGAGGATGGTGATCAACGCACTAGTTGAGCAGATGTGTGAAGAAGAGGGCGTGGGATTCACAGATTTATGTGGGTACTTTGTTGGGAGAGAAGATATGTATATGAGAGATGGCCTCCATCTTAGTGGAAAGGGGGCAGCAGTATTCTCAAAGATTCTGCTGCGATCTGTTGACAATGGGACAAGTTGCATCTATTTAAACTAAATTCGCAGGGGGGACTCGCAGAGAAGCCTGAAACTGGAGGCATAGATAAAGACAGCACAAATAATTCAGCAAAGAACAGTCTGGAAAACTGTTCTGAAGCTGGATATAAATGTGTTTGTTTAAATGCAAGGAGTATAGTAAACAAAAGAAATGAACTAAACATTATGGTAGAAGATATTGACCCTCACATAATAGGTATAACCGAATCATCACCGATATATCAGATGCCGAATTGGGACTGACAGGATATGTAATGTTTAGGAAAGATAGAATAGGAAAAAGGGGAGGTGGAGTTATTTTATATATTAAAGAATCTATCCAGACTTATGAAATAAAATTAGACAGAGAAGCAGATTGCGAAGAAGCTCTTTGGTGTAACATAGTTACAGGAAACTCAACGTTAACGGTTGGTTTAGTTTATCGAAGTCCAAACATAAGCATAGAAGAGAATCAAAAAATACAAAACGCTATAAGGGAAGTGAGCAAACGGGACTGTGTTATTATGGGGGATTTTAACCATGGGCATATAAAATGGATATCTCTACAGAGTATGGGTAGTGAGGACCTCAAGTTTTTAGTTTTAGTACAAGATAGTTTCCTTTCTCAACATGTGCTAGAACCAACCAGGGGAGAGAATGTGTTAGACATAGTTTTGTCCTCACAGAATGAATTAGTTGACAATGTCAGGATATATGAGCCACTGGGAATAGTGATCACAACCAGATACATTTTACCATCAAAGTAAAATCAGAAAGGAATAGTAAAAAGCAGTACAGGAGAAATTTCCACAAAGGAAAATATAAGGACATAAGGAAATATTTAGCAAAGATAGACGGGAATAACACACTGAAGAATAAGACAGCAACAGAATGCT
>CM034538.1:679391-708749 GCA_020002185.1 Paraescarpia echinospica | reverse complement strand
CAGCCTCACTCTGTCCTGTCAACACAGTCACAGCCTCACTCTGTCCTGTCAACACAGTCACAGCCTCACTCTGTCCTGTCAACACAGTCACAGCATCACTCTGTCCTGTCAACACAGTCACAGCCTCACTCTGTCCTGTCAACACTGTCACAGCTTCACTCTGTCCTGTCAACACAGTCACAGCCTCACTCTGTCCTGTCAACACAGTCACAGCCTCACTCTGTCCTGTCAACACAGTCACAGCCTCACTCTGTCCTGTCAACACAGTCACAGCCTCACTCTGTC
Organism: Paraescarpia echinospica; assembly: GCA_020002185.1. NCBI lineage: Eukaryota > Metazoa > Annelida > Polychaeta > Sabellida > Siboglinidae > Paraescarpia > Paraescarpia echinospica. The sequence continues at coordinate 708,464 of CM034538.1, read as the reverse complement.
CTGTCAACATAGTCACAGCCTCACTCTGTCCTGTCAACATAGTCACAGCCTCACTCTGTCCTGTCAACACAGTCACAGCCTCACTCTGTCCTGTCAACACAGTCACAGCCTCACTCTGTCCTGTCAACACAGTCACAGCCTCACTCTGTCCTGTCAACACAGTCACAGCCTCACTCTGTCCTGTCAACACAGTCACAGCATCACTCTGTTCTGTCAACACAGTCACAGCCTCACTCTGTCCTGTCAACACAGTCACAGCCTCACTCTGTCCTGTCAACACAGTCACAGCCTCACTCTGTCCTGTCAACACAGTCACAGCCTCACTCTGTCATGTCAACACAGTCACAGCCTCACTCTGTCCTGTCAAAACAGTCACAGCCTCACTCTGTCCTGTCAACACAGTCACAGCATCACTCTGTCCTGTCAACACAGTCACAGCCTCACTCTGTCCTGTCAACACTGTCACAGCTTCACTCTGTCCTGTCAACACAGCCACAGCCTCACTCTGTCCTGTCAACACAGTCACAGCCTCACTCTGTCCTGTCAAAACAGTCACAGCCTCACTCTGTCCTGTCAACACAGTCACAGCATCACTCTGTTCTGTCAACACAGTCACAGCCTCACTCTGTCCTGTCAACACAGTCACAGCCTCACTCTGTCATGTCAACACAGTCACAACCTCACTCTGTCATGTCAACACAGTCACAACCTCACTCTGTCATGTCAACTCAGTCACAGCCTCACTCTGTCCTTTCAACACAGTCACAGCCTCACTCTGTCCTGTCAACACAGTCACAGTCTCACTCTGTCTTTTCAACACAGTCACTGCTTCACTTTGTCCTGTCAACACATTCACAGCCTCACTCTGTCCTGTCAACACAGTCACAGCCTCACTTTGTCTGTCAACACAGTCACAGCCTCACTCTGTCCTGTCAACACAGTCACAGCCTCACTCTGTCCTGTCAACACCGTCACAGTCTCACTATGTCCTGTCAACACAGTCACAGCCTCACTCTGTCCTGTCAACACAGTCACAACCTCACTCTGTCCTGTCAACACAGTCACAACCTCACTCTGTCTTGTCAACACAGTCACTGCTTCATTTTGTCCTGTTAACAGTCACAGCCTCACTCTGTCCTGTCAACAGTCACCGCTTCATTTTGTCCTGTCAACAATCACAGCCTCATTCTGTCCTGTCAGCACAGTCGCTGCTTCACTATGTCCTGTCAACACAGTCACAGCCTCACTCTGTCCTGTCAAAACAGTCACTGCTTCATTTTGTCCTGTCAACAGTCACAGCCTCACCCTGTCCTGTCAACACAGTCACTGCTTCACTATGTCCTGTAAACACAGTCACTGCTTCATTCTGTCCTGTCAACAGTCACTGCTTCATTCTGTCCTTTCAACAGTCACAGCCTCATTCTGTCCTGTCAACAGTCATTGCTTCATTCTGTCCTGTCAACAGTCACAGCCTCACTCTGTCCTGTCAACATAGTCACAGCTTCACTGTGTCCTGTCAACACAGTAACAGCCTCATGCTGTCCTGTCAACATAGTCACAGCCTCACTCTGTCCTGTCAACACAGTCACAGCCTCACTCTGTCCTGTCAACACAGTCACAGCCTCACTCTGTCCTGTCAACACAGTCACAGCCTCACTCTGTCCTGTCAACACAGTCACAGCCTCACTCTGTCCTGTCAACACAGTCACAGCCTCACTCTGTCCTGTCAACACAGTCACAGCCTCACTCTGTCCTGTCAACACAGTCACAGCCTCACTCTGTCCTGTCAACATAGTCACAGCCTCACTCTGTCCTGTCAACATAGTCACAGCCTCACTCTGTCCTGTCAACACAGTCACAGCCTCACTCTGTCCTGTCAACACAGTCACAGCCTCACTCTGTCCTGTCAACACAGTCACAGCCTCACTCTGTCATGTCAACACAGTCACAGCCTCACTCTGTCCTGTCAAAACAGTCACAGCCTCACTCTGTCCTGTCAACACAGTCACAGCATCACTCTGTCATGTCAACACAGTCACTGCTTCACTCTGTCCTGTCAACCCAGTCACAGCCTCATTATGTCCTGTCAACATAGTCACAGCCTCACTCTGTCCTGTCGACACAGTCACAGCCTCACTCTGTTCTGTCAACACAGTCACATATTCATTCTGTCCTGTCAACACAGTCACAACCTCACTCTGTCCTGTCAACACAGTCACTGCTTCACTTTGTCCTGTCAACAGAGTTACAGCTTCACTCTGTCTTGTCAAAACAGTCACAGCCTCATTCTGTCCTGTCAACATAGTCACAGCTTCACTGTCCTGTCAACACAGTCACAGCATCACTCTGTCCTGTCAACACAGTCACAGCATCAATCTGTCCTGTCAACACAGTCACAGCATCACTCTGTCCTGTCAACACAGTCACTGCTTCACTCTGTCCTGTCAACACAGTCACAGCCTCACTCTGTCCTGTCAACACAGTCACTGGTTCATTTTTTCCTGTCAACAGTCACAGCTTCACTCTGACCTGTCAACACAGTCACTGCTTCATTATGTCCTGTAAACACAGTCACTGCTTCACTTTGTCCTGTCAACACAGTCACAGCTTCACTCTGACCTGTCAACACAGTCACTGCTTCACTTTGTCCTGTCAACACAGTCACAGCTTCACTCTGACATGTCAACACAGTCACTGCTTCATTATGTCCTGTAAACACAGTTACAGCCTCATTCTGTCCTGTCAACAGTCACTGCTTCATTCTGTCCTGTCAACAATCACAGCCTCACTCTGTCCTGTCAACACAGTCACAGCTTCACTCTGTCCTGTCAACACAGTAACAGCCTCACTCTGTCATGTCAACACAGTCACAACCTCACTCTGTCCTGTCAACACAGTCACTGCTTCACTATGTCCTGTCAACAGAGTCACAGCCTCACTCTGTCCTGTCAAAACAGTCACAGCCTCATTCTGTCCTGTCAACCCAGTCACAGCATCACTCTGTCCTGTTAACACAGTCACAGCATCACTATGTCCTGTCAACACAGTCACAGCATCACTGTGTCCTGTCAAAACAGTCACTGCTTCACTCTGTCCTGTGAACACAGTCACAGCCTCACTGTGTCCTGTCAACACAGTCACAGCCTCACTCTGTCATGCCAACACAGTCACAGCCTCACTCTGTCCTGTCAACACGTTCACAGCCTCACTGTGTCCTGTCAACACAGCCACAGCCTCACTCTGTCCTGTCAACACAGTTACTCCTTCATTTTGTCCTGTGAACAGTCACAACCTCATTATGTCCTGTCAACAGTCACAACCTCATTATGTCCTGTCATCAGTCACTGCTTCATTCTGTCCTGTCAACAGTCACAGCCTCACTCAGTCCTGTCAACACAGCCTCACTCTGTCCTGTCAACAGTCACTGCTTCATTTTGTCCTGTCAACAGTCACAGCCTCACTCTGTCCTGTCAACAGTCAGTGCTTCATTCTGTCCTGTCAACAGTCACAGCCTCACTCTGTCCTGTCAACACAGTCACAGCTTCACTCTGTCCTGTCAACACAGTCACATCCTTAATATGTCCTGTCAACACAGTCACTGCTTCACTCTGTCCTGTCAACACAGTCACATCCTTAATATGTCCTGTCAACACAGCCACAGCCTCACTCTGTCCTGTCAACACAGTCACAGCCTCACTCTGTCCTGTCAAAACAGTCACAGCCTCACTCTGTCCTGTCAACACAGTCACTGCTTCATTTTGTCCTGTCAACAGTCACAGCCTCACTCTGTCCTGTCAACACAGTCACTGCTTCACCATGTCCTGTAAACACAGTCACTGCTTCACTCGGTCCTGTGATGACATTCACTGCTTCATTTTGTCCTGTCAACAGTCACAGCCTCACTCTGTCCTGTCAACAGTCACTGCTTCATTCTGTCCTGTCAACAGTCACAGCCTCATTCTGTCCTGTCAACAGTCACTGCTTCACTCTGTCCTGTCAACAGTCACAGCCTCATTCTGTCCTGTCAATACAGTCACTGCTTCACTCTGTCCTGTCAACACATTCACTGCTTCACTCTGTCCTGTCAACACAGTAACAGCCTCACTCTGTCATGTCAACACAGTCACTGCTTCACTCTGTCCTGTCAACACAGTCACAGCCTCATTCTGTCCTGTCAACATAGTCACAGCCTCACTCTGTCCTGTCGACACAGTCACAGCCTCACCCTGTTCTGTCAACACAGTCACAGCTTCATGATGTTCTGTCAACACAGTCATAGCTTCATGCTGTTCTGTCAACACAGTCACAGCTTCATGCTGTCCTGTCAACACAGCCATAGCTTCATTGTGTCCTGCTGCTTCATCGCTGCAGTTATAACTAAAAAGCAACTAAAAGTATGTATGTAGAAAGCAAAATATACAGATAAATGTATTTTGTTACAAATAAAAGTAATAAAAAAATGCATTTTGACACAAGTACATTTCAAAGGTAGAAACATTTTAGAGAAACTGGTTCTTCAATTAAAATATATTACAGTGTAGCTGAAACCAGCTTCCAATAATGTTATTACTGATTAGAACATTCTCTTAGTATCGTGTAACTGCAAGTATAATTAATGGGAACTATAATGATGATACGATTCTTGTGGCTTCTTGGTCAACTCACTGGGTTGTGTACGTCAAGCCAATCATTTGTTTTTGATTCCACAAACTCTCCATTGATAAAAAGCTTTGTGGTTTGCTGCAAGAAATAAAAAATGTCTGATTATCAGCTGAAAGTATGTCAATCACAACTACTAAGCAAAACTTAACATATGCTCAGTTCATAGACGTGCACCAGTCATTTTACAACATAATTAACAGTGTGACAAATTACATTGCATATTTTAGTTATATCAAACTTCACAGACACAAATGTAATATTAATTTCAAGTCTTGTTATCTTCCATCAATACTTTATGGTAGTTAAATATTGCTCCAAAGTGCCGACAAAGGCCACAACTCAGGACAGCATCATGTTCACTTTGGGAAAGATGGACTTTTAGACACATAAAAATAGTTTAGAGTCATAGTGTGGAGTGTATGTCTTTCAAGTGTTGCCACAGTTTTGGCTAGCACTGAACAGTGAAATGCAACTCCAAAGTGCCCCATGGGGAACAGAACGGAATATCAGGTTCACTTGACCGCTGCCCTCAAGTTTGTTTGTGCAGAAGGTGAACACAGAACACTATTTGAATGTGTGCAGTGAAATGGGCATTGTGTCAACATCTCAAGTATACAGCCAGATGTTTCATGTATAACTTTATTTCAAAATTGTAGCTGCTTTGATTATAGTGACACATATCTCTCTGAATATTCTTCATATTTTCACTTTGCAAGAAATAGTTCACATTGTTAAACTACTAGTGTCTGTAATTGGGTGTATGTGGTAGATCTGGTGAAGTGTATAGATAAGCATGCTGCAACCCCCCATTGCTGCATCAGCCGGAGTAATAAGACAGGTCAAGGGTCAATCATTGTTGTTGTAAACAACTCTACTAAAACCTTACATAATTTGTTAATATATAATATAGTAAGAACACCACTAAATTGATATATAAATCATGTCAATATGGGATGGCATCATGGTACAGCATATATTTGTTCACTGCACATTTAACTATATATAGTTTTAAACATAGCTAATTAATTAATAATAAAAGTAAAGTTGGGCTGATAGTGATATGCATACCGCAGAGCTGCCGGCATAGAATCTGACACTAGTCAACAGCAGCTGTCGCTGACGCAGGCCCTGAAAATTCAAGACACTTCATGTCACAATAACATGCATCAGCCCAGCCCAGGGCAGCTAGGTATAGGACAGACGATGGTGAAGGGTTAAACTTAAAAAACTAAAATTAAAATTAAACAGACTTGACGCACTTTTTATATATTTTTTAGTTGGTATAGGAAATACAGTTTATGCAGTGTATTTGTGACAAAAGGTCACAACTAGGGGTGATTCTACTAAGGCGACTGTCCAACATATCGAGCGTGTCAGCCAATGTCACCGAGTATGTAATTCAACACCATTTGTGACCAGACTAGCCAAGTCTAGCACTAGGGACGAGACGAGCCTCCAACGTCCAAGACCCACCAAGGGGATGTAACTTTAATCGGTTACAACGCTAATTTATAACTTGCACGTTACTCGGCATCAAACACAAATGCAAGAATATAGTATTTCTAACTACACACATGCACTCATGGAATGACATTAACAAAATGTGATTTATTGGTGCAAAATTAGTTACTCACTTGCCCAGCTACAAACGAACCCAACCTGACGAGTCCTGCCATCTCTGCAAATGCAAAAATAGTAACCTGGCTTCCGGAGCCTTCCGCATGGCGGGTAATTTTGCATTCATGGCACAGAACTACAGTAATTTTTCACCGTTTAGGCAACTATAAACTCGTCTTCTTCAAGTATCTTAAATTAAGTATTAAATAACGGGTGAAACTGCACAGAACAAAAAATTCAATGCGAGTTTAAACAATTTTTTTTATTTAAATATATATTACAGTTTAACATAGTTATATAGTTTATACAGTGCATGCATTTGTGTGCATGCATATATGTTTTTAACCTGAAATAAAGCTAAGTTTTTGCAAGTATTTTCCCAATTTCTAAATAAATAAATGCAAAAATAAATGGGAGGCGAATTTCACAACGTTTTGGGGTTTGGGATTACAATTATTTATTTAATAAAAACACCATTTAAAATAAAACTAATTTACTAATTCAAACATCCTATGTGTGATTACATAATGAATTTACAAAAAGTAGTTCTTATAAATTATTGATTTAGACACATTTGCACCAAATTCATCGATGACAGTTTTTCTTGTCATTTTATCATGAATTGTTTCTTTAAACAAAATGTGCCAAGCCTATTTTGCAATTGTTTTCTTGCTTTTTCTCGTAATTTGTTTGCCAAACAACTGATCTATTCTTATGTTTCTGCCATAAATGTACACCACAGTTATTTTATATACGTTATTTTATATACATTTTAATTTAATAAGATTTAACTAGATTGCCACCCAGAAAATTAACTCTAGATATATGGTTGGTGGACAAGGTAGTCTTTTCCCTTTGAAGCTGCAATTCTGCACTGCTCTGAAACCTTCATATCAGCACTAATTGTTTACCCAAGTCCTTTTCTTTTATAGAAGTACTTAGTACAGTAGTACTGTGTAGAGGTATTAACATTTCCCAAAATTGAACATCTGCCATTTTTCAGACCATTTGACCAACCTGTCAAGATCATCTGTGTAAATGCTATATATCTCCATCACGTTTAATCCTTCTAAACACTTTTGTATCATCCGCAAATTTCAACACCTTACTTGTTATATCATCGTCCAAATTGTTGATATATTATATATTAAGAATAATATAGGTCCCAATACTGATCCCTGTGGTACACCATTCAAAACCGATTTCCAATTTGAAGCCTCCCTATCAACTACTACCCACTGTTTTCTGTCAATCATCCATTTTTGTATCCAGTTAATTATAGTTTAAGCAGTAATCTCTGATGAGGCACTTTGTCGAAAGCTTTCTGAAAATCTAAGTAGATAATATCTACTGGTGATCCTTTGACTACCCACTTAGTGACATCTTCCAAAAACCATAACATATTTGTTAAGCATGACTTTGCTTTTAGAAACCCATGTTGAGATGGGTTTATCAAGTTATGTTTAACAAGAAAATGTGATCTTTAATTAGTCTTTCTAATGATTTGCAAATCACCGATGTTAAACTAAATTATGAGACTGCCTACATTATATTAATTGGCATAACTTGCCTTGATAACTTGACTCGACCTTTAGAGTAATTATGAGTAAATTAAAACTAATTAAGGCTCTATAGCCATATACACACCTGCCTTTATGCATACTTTTTTGTTTTTGAGAACGTGGCTTGTAATGATTTTGAACTTTTTAAAATCATTTTGTTTGTATTACTTTATTATCTATGTAATTAACATCATTTATGTAGTAGTAGTAGTAGTAGTAGTAGTAGTAGTAGTAGTAGTATTTTTGTTATAGTTAATGTTAGATATAATGTTATTACTGTAAATTATTCAGAATCATCTATTATTAAGTATTATAAAATATATTTACGTTCACGTATTATATAGTGTTAGTTTGTGTATTGGAATGTGTGATGAACTGATACTACTGTATATATAGTGCTAGTAACCGAAAATAGTAATATCACATTCTGGTCTCATGGTATATAAACAGTAATCTCGCAATAGGTACTAAAAATTGTATTTTTATATATTGCGCTATAAAAACAAAAACACTTTTCCTGATCGCCTGCCATGCCACATACCGCGTGTATCCTCACCATGTTGAGGCTAGGCGTGTATTGGAAAAAGAAAAAGAAGAAAAAAAGTAAATAAATAAAAAATTCATCTTAATAGTGCTATGCATGTTACACCAGTAAATATGCTGTTACATAAACATTCGCATATCAGTAATTTGCAGTGTTTTTTTTAGTTGTAATATGTTTTTACATCTATTACGTGTTCGCAGTACTTTACACTGTTGCATACTACTTTATTTTTTTATTTAATCATAACCATACTTTTATTATTTTGTTTTATTTGTAATTGTACTCTAGCTAGGTGATCCTCGACAAAAGCCCCTAGGTGTTTCCAGAGGATCTCCTGAGTTGCACTTGTTGTCTACTGATTGTGTCATATAAGATGTTGTATACTATATGTGTGACCAAATAAATGTTGTTCTATTCTATTCTAAATTTTAAAGAACATCAATAAAAAACTACTTTCATATTTCATAACATTATTTTAGAATGGCATTACGACGATTAATCGTCCACCTTATATAGTTCGTTTATTTTCAACTGCGTTCATACTTTTAATTTTTGTACTCTTAAAAAAGTTTGGTATTGCCACCTACAGTATTTATGTTAAACTAACTCTGATTTTGTTTGTATCTAACCCGCCAGGTGGCGAGTGTGTAAAGCAAAATGTCGAACAGCAACAACAGTGCGGGTAAATTAAAAACATTGTTATACAATACAGTGCGTAACTATCACAAGTAGACTTACTAGGAGCAACTCATGCTTTATCTAATAAGTTTTTTTTTTGTTCGTGTACATATGTCCACGTGTTGTAAACAATACTTAAAGATTTTGACATAAAAAGTGCGACTGGTGGGATATTATTTGCCAGTTCAGGAAATTTAGGTTGACTTTTGTCTTTGTTAAGTTTGTGCGTAGCTCGCTCTCTCAGATTACCGTTCAAATATGTGGGTTTATAGCATTATGCCAGAGCTGGGCCCATTACATAATCGTATAATCAGGCCAAACTGCTGATTTGGTTTTCAAATAAAAAATGTGTAATTCAACTAATTCAGACTCGGTAATTCAACTGGATAAATGTACCAATGGCATTGATTGGCATTGCCATGGCATTGCGAATTGCAACAATTTTGTCATTCAGTTAGTACATATTTAAGAAAAACTGTATCTGGCCGAATGCTCAAAGTTAGTTTTCTTGCACATTTTTATTACCGGAGGCTTTTTGAGTTTTGTTAGTGGTATTAAAGGATTAAACGTGATGGAGATAGACAGCATTTACAAGATGATCTTGAGGTTTCACAGGTTGATCAAATGGTCTGAAAAATGGCAAATGTTGTTCAATTTTGGGAAATGTAAGTGCCTCCACACAGGACATGGGAACGAAGATGCACAATATACAATGGGAGGTTCTGTACTAGGTACTACTGTAAAAGAAAAGGACTTAGGGTTAACCACTAGTGCTGATATGAAGGTTTCAGAGCAGTGCGATATTGCCGCTTCAAAGGGAAATCAAATCCTTGGATTAATTAGCCGAAACATAACGTATAAGGAAAAAGAGCTAATAATACCGCTGTACAAAACAGTAGTTAGGCCTCATTTAGAATATTGTATTCAAGCATGGAGGCCATATCGCAGGAAGGACATAGATATGCTAGAAAGAGTACAGAGGAGAGCAACTAAAATGATACCAAAACTGAGGGATCTTAGTTACGACATACGCCTAAAAATGTGTTTTAACAACACTAGAGACCAGGAGATTGAGAGGAGATCAGATAGAAGTGTTTAAAATATTGAATGGTTATGAAAATATTGATAGAAATATTTTTTTCTCAGTTAAGAAAGATAGAAGGACCAGAGGACATGAAGTTACATTAGTAAAGGAGCAGTGTAGATTAGATATAAGAAAGTTCTCATTCTCACAAAGGACTGTAAATGAATGGAACAGATTATCTCTTGATTGTGTTGGTGCTAGTAGTGTGAATATGTTTAAAAATAAAATTGATACATACCTTAAAGGGCAGAATACACGTAAATAAAAAAGTATTGGACTCTTGATAAGCCAAAAGGCTTCCTTGTTCACCTGCCATCTAGAGTTAATTTTCTGGATGGCAATCTTGTTAAATTATAAACATTCCAATTTAGCAACACATTTACTACTATACATTTATTGACATCCAGTTACTTTTGTGTGTGGTGTTGTTTGTTGTAGATCTCGACCAGTCGCTGCTGAGCTTTGAGCGACTGGACAGAGCTTCGCCTGACTTATGGCCAGAACAGAGTATGACCCACTTCTATAACTAAATGGAAACATTTACTGTTTTTAAGCCATTCTCTCTTTTTCTGTTTGTATAATGTATATGTGTGTGCGTGTGCAATATAGGCACACAACTTGACAGTCTTTCCATACACTCTGGATACACCATCCCTGCATTACACTTAAATACACCATCCCTGCATCACACTTAAATACACCATCCCTGCATTACACTTAAATACACCATCCCTGCATTACACTTAAATACACCATCCCTGCATTACACTTAAATACAGCCCAACACATAACATGCACTTACCTAAATATAAATATTATGATGGTCCTCTATATCAAAAATTTCTCCTCATGGCTGCAGGGTCCCGAATCAGGTATTTTGTTCCAGCGGAGTCCAACGTTGCAGTGCCTATTAATTGGCCCTGCATAAGTTTATACTGGGTGTAGTTGCGCACCAATACCCGGATTACTGTGTGGTATATATTGCGAGAATAAAGCAGATCCTACATGTCTTTAGCTGCCTTATGACATTATTATGTCAGTTTTTCAACATTCTCGTATGTCTCCTGTTTGCCAGTCAAAAGTTGTTTTGTTTTCAGTTCCCGGCGTGTCAGACTTTGTTGGATCTGGCAATGTAAGTTCACCTGTATCCAGTCTGTGATGTTTTATTTTACATCAAAGTCTATTCATCTTCAAAAATATATCTCACATTCTTTGTGCATTTTGTCTCCAGTACCAGCTCCCTGATACATTACCTGTGTCATGATTCCATTGCTGTATATTAGATAAAGTCCAGTGTAAGCCAAACCTCAGCAACAGACTGTGTCATCTACACAACATTCTGTTGGACTATTTTAAGTGTTTAATCAGTTCTTTAAAAAAATTACCTTGTATCACATTTTTATTTCATCTATCAGAGGAAGCAGTCCTTTTTAAAATTAACTCATGGAAGTTGATAAGAAACAACTGTAGTATTGAGTGTCGTCTGTTGCAGACTCCCGGCTCAACTCCCCCCAAGTGGCAGGCCGAAATAGAGAAGAATGATGTCGACATGTTACAAGGTAGTTGCATTCATTGCCTAATAAACTCATTAGCAACTGTCATGAGAAAGGTGCATGATTCTGTGCATTGGCCATGGCTTGTACATGGGAGATGTTATTTTACTAAACAAATGTTACATACATAACAGGGCTGAATCCAATTACACAAAATCAAATAAATTACAATTACTTTTTATTTATTATTACAATTACATTTCTACAATTTTCAGATCAATTACAGTTACACCATTATGTATTCAATTACAATTACACATTTATTAATGGAACCTACCAAAACGTTTATCAATGAAACAGCATGCATGCATATGTAGGGTTGAAAGGGTCAATCATCAAGTAAGAATTAATTTAAAAACAAATGGTTTCAATTTGAAAGAAATTGATAGAAATCACAAAAACAAATTAAATTGGAATTGAAGTCAATGGGTGATGTGCAAAGGTAAAATTTATGTAACAAAATATAAAGTGTTTGCAAATTGATGATATTGAAGCCACAAAGGTTTTGCATCAAGGAGCATACTTTCCCATCAGAAATCTCTAGTTAATAATCACCATTACAAGTAATTAAACAAGCCAGAAAATACGTAATAAAATGTCTTTGTTGCTCTCAATGCTAACAGTAGTAACTGGTATGAACTGCTAGAATCTTCTTCTGAGGAATTACTGTGACTCAGACAGCCACTAGACCAGTTTAGCCAGCTTGCAGTAGCACTTTGCAGCCTGACTAAAGAACAGGGGATATCAACTGTTGGACAGTGACAGGTGCTAATCCACCCTTTGAGCAAACAGTAGTCTTGGATACTCAGAGCTACAGGGCTTCTTCATTTATCAGCACTGTTAGGTGAATGACACATTGGGATCACAACTTAGGAGGCATTGATTCAGGTACTTTGTGAATGACACATTGGGATCACAACTTAGGAGGCATAGTGTCCCGTGGTTGGGCGAAGGCCTCAATATGTCTTCCTAAATCTGCCTGTCTTGTAGTATCCACTGCCCGATGGAGCCTTTCCAGTACTCATCTAGTTTGTGTCTCCACCGTCTCGCCAGACTTCCTCTAGATCGTTTCCCTTCGTAAGGTCTCCAGGTTGTGATACGCGATGTCCATCGGTTATTTCGTAGTCTGCTAATGTGCCCTGTCCAGGTCCACATGTCTTCTGATTTGTTCCATCACGTCTATGACCTTTGTCTTCTCTCTCACCCAGATGTTTGTTTTTCTCTCCCGACATGTGATGTTTAACATACTTCTTTCCATCTTTGTTTATGCGGCTGCTAGCTTGTTTTTTGGATGGCTGGTGAGTGCCCATGTTTCCACACTGTATGTCATCGCTGGAAGTACCCATAAGTTGTAGACTTGTCTCTTCAAGCAGGTTCCAAAGTTACCCTTGAAGATGTCGCAATGTTTGGCGAATGCTGTCCATTCGGCGGTGATTCGTCTTTGAATCTCCTTGTCTTGGTTTTGTCTCTGATACTGTATTGCTGTCCCAGACATACGTAGCTTTCAACGTTCTCTATCTGCGTGGTGTTGATATATATTGGTGTGTTATTTTCTAGCACCACTTTTGTTTCTGAAATGTTCATCTTCAGACATTATTTTTCACTTTCATCAATAGCTCCTGCAGCGTTTTTGTAGTTCTTGTGATGTAGTAGCGAATACTAGTATGTTGTTGGCGAAGCGAAGATGACTGAGATATTCTCCGTCTCTCCTCAAGCCCCTGGTTTCCCAGGTCAGTCTTCGGAATAAACTGTCAAGTGTTGCCGTAAACAGGTATGGTGTCACCCTGTTGTATTCCTCTCTTGATGTTGATCTTGTTGCTTTTTTGTGTAGGTGGACTGTCACCGAACTGTTGGTGTAGATGTCTTTCAGGAGTTCGATGTACATACACATCTTCTATCCCCTGTTCTTGAAGGGAGGTCAGTATTGCTTGAGTTTGCACCGAGTTAAAAAACCTTCTCATAGTCGACAAAAGCGATGCAGAGCGGGATATTATATTCTCGGCACTTCTCTTACAGTTGGTTTACGGCGAGTATGTGGTCTGTCGCCGAGTACCTACTTCTGAAGCCTGCTTGCTCTTGTGGTTGGTTTTCATTGAGTGTCGTCTCTAGCCTATTCGTTAGTATCTTTGCAAGTAATTTGTAGGTGTTTGATAATAGACATATAATAATAATAAATAACTTCTTAAGCGCCAATATCCTCAGACAATCCGAGCTCAGTGGCGCACCAAAACCAAAGGATTAAGCATTCTCGTACTCGTGTGCTAGGCGAAATTCGTCAACAAATGGATGGATGTGCTAGGAAGCTAGGGAGGATAGGCGATATTGAAAAGATAGGTTTTGAGGTGACGACGAAATGTAACAATATTTTCTGCTAATTTAACATTAACGGGAAGCGAATTCCATGTAGTTGGCGCGGCAACTGAAAAAGCTCGAGTTCTAGCCTTTGTCTCAACTCTAGGAACAGATAGCAACTTCGAACTAGACGACCGAAGTTGTCTGGCTTGTCTAGCTGGTGTGAGCATTGAGTGTAAATAACTAGGTTGTTTGGATGAAAGGGCTTGGTAGGTGATTGTGCAGATCTTAAACATAATGCGATATCGCACGGGGAGCCAATGCAGTGATTTTAGAAGTGGCACTGAGCGGGAGAATCGAGGAGATTGTGTGACTACCCTTGCTAAACAATTTTGGACGCGTTGTAGTTTTGCAATATCCTTGATAGCAATATTATGAAGGAGGGAATTGCAATAATCTAATCTGCTGCTAACAAGAGCTGTTGCGATAGTCTTAGTGACAGAAAGCGACATATGTCGGCGAATGCGGCGAAGATCACGGATATGATAAAAACAGCAACGGCACGTTTGGGATATGTGTTGTCTGAAATTGAAGTCGCAATCAAAGGTCACTCCTAGATTCCGTACTGATGCTGCTGGTGTGATAGTTTGACTCAGGATGCATGTTGGAAAAAAGTCATTTAGTTTACCTCGCTGCATTGGAGTACCAATGATGAGGAATTCAGTTTTGTCTGCATTTAACTTTAATTTACTATCGGTCATCCATGAAAAAACATCTTGGAGACAATCGTTGAGTCGGTTTAGAGAATGACTTGTATCGGGCGTGGCCAAGGAAATGTAGATCTGTGTGTCATCTGCATAAAGGTGATGATCCAAGTTATGACTTTGGATTACAGAGCTGAGTGGCGTAGTGTAGAGAGTGAAAAGCAAAGGCCCAAGAACGGAACCCTGGGGAATGCCACATGAAGTGGGGAGTGAGGTTGAAAAGTAATTATCTATCTTTATACATTGATGTCTATTGGTTAGATATGAAGAAAACCAGGTCAGAGCTGTGCCAGATATGCCATACCACAATGATAAACGTTTGACAAGAGTGTTGTGATCAATGGTATCAAAGGCGGCAGACAGATCAAGCAAGGTAAGTGCAGTTACTTTGCCTTTATCAATGTTTAATATAACATCATTGTGTACTTTTAGGAGAGCAGTCTCAGTAGAATGAAATTGTTTGTATGCTGATTGGAGCACACTGGATAAACAAGTTGAGCTAATATGACGCCTTAGACGGCTTGCTACGACTTTCTCAAGTATCTTAGAAATAAAGCTAAGATTAGAAATTGGCCTATAATTTTTGAAATCATAATTTGGCAGAGAAGTCTTCTTGAGAACAGGATTTACATGTGCCTGTTTAAAATCATCTGGGAATTTACCCGAACTTAGTGATAAATTTATGATATTCGTTATTGTACCAAGTAAAGAGTCAAGACATGCTTTTAGTAGTATGGTTGGTAATGGATCGAGATCGCATGACTTATTTGGGGAGGACATTATTATTTTCCTCACTTCATCAACTGTGGCTGGCTCAAACAATACAAGTGGAGAATTTACTTGTGGGGAGTCCACATTTACAGTACTTAAAGTGTGACATGGAAAAGCAGAACGTATAAGACTTATTTTATCTTTGAAATGACTAGAAAACGAGTCACACAGAGATTTGACTGACACATGACTAGGTAGAGATGGAGGCGGCCGTCTATGTAAAATATGATTTATGCAGTTCCAAAGCTGACGTGGTTTATCAGAGTTACTCGAGACCATGTTTGTGTAATAATTTGATTTAGCTTTGGCCATTTGTCTGTTGCAGTAGTGACACTGTTTAGAATATCGTTATCTGTCCAAAGGCGAGCGTGATTTGCGCCATACACGTTCAAGATAGCACCGGCGCTTTTTAGATTGTAGAATTTCAGGAGTCATCCATGGAGCATGTGGCTTTTGGGACACAGATTTAGATCTCAGGGGTGCATGTTTATTAAGTAAATCTTTGAGTACTTGACAGTACTGTCGACACAGATCTGACAGATGTTCTTTGGGTTTACTGATGAGGTCGGATTTAAGGATGTCTGTCATTAATGCAGCAACGTCAATCTTATGGATCGGTCGGTAAAACACTTTTGTTTTTGGACTCTACGGGAATTCTAGGAACTTTGAGATCAGCAATGACAGTGTGGTGGTCTGATAAACCATCTGAAGCAGTAGGTGTCTGAATATTGTAACAATCTGAGCGGGTGATTAAGAGATCGAGCCAGTGGCCATGTGTGTGTGTTGAGAAGGTAACATGTTGTTTCATGTCATAGGATGCCAGAATGTCATTAAATGTACTTGTTGTTGATGAAGGTGTGTCCAGATGAAGATTAAAATCACCGAGTATATAAAATTCTGAATAAATAGTTGCCAGATTTTCAAGTAGATCCTGGAATTCTTCAAAGAAATGGGCAGGGTGTCCTGGAGGGCGATAAATGCACACAAAATAAACAGAGAAAGATGAATCGGAAATTTCGGCACAGATGGCCTCAAAGCTGGAGTAATCAGGGTTTGAATGCAAATTAACTTTGAACTGTTTTGAGACGAGAAATTCAACACCACCACCTCGTCCAACTGAACGTGGGCGATGATGGAAGGTGAAACTGGAAGGAGAAATGTCAGCAATGCATGCAGCTGTGTCATGTGGTCTGAGCCAGATCTCAGTGACTGCAAGGATGTCTATTGTCTTGGAAGTTAATAAATCGGTAAGCGAGGCTGTTTTGTCTCGAATAGATCGAACGTTAGTGGTGGCTACTCGAATATTGCGCCTGATAGCAGGTCCAGGATTAAGACTTACATCTCCTGCTAGTAGTAAAATAATTGCCAATTTAAACGTTGGCTTAGAGCGGGGGATTGGCAGTAACTTTCTATTAAAGCAAAGATTAAGACATGGCAAACTGTGAAGATGTGACAAGGAATGTTGTGTTCTCATGTACTGAGAAACTGTTAAAATGACAGCCGACCGTTGGGGACTAAGTGGCTGGCACAGCGTAAAATCGTGACCTCTCGAAGCAGCAGAACAGGATAAAAATAAAACACACAATAAAAATGCTGGTGACATTGTCTTTCCTCGAAATGGTGAAGAATAAAATGATAATGTCTCATAAAAATAATAAATAATTGAAAATAATAAAATATTCTAAAACTGTATAATTGTACTAAAAATAATGTAAATTTATAGGTTATTAAAGAGTGGGTTGGTGATAATCAATGGCAATATTACAGGTCGTATGATTGTTCGCATTCAGCAGGCCTGTGCAAAGTAACAAGACGTTTAAAAAGAACGTCTTGTTGAAAAGGCCTGTTAGTATATAGTTTATAAGGGGACTGCCCCTACCTTAGTATGTTGTGTACGTAAGCCTACTAGCGCGAAAATCAAATCGACCTGTATTATCGCCCAACTAATTTAAGTACAAGATTTAACAGCGTTGGTGGTGACAATTTATAAAATGTTAGTTTAAGCAAACAGTGCAATACGTTGACACTAATTCTACACTAGTGTCACAGGCAAAATTAAACGTTAAATTGCAAAAATGATTTTGAATCACGCAGTCACAAAATAAACAAGTACCACCTTACGCCACCTAGCGACCAACCCAATATCGGTCTGTAGTTCTTTAAGTCTCTCTTATTTCCTTTCTTAAAGATTTTCACCATGTTTGCATTCTTCCATGCAGTGAGTATTTGTCTTTCTGATGAGTATTTAGTATACAGCTTAGCCAGTGTCTTTGAGATGGTATCTTCTTCTGCTTTTAATGTTTCAGTGTTTACATGGTCGTTGCCTGGTGTCTTCCCATTCTTCATATCTCTTAGCGCAGCTTCCACCTCCTATGGTCTTATCGGGTCGGTGTGAATTATGCTACTCTGTTCACTGTCATATATAGCTCAGTGTAGAATTCCTCTAGATTCGTTCCATGATCACATTTTAGTGTTGTATTTCTCTACCCTGCTTGTCTAGAAGTGTAATCAGTCTGTCTCGGCCTAGTGCCTGTGTTCTTCTGGCTTTCTTCAGGCTCTTGGATGCCATAATCGTTTCTCGTACGATCTCTTGTTTGTACTTCCTGGTGTCCTCCTTCGCTTTCTTTTGATGGTCTTACATATTTCTGCGTACTCTGTTTTTTATGATCGCCGTTATCCACCGTTTCTTGCCTGTTGTTTGCTTCAGCTACACTTGTCGCACTTAGTTGGATCATCTCAGTGATGTTTTTGTAGTGTCTCGAATCGATTTTGCAGTTCAAGTTTGAATTCGATCTTTGTTGTTCCTATTTGTGCGGTATCTGTTGCCCATTCTACCAAGATGTCGCCTCTTTCGTTTCTCACATCTAGGCCAAATTTGCCTGTTGCCGTTTACGTATGTTCATTTCCCTATTTGCACATTAAATTCTCCCATCACTGTCGTGTAGTGAGTTGGCTTTTCTAAGGTCTCATCCATGTTGTTGTAGAAGTTGTCTTTGTCTTCTTCTGAGTATGATATTGTTGGTGTATATACTTGTACTATCTTCAGTTTGTAGCGCTTTGTTATGCATATAACAAGTTCTGCTACTCTTGGGCTGATGCTGTTAACCCGCACTATATTGTTTTTCCATTTCTTGTTTATGAAAAAGTCTACTCCTATTTGGCCTTTGTTCGCTGTGGAATGGTATAGTAGATGGCCGCTTTGTAAGGTAGTGAAGCATTCCTCTCTTCTGACTTCTCCGATCCCGATCACATCCTATACCAACCTGGTTTCCGTAAGTTCTTCATCCAGTTCTTGTATATGTTCATCTCTGAGTAGTTTTCTTAAGTTATATGTTGCCATCTTCAGGCTACTTACCTTCTCTCGGTTATACACTCTTTCGATGCTGCTGGGGACTGGGGGCCTTGGCTTCATTTGTACTTTGCATGCTGGTGTTGTTGGCCTACCCTTCCACGCTGGCCAGACTGGCCAGTGCAGGTTGGAAGGGGGGGGGCATGAATGAAATTGCCCAAGTTTCGACACAGCAGTTGAACCAGAATAGAACTCGTGCAGTGGGTGGGATGGGTCTTTTATCATTTCTCTTGTCTTCTTACCTTAGTCACATATGTTTCGTATAGTTCATCCACAGTTTGTAGTATCACCCTAATGGTTTTACTGGCTGACCGGATAATGCAATTGAGCAGCACTTTGTTCTTCACCGACAGACTTCCACCTCAGCAAACTAAACAGTAGCACTGACTGGACAATGGATTGGTAGAACAGATGACTGACTGGACAATGGACTGGTAGAACAGATGACTGACTGGACAATGGACTGGTAGAACAGATGACTGGTTGTCCTACACACATTGAATGTTCTTAGCTTCCTCACAAACTAGTTCCTTTGGCAGCACTTGTTCTGGCTGCGCTTGGTGTCCAGAGTCCACTCGCGCTGGTTGGAGATTTCGATGCCTAAGTAGGAATATGAAGGAACTCTCTCTACTGCCTCTCCTTTGATGACTAGTGGAGGCGGGTTGGACTGAATGTTACGGAAGTCAATGATCATTTCCTTCGTTTTCTTGGTGTTCAAGTGGAGACAGTTTGAATCGCACCATGAAACCAGGTTTTGAACTTCCTTCTCATAGATCAGGAGGTTATCTTCTTTTATCAAACCAAGTAGGGCCTTATCATCAGCATATTTGAAAAGATGGTCCTTGCTGATAGAGCTGTCAACTGGCCAGCAGTCACTTGTGTACACTGAGAACAGTGTTGGTGAACTCACACAGTCTTGAGGGGCGCCGCTGTTTGTAGTCATGGTAGTAGATATGTGTTATTAATATTAACCCACTGTTTCTTGTCTGTAAGAAAGTTCCAAATCCACTTGCGCAGAGATGGATTCACAAGCATGGCTCTCAGTTTCTGGAGTAGTATATGTGGCCCAATGGAGTTGAAGGCAGTGGAAAAGTCCAAGAAGAGAATGCGGGCTGAGGTTTTGGGTGTGTCCAGGTATTTCTGAGCAAGTGTGAGAAAGGCACCTTCAGTACTCCTGTTCTGGCTGTAGGCAAACTGATGAGCATCTTGAAAGTGTGATGTTTCCATGGAGATGCCAGGGAGGAGTCGTTCCAGACATATCATCACTAAGGAGGTATGGGCCACTGGACGATAGTCATTGATCTGGGATGGATGAGGCTTCTTAGGGATGGGAATGATGCAGGATGATTCCCAGAGGCAGGGCACAGTGTGTGTGTCTAACGACTGCTGGAGGAGATTGTGGATGGGCCAGTTCTCTATCACACTCCCTCAGAGTTCTACCACTAATCTTGTCAGGACCCGGGACTTTCTTTGGGTTGATTTTTGTCAGTTCTTTTCTTCTTCTTCCTCTAGAATGATTGGATTCCCCTTTTCACTGCTGACAAGTTCTGCTTCTAGATAATGCTCTTGGGAGAAATCAGCAGTTTCAAACCGACTAAAGAAGGTATTAATTTCTATTTCCTACATGGTTTCATTTTCTACACAGATTCTTTTTTCCTCTCCTTGTAGCCAGTTATCATTTGCATCTCATGCCACATTTGTTTAGAGTTGAGGTCTGAGGCAAATTTATTTTTTAGTTTCATCCTGACTTGATCTTTCTTCTGCTCAGTTGTTGCTTTAACTTTTCTTTCCACGTCTTTCCACTGTCATTCAGTTCCATTCTTTCAGATGTTTTACTTCTGACGCCTTCTTCATGTCAGAGTCCACCAATGGCTTGTTGTTTGGAAAACATTTAATTTGTTTCACTGGTACACACATATCTTCCCAGAAAGCAATGTATCCGCTGATTACATCTGTAGCTTCATTAATATTTGCACTTGTATCTAGAAAAACATTCCAGTCCGTGCAGTCCATACAGGCTTTCAACATGTCTACAGATTCGGCATCCCATTTCTTTACCTGAATACGTTTCGCCTTCTCACGTCTTAGTTTTTGTCGATACAAGGGAAGCAACTGCAGCATGGAGTGATCTGAGTTGCCAAGAGGTAACAATCTTCTCGTGCGGTATGCTTCCAACACATTACAGTAGCAGAGATCAAGATTTGTCTTTCCTTGTGGGGACATTCACAAATTGATGAAAGTCAGGAAGAGATGCGTTGAACTTGCTCTCAATAAAGTCACCCGTGATAATTATCGGCACATCTGGGGAGTTATTCTCAAGTTCATGAATGTGATCTGTCAGTACACTACATCACTGTCTACATTTGTTTTTGGGTGACAGTACACGATACACAGGTAGATCTTTTGGGTGACAGTACACCATACACATATAGATCTTTTGGGTGACAGTACACCATACACAGGTAGATCTTTTGGGTGACAGTACACCGTACACAGGTAGATCTTTTGGGTTACAGTACACCGTACACAGGTAGATCTTTTGGATGACAGTACACCATACACAGGTAGATCTTTTGGGTGACAGTGCACCATACACAGGTAGATCTTTTGGATGACAGTACACCATACACAGGTAGATCTTTTGGGTGACAGTACACCATACACAGGTAGATCTTTTGGATGACAGTACACCATACACAGGTAGATCTTTTGGGTGACTGTACACCATACACAGATAGATCTTTTGGGTGACAGTACACCATACACAGGTAGATCTTTTGGGTGACAGTACACAGAACACAGGTAGATCTTTTGGATGACAGTACACCATACACAGGTAGATCTTTTGGGTGACAGTGTACCATACACAGGTAGATCTTTTGGATGACAGTACACCATACACAGGTAGATCTTTTGGGTGACAGTACACCATACACAGGTAGATCTTTTGGGTGACAGTACACCATACACAGGTAGATCTTTTGGGTGACAGTACACGATACACAGGTAGATCTTTTGGGTGACAGTACACCATACACAGGTAGATCTTTTGGGTGACAGTACATCATACACAGGTAGATCTTTTGGATGACAGTACACCATACACAGGTAGATCTTTTGGGTGACAGTGCACCATACACAGGTAGATCTTTTGGGTGACAGTACACCGTACACAGGTAGATCTTTTGGGTGACAGTACACCGTACACAGGTAGATCTTTTGGGTGACAGTACACGATACACAGGTAGATCTTTTGGGTGACAGTACACCATACACAGGTAGATCTTTTGGTGACAGTACACCATACACAGGTAGATCTTTTGGGTGACAGTACACCATACACAGGTAGATCTTTTGGGTGACAGTACACCATACACAGGTAGATCTTTTGGGTGACAGTACACCATACACAGGTAGATCTTTTGGATGACAGTGCACCATACACAGGTAGATCTTTTGGATGACAGTGCACCATACACAGGTAGATCTTTTGGGTGACAGTACACCATACACAGGTAGATCTTTTGGATGACAGTGCACCATACACAGGTAGATCTTTTGGGTGACAGTACACCATACACAAGTAGATCTTTTGGGTGATAGTACACCATACACAGGTAGATCTTTAGGGTGACAGTACACCATACACAGGTAGATCTTTTGGATGACAGTGCACCATACACAGGTAGATCTTTGCGAACTCTCGTGGAAGGTAAAACGGGCATACACTGACAGTAAAGAATTCAATGTATGGTAAACATACCTTGGCTCTTGCGGTAGCGTTGTTACACCACCGTTCATTGATGAGGAAACACACCTCCACCGTTCCTCTTTCCAGATTCTAAAGTCCGGTCTCCTCGGACACATGTGAATCCAGGTAGACTGATTTCTGGGTCCGTCGCTTTTTCATCGAGCCATGTTTCACTCAAGCCTATCACGGCGCTTTCTCTGTACTCATTATTAAAACGAATGCATGCATCGAGCTCGTCCATCTTGTTTCGCACAGACTGTGCATTTCCCATCACCATTACCGGAAGTGGTGTTCTGAATTTCATTTTCCGTGACCTTCCTCGCATGTCTCATTTTCTGCCTCTTTTCCTTCTCCTCAGTACATCAGGTGACACAAATGACCTGTCTGAGAGAGTGGGCAACAGCACATAGAACTAGTCATATAGTAATGTCCTAGATGTTAAGATTTGTAGCAAATGACCTGTCTGAGAGAGTGGGCAACAGCACATAGAACTAGTCATGTAGTAGTGTCCCAGATGTTAAGATTTGTAGCAAATGACCTGTCTGAGAGAGTGGGCAACAGCACATAGAACTAGTCATGTAGTAGTGTCCCAGATGTTACGATTTGTAGCAAATGACCTGTCTGAGAGAGTGGGCAACAGCACATAGAACTAGTCATGTAGTAGTGTCCCAGATGTTAAGATTTGTAGTAAATGACCTGTCTGAGAGAGTGGGCAACAGCACATAGAACTAGTCATGTAGTAGTGTCCCAGATGTTAAGATTTGTAGTAAATGACCTGTCTGAGAGACTAGGCAACATCACATAGAATTAGTCATGTAGTAGTGTCCCAGCTATTAATATTTGTAGTAAATGGCCTGTCTGAGAGAGTGGGCAACAGCACATAGAACTAGTCATGTAGTAGTGTCCCAGATGTTACGATTTGTAGCAAATGACCTGTCTGAGAGAGTGGGCAACATCACATAGAACTAGTCATATAGTAATGTCCTAGATGTTAAGATTTGTAGCAAATGATCTGTCTGAGAGAGTGGGCAACAGCACATAGAACTAGTCATATAGTAGTGTCCCAGATGTTACGATTTGTAGCAAATGACCTGTCTGAGAGAGTGGGCAACAGCACATAGAACTAGTCATGTAGTAGTGTCCCAGATGTTACGATTTGTAGCAAATGACCTGTCTGAGAGAGTGGGCAACAGCACATAGAACTAGTCATATAGTAGTGTCCCAGATGTTACGATTTGTAGCAAATGACCTGTCTGAGAGAGTGGGCAACATCACATAGAACTAGTCATATAGTAATGTCCTAGATGTTAAGATTTGTAGCAAATGATCTGTCTGAGAGAGTGGGCAACAGCACATAGAACTAGTCATATAGTAGTGTCCCAGATGTTACGATTTGTAGCAAATGACCTGTCTGAGAGAGTGGGCAACAGCACATAAAACTAGTCATGTAGTAGTGTCCCAGATGTTAAGATTTGTAGCAAATGACCTGTCTGAGAGAGTGGGCAACAGCACATAGAACTAGTCATGTAGTAGTGTCCCAGATTTTACGATTTGTAGCAAATGACCTGTCTGAGAGAGTGGGCAACAGCACATAGAACTAGTCGTAGTAGTGTCCCAGATGTTACGATTTGTAGCAAATGACCTGTCTGAGAGAGTGGGCAACAGCACATAGAACTAGTCATGTAGTAGTGTCCCAGATGTTACGATTTGTAGCAAATGACCTGTCTGAGAGAGTGGGCAACAGCACATAGAACTAGTCATGTAGTAGTGTCCCAGATATTAATATTTGTAGTAAATGGCCTGTCTGAGAGAGTGGGCAACAGCACATAGAACTAGTCATGTAGTAGTGTCCCAGATGTTACGATTTGTAGCAAACCTGTCACAGAGGAAAGTGGGCAATGGAGACTAGTCATGTAGTAGTGTCCCAGATGTTAAGATTTGTAGTAAATGATCTGTCTGAGAGAGTGGGCAACAGCACATAGAACTAGTCATGTAGTAGTGTCCCAGATGTTAAGATTTGTAGTAAATGACCTGTCTGAGAGACTAGGCAACATCACATAGAATTAGTCATGTAGTAGTGTCCCAGCTATTAATATTTGTAGTAAATGGCCTGTCTGAGAGAGTGGGCAACAGCACATAGAACTAGTCATGTAGTAGTGTCCCAGATGTTACGATTTGTAGCAAATGACCTGTCTGAGAGAGTGGGCAACAGCACATAGAACTAGTCATATAGTAATGTCCTAGATGTTAAGATTTGTAGCAAATGACCTGTCTGAGAGAGTGGGCAACAGCACATAGAACTAGTCATGTAGTAGTGTCCCAGATGTTAAGATTTGTAGCAAATGACCTGTCTGAGAGAGTGGGCAACAGCACATAGAACTAGTCATGTAGTAGTGTCCCAGATTTTACGATTTGTAGCAAATGACCTGTCTGAGAGAGTGGGCAACAGCACATAGAACTAGTCATGTAGTAGTGTCCCAGATGTTAAGTTTTGTAGTAAATGACCTGTCTGAGAGACTAGGCAACATCACATAGAACTAGTCATGTAGTAGTGTCCCAGCTATTAATATTTGTAGTAAATGGCCTGTCTGAGAGAGTGGGCAACAGCACATAGAACTAGTCATGTAGTAGTGTCCCAGATGTTACGATTTGTAGCAAATGACCTGTCTGAGAGAGTGGGCAACAGCACATAGAACTAGTCATGTAGTAGTGTCCCAGATGTTAAGATTTGTAGTAAATGATCTGTCTGACAGAGTGGGCAATAGCACATAGAACTAGTCATGTAGTAGTGTCCCAGATGTTAAGATTTGTAGTAAATGACCTGTCTGAGAGAGTGGGCAACAGCACATAGAACTAGTCATGTAGTAGTGTCCCAGATGTTAAGATTTGTAGTAAATGACCTGTCTGAGAGAGTGGGCAACAGCACATAGAACTAGTCATGTAGTAGTGTCCCAGATGTTAAGATTTGTAGTAAATGATCTGTCTGAGAGAGTGGGCAACAGCACATAGAACTAGTCATGTAGTAGTGTCCCAGATGTTAAGATTTGTAGTAAATGACCTGTCTGAGAGAGTGGGCAACAGCACATAGAACTAGTCATATAGTAATGTCCTAGATGTTAAGATTTGTAGCAAATGACCTGTCTGAGAGAGTGGGCAACAGCACATAGAACTAGTCATGTAGTAGTGTCCCAGATGTTAAGATTTGTAGCAAATGATCTGTCTGAGAGAGTGGGCAACAGCACATAGAACTAGTCATATAGTAGTGTCCCAGATGTTACGATTTGTAGCAAATGACCTGTCTGAGAGAGTGGGCAACAGCACATAAAACTAGTCATGTAGTAGTGTCCCAGATGTTAAGATTTGTAGCAAATGACCTGTCTGAGAGAGTGGACAACAGCACATAGAACTAGTCATATAGTAATGTCCTAGATGTTAAGATTTGTAGCAAATGATCTGTCTGAGAGAGTGGGCGACAGCACATAGAACTAGTCATATAGTAGTGTCCCAGATGTTAAGATTTGTAGCAAATGACCTGTCTGAGAGAGTGGGCAACATCACATAGAACTAGTCATGTAGTAGTGTCCCAGATGTTAAGATTTGTAGTAAATGACCTGTCTGAGAGAGTGGGCAACATCACATAGAACTAGTCATGTATTAGCGTCCCAGATGTTAAGATTTGTAGCAAATGACCTGTCTGAGAGAGTGGGCAATAGCACATAGAACTAGTCATGTAGTAGTGTCCCAGATGTTAAGATTTGTAGCAAATGACCTGTCTGAGAAACTGGGCAACAGCACGTAGAACTAGTCATGTAGTAGTGTCCCAGATGTTAAGATTTGTAGCAAATGACCTGTCTGAGAGAGTGGGCAACATCATATAGAACTAGTCATGTAGTAGTGTCCCAGATGTTAAGATTTGTAGTAAATGACATGTCTGAGAGAGTGGGCAATAGCACATAGAACTAGTCATGCAGTAGTGTCCCAGATGTTAAGATTTGTAGCAAATGACCTGTCTGAGAGAGTGGGCAACATCACATAGAACTAGTCATGTAGTAGTGTCCCAGATGTTAAGATTTGTAGCAAATGACCTGTCTGAGAGAGTGGGCAACAGCACATAGAACTAGTCATGTAGTAGTGTCCCAGGTGTTAAGATTTGTAGCAAATGACCTGTCTGAGAGAGTGGGCAACAGCACATAGAACTAGTCATGTAGTAGTGTCCCAGATGTTAAGATTTGTAGCAAATGACCTGTCTGAGAGAGTGGGCAATAGAACTAGTCATGTAGTAGTGTCCCAGGTGTTAAGATTTGTAGTAAATGGCCTGTCTGAGAGAGTGGGCAACAGCACATAGAACTAGTCATGTAGTAGTGTCCCAGATGTTAAGATTTGTAGCAAATGACCTGTCTGAGAGAGTGGGCAACAGCACATAGAACTAGTCATGTAGTAGTGTCCCAGATGTTAAGATTTGTAGTAAATGACCTGTCTGAGAGAGTGGGCAACAGCACATAGAACTAGTCATGTAGTAGTGTCCCAGATGTTACGATTTGTAGCAAATGACCTGTCTGAGAGAGTGGGCAACAGCACATAGAACTAGTCATGTAGTAGTGTCCCAGATATTAATATTTGTAGTAAATGGCCTGTCTGAGAGAGTGGGCAACAGCACATAGAACTAGTCATGTAGTAGTGTCCCAGATGTTACGATTTGTAGCAAATGACCTGTCTGAGAGAGTGGGCAACAGCACATAGAACTAGTCATATAGTAATGTCCTAGATGTTAAGATTTGTAGCAAATGACCTGTCTGAGAGAGTGGGCAACAGCACATAGAACTAGTCATGTAGTAGTGTCCCAGATATTAATATTTGTAGTAAATGACCTGTCTGAGAGAGTGGGCAACAGCACATAGAACTAGTCATGTAGTAGTGTCCCAGATATTAATATTTGTAGCAAATGACCTGTCTGAGAGAGTGGGCAACAGCACATAGAACTAGTCATGTAGTAGTGTCCCAGATATTAATATTTGTAGTAAATGACCTGTCTGAGAGAGTGGGCAACAGCACATAGAACTAGTCATGTAGTAGTGTCCCAGATTTGTAATAAATGACATGTCTGACAGAATGTATTCTTTGTGTAACAGAACATAGAACTGAATTGACAGTAGCTCCAGCAGCTGTCTGATGACATGATGTGTTCCAGAGTTGAGCAGTCTGACGGCCTCCCAACTGATGGAGAAGGTGCGCGGCCTACAGACCCTCGCCTACCAGCTTGGCTGGGAGGAAGGTAAAGGTCTCCTTTGGTTCATCCCTTTGCTCGGCTGACACCTCACCTCAGTTCTTTGATCTCATATCATGCGTCATGTGGATCTTAGCAAATGTGTTATTTTATCTGTTATCTTTTCTAAATATATACTGTCAGTCTATGGATTACCACTTCCTGGCTCTGCATCAACATTATTAACATATGCACCACCATGTTGCCACATTATTACTGTGCTTTGTCAGCTCTCATAGCCACTTATGTTTTGGTCACCTCATCCCCCCGTCCATCTGTGTTGTTTGTACTTGTTCACATCCGTCTCTTTAAGATTTATCATCACTATAAAATATGTACTGTACTATTTATTGAATCCAGCTGAATTGGTTAAATTGAATTGGTTTAAAAAACCATCCGATTTTCTTTTCAGCGAGAGAAATGACCCGTGGAAAGTTCCTGAACATTTTGGAGAAACCCCCTAGGAGATTATAGCATGACTGGACGAAGATGGCATGGAGTGGATTAAGACAGTCAGTGTCTGAGAGTACGAGAATGGCCCTGTGGGGTGCAATGTTTAGGCAAGAGTAGATTAGTGAAAGGAAGCCTCAGAAAGTTACCAGAAACATGAAACATACTCATCAAACACCGTTTCTGTGTTGCCGATAGTTAAGAGTATTGTTCTCATTCATCTAAATATGTTGTGATGATACTACAGAGTGGACCAATGTTACATCAGACCTGTGGTCCGTGTTACATCAGACCTGTGGCTCATGTTACATAAGACCTGTGGCCCATGTTACTGAAGACCTGTGGTCCATGTTACAGAAGACCTGTGGTCCATGTTACATAAGACATGTGGCTCATGTCACATAAGACCTGTGACCCATGTTACAGAAGACTTGTGGCTGGTCCATGTTACAGAAAAACCTTTGCAGAGGACTGGTTGCCAATATTACTGAGACCATGTGGCCTGTGTTGCTGAGGACCTATGGTCAAAATTGCTGGGATCTGTGCCTGTGGCCCATATTGCATAGGACCTGTGGACCGTATGGCTGAGGACCTGTGGCCTTTGTTGCTGAGGACCTCGTTACAAGGGTCACAGAACTTGTTGTTATGGCAGCATGCAAAATAGCAGTAATGTTGCTGGAGCACATTCTGACCTAGAACACGGACACCGAAGTATAGAT
This sequence comes from Paraescarpia echinospica, assembly GCA_020002185.1. Classification (NCBI taxonomy): domain Eukaryota; kingdom Metazoa; phylum Annelida; class Polychaeta; order Sabellida; family Siboglinidae; genus Paraescarpia; species Paraescarpia echinospica. Next base: position 679,405 of record CM034538.1, on the reverse strand, counting down.
CTACTTACAACTGT
>CM034538.1:552577-678391 GCA_020002185.1 Paraescarpia echinospica | reverse complement strand
TTGTCCTATGTGAGAATGAATACTTGTAATATCTTTTTAATCAACACTAAAGTAACACGTAATTCATGTTGTATAGTGACTTTTCTTATGTGATACGTACTTTTCATGACCATTTAATATCTCAACAAATTCTATTTGATCTCCATTAGTTTCCTTGTCATCAAGAGTCTAAAATGTGATGACAAAATTATGAAATAAGTAATTTGTCACTGAGCTTAACAATATTACTTAGGAAAAGTCCAAATTGATGAAATTCCCATAACTGATGTTCAACTAGTAGCAGTGTTTTGCATCGTAACATACAGTTGTATATTAGTGGTAAAGGCTGAATAAATGCTGCATGCCAGTAGACATCAATATCTTGATGTGCAGCTGTAGCATAAATATGTCCTCTGTCAGTGTTTTGATGTCCACATGAAGTCTATAAGTGTCAGTTTGTGCGTGTTGTAGCTGAAGACTGGCGCTCGGTGAAGGTGATAGACTTTGGCAATGCAATCCGCTGCGTGCACAATGAACTCTCCCTCTACTATGATGACTTCGAGCTGCAGACTTTACTGTACCGAGCACCAGAGGTGGGTCTTTGTAATAATAATATTTATTTTATATTGCACCACATCCAATGTCGTTGACTGAGCTTTACAGAGATATATAGAAAATATGTGAAAAATAATAAGATAAGATAATGCTGTATTGTCTCAACTATGGAGTTGAGAAATTTTTAATACAAACAATACTTGTTATATCATAGATAAAATTATGTATAATATGTTGCTATGAAATAGTAATAATAATAATTAGTAGTACAACGGTTAAGGGATATGATTGTGCACTTTTTGACAAAAGCACGAAAATTGGCACACATGTAGTTTATGATATATACATTCATTTAAAGCTAGGTACCCATCGCCATCAACATGGTACTTAGCCGCCATCTTGATTTGACTGCCTCAGAAATCCACTATCCCTGATATCTCGGCTTCTAAGCAACATAAAAAAAAATTCTTGGTGTCTAACCCAACATTTCCAGAAAAAGGAATCCATTTCTGTCTTATGCATTATTCAAGGATGAAGGCCATTTTTAAATTCAAGATGGCCACCATGGAAATTCATCATCCAAATATCTCAGCTTCTAAGCAACATACAAACATGTTCTACATGTCTAAACCAACATTTTCAGGGTCAATGAATCCATTTCTGCCATATACTATATCCTCAGGTGACAGCCATATTGAAATTCAAGATGGCTGCCATGCATATACCTTTTACAAACATGATTTTAGTACCTCTTGAGGTTGAGGAATCCATATGTGGTTCCTATATGAATACCTATATATTCAAGACTATGTCAGTTCTTGTTTGTAGTTGTTGCTGAGCTGTATTTAACCCATTTCATTCGGGATACGCCTACGGGCGTAGTTAACCTTTTCATTCGGGATACGCCTGCAGGCGTAGTCAACGCACGTGACGGCCTTATCGGGTATTTATAGAAACTGTGTGCATCGTAGCAAGCTTTTACCATTTTTCCCATGATGCAGTATGACCACACTACCGGTTTGGAAGCCATTTGCAAATTTTCAACCGCGTGTTTATCTGCAAGTTTGGAGTGAAGTTCGAGTTCGATATTTTGGAGATTTTTGGCATTTAAAAATGGCGGATGATGGTGCAGTTAGTGATGGAAGCGATATCGACGTGGAAGACAGTGAAATCGGCAGTAGTACGAGCAGTATTTCGACTGAAAACGACGCAGACGAATCTGTTGTGTCCAGTGCCAACAGCTTGGTGTGTGTCTGTACGCACTTCCACAGCCTGTTCAACTTGTGAGTTGGCACTTGGCAGTCAGTGACGTGAACAATATGAACTGTGACATCGCCGATGTCATGAACAGTGTCATGGACATTATTACCTTAGTTCGGTGAAGGGTTATTGTTTCAATAAATTTTATTATGCACATTATATCTTGTTGTAATTCGTTTTCATTGGAAACTGCAATGCCAAGGCAATGGCAATGGTGAATTACTGTAAGGAAATTACTAATTTTGTGTACGTGACGACTTCCATTCTAAAAACTATAATTTTAGACTGACATATGACATTTACATCAAATTTTTACCACTGTTTGAAGAAATTAATTTGGGAGGTTTCTCTCACTGGATATATGATATGTCTAAGTGGCTATATATAGGTAAAACTAGCCCCAAGTCTGTGTACACATTTTGTTTTTATTTTATTTCTTTCATTCTTCTTCTCCGTGAGATAACTTCCTCCATGTTCACTCTACAGAAACAGTTTCAACACCATCATGTAGGCAATTCTCTTCTGATTCCAGAAATGTATGGGTTTATACACTTTTCTTCAACAGTTGCCTGAAAAAATATTATAATTGAAGCGTTGGTGAATCCCTGTCAGGAAAGATATCTTTTCACATACTCGACAACATTCATTCAGAAATGTGTAACTTCCGACTGAAACAAGATATTTACATGACATTTTTACCACTGTTTGAAGAAATGAATTTGGCAGATTTCTCTCATTGGATGTATGACCATCCTGAGTGGTTGTATACAGGTAAAACAAGTCCAAAGTCGATGTACAATCTGTTTTTATTATTATTGCTTTTCAGTCTTCTTCTTCACCTTGAGATAACTTCTTCTATGCTCACTCTATACAAACAATGTTAACACCATCATGTAGGCAATTCTCTTCTGATTCCAGAAATGTAAGGGTTTATACACTTTTCTTCAACCAAAACCTGGCAAAAAATTAGTATGTGACCCACCCGTTGAAATAATTTATCACAACTGTAAATTGGTAATTTTGTCCAGATCTGAGCAATGTGGCCAGCTAACTAGCTGTCAGAATGAAATGGGTTAAACCAGAAGTGACAGTGCATTTACTGGTGAAGAGAAATATATTATTGATTAAGAATGGACAACACAAATGGTTACATTTCAAGTTCATGTCAGTGATATGGAAAACATACTCAACACGTCTTGAGGTTTACTGGCAACGTATGAATGGACACGTTGTTCTGTTGAAACCACATGTTTTCTCAGCAGTAACACTGGGCTGGTGTCACGATCAAGTCAATGACCCACCCAGTGTGGTGGTTGTGCTGTAAGTTTGACACAACATCCACCATCCTTGGAGACGTGGGTGGTGGCAGGGTTAGATTTATCACAGGTATAAGTGGAGTGGGAAGATAATGTTCAAACTGCCATTTAAAAAACTCAATGAAACGTTATATACTACATTTTGTCATATGAAACAACTTTGCCATATAAATATCGTCGTCAGTGTCAACATTTAAAATCAGCGTAACCCTGTTGCTGAACATCGCGCATATATACTGACCCACGAGTACAAATTTAGTGATGGACAAAACTATGCAATGCAAACGGTATACACTGTTAAGGACACAAGAAAATAAAGTACAGTAGGTGTGCGGACAAAATGACTGAAAAGTGCCAACTATGATAACAACTACAATAAAACTGACTGCAGTACTAAATAGCCCATCATTGCAGATTGCTGCATATCTCGACACAAAAGTGATGGTGATGCCATCATCCACCTGCACTACCAGCCGCAGATGGACAGTTGACGATGATGTCCAGCAATAATGTATCCTATACATTACATCCCAGTTGGCAACTGTCAGAAGCGCATACAGAATATTTCCGCACTATCCACCTTCAACAGAAGGGATCTCAACTCTCTATAAAAAGCGTCCTTTGTGTTGAGGTCTGCTTGTAAGGGGGATATACACACTGGTGATGGTAACAAACTGGTTGTCCTGCAGTGGAAGGAGAAATGACATAAGGTGGTCTGAATGTCCGACAGGGAGGCTCTGAAGTTTGCTGGCAATGGAATTCTTGATCATGAACCCCACTCCTGCGAGTCTGCAGTCTCCTTTGCTTTTCCCAGACCAGTATAGAGTATAGCCCGCTCCATGTTCTGTCAGGGAGCCCTGATCAGCAAAGCGTACTTCACTGAGAGCAGCAGTATCGATGTTCAGTCGAGCCAGCTCACTGGCCAGAAGTGCTGAGCGTTGTTGAGGGCACCCACTATTATATCTTGCATTGGGCGAATGTTCCAGCATGCTATTTTTAGACTAGCTGTCTTTCTTTTTGTACTTTCTTTCCGCTTGAAGGAGATGCCCATTTACTGCAGCTAGCCAACCAGGTGGGCTGTGAGACAAGTTATGTTTAGACCACCTTTTCTAGGTCCGTCTCCTCGGAGCAAGCAGAGCTGTTCTCCTTGTTTTCTTCTTACTCACACTATGGAGGTGAGCAGTGCGTTCCTAAAGAAGGCTGCTCAGTTACACTGCTGCTTCGGTCAGTGAAAAGTGACCACATGGCCTGAGCCTGTGTAGGTTTGCATCCACATCTGTCGCTTTGTCGCTCCCCTGTTGCCACAGGACTTGAAGGGTGATAGATTGTGAGATGAGAGTGATGTCGCAAGTGTGTGTCACTTGGATTAAAGTGAGGGAGACTTGCGCTGGTCGTCAACCTCACTCTCTCTTGCGCTGGTCGTCAACCTCACTCTCTCTTGCGCTGGTCATCAACCTCCCTCTCTCTTGCGCTGGTCGTCAACCTCACTCTCTCTTGCGCTGGTCGTCACCCTCATTCTCTCTTGCGCTGGTCATCAACCTCCCTCTCTCTTGCGCTGGTCGTCAACCTCACTATCTCTTGCGCTGGTCATCAACCTCACTCTCTCTTGCGCTGGTCGTCACCCTCATTCTCTCGCGCTGGTCGTCAACCTCATTCTCTCGCGCTGGTCGTCACCCTCACTCTCTCTTGCGCTGGTCGTCAACCTCTCATCCTGGCCTACCTGGGTCCAGTGGCAGGATGGAGTCGAGACAGCTGGAGATAGAACAGGATGCAGTGGATCACCAGGGCGTCCTTTGTGTCTCGCCATGCTCTTCACGCACCACAGCGGGTGCTGGGTTCGCCTTCTTGCCCGTTGAACCAGCTGATAGTTTCTTCCGCGCAGTCCGCCAAGTCCAGTCTTCACCTATTTAGGTAGACAAGCCCTATCTCACCGAAGGTTTCAAACCAATCGGCTACCCTCACCTGGTTTAGTCCACCAGTCAAAGCGGTTTATCGGGCTGTGGCCACTGTTGCGTGCTAAAAGCTTCTTGGAGCCACAGGTGAGAGCTGGGTGCCAGTCAGGGACCAAAACAGATGACTACTACCGAAGAAGCACAACTTGTTCCCCCGTCAGAGGTCATGCACCTCAGGTTATACTATTAAGTATTATAATAAATAAAAAATGATATTGGCATTGGGAACTTCCGGTGGTGAATTGGTTTGAATTTGGTGTAGCAAACTTTTGAAAATATAAGAATATTTGATCAAGATAAGTGATATTATTGAGTGTATAGCATACATAACGTAATTATAGATATATAATAAGCAATATTTTTTTTTTAAAGTTAGCTAGAGGGAGTAATCTAGGGTAGATTAAAAGTAGGCGATTTGCGAGCGATAATTGGGGATGTTAATGTAATCGGAACGTTGTTTACAAAGTAGGTCACTGGCGAAGTTAACGTAACGTGAACGACAATAGAATAGCGTTATTTGAGATAATCGATGTAGTTAGATGAGTAATTAAAACCTGAAATAACAACCTTTTAAAGTGTACACAGGAAACAGTCTTTGTAAAGACTACCTTGTATCTAAGCCTAACTTGAATACATTGTCATCGACATCGTAACTAGGTAAGGCACGGTGTTTCACTGTGTATTAACAAATATAACTAACTATAACCTAAACAATCTGGTGTAAATTGTACACAGAAAAGTCTTTTCAAAGACTATAAAAACTATTTTGAACATAAATAAATTCTGATATGGCACCTTGCAAGCGGCAGCTCAGGGCAAAACGACACTTAGTTTGCAACGACTCCCAGAGCTGGGTGGATTTTGCATTGTCTGGCTGTCCAAAATCATGGACAGAGACCAAAGATGACGGATTCACCTTTCGGTGTATGGGGTGTTTGAGGGTGGAATGTCTGATGAAGGAGGTGTGTAAGTTGACGGATATAGTGAAGGAGATGGAGGTGAGACTCAACATAGAAATAGATGGAGCAGAGAGGGATGACGCGGAGAGAGTTGAGAATTCTACAACACAGAAGGAGCAGAGTTGTGACACGGAGACTGAAGAAAGGAGACTGAGAGGAGGGAAGGTGACCGGTGTGAAGGAACAAGAAATTGAGAAGACAGAGGGATGGAGGAAAAGTGTTCGGCAGAGGACAAGAAAACGGGTCAGTGGGGATAGATCAACAGGTAGTCAGACTGTAGAGGACGAGGAGAGACGCGACAGCGATACAGGTGGTGAAGAGGTAGATACCACAGAGGCAGTTGGTAAGACTGTGAGACAGAAGACTGATGGAAGAAGACAGAGTGTTCAGCAAAAAACAGAAAACATGACAGGCGTGAAGGTGACAGGGGAGAAAGTGACCGTAGTGAAGGAGGTAGCCGGGGAAAAGGGACGGGAGAGGAGAGAAGAAAATGTGATGGGAGGAAAGATGAAAGGACGAAAGGAAGTGAGAGTAAATGTGCTAGAAGAGAAGATGACAGGAGGAAAGGGGACAAGAGAAAATGTGACAGGAAAGAAGGGAATGGAAGAGAATGTGACAGGAGAGAAGACGGCAAGAGGAAAAGACAACAACCAGACATATGCAAACTGGAGGAGCTACTCCGAGGCAGTGACTGAGGGGGCAAGGAGAAAAGAGAGAGTGTTTATGGGCGATTCAATTCTGAGAAAAACAGACAAAAGAGGACGTTGTTGTATGTCTACCGGGGGCTAGGATAGAGCATGTGACCGAAAGGGTAGAGAAGGTATTGGGGCATGGCAAGGGAGGGTCTATACTAGTACACGTATGGACAAACAATGCAGACAAGGAGGGAGCAACTGGGATAGTTCAGAAGTACAGACATTTAGTGAGCAAGCTAAAGAAGACAAGAGTGGAACAGGTTGTTCTCTCAGGAATTTTGCCAGTAATGGGAGGAAGGGGGGCAACATACAGAAATTGTAAGAGGATGGTGATCAACGCACTAGTTGAGCAGATGTGTGAAGAAGAGGGCGTGGGATTCACAGATTTATGTGGGTACTTTGTTGGGAGAGAAGATATGTATATGAGAGATGGCCTCCATCTTAGTGGAAAGGGGGCAGCAGTATTCTCAAAGATTCTGCTGCGATCTGTTGACAATGGGACAAGTTGCATCTATTTAAACTAAATTCGCAGGGGGGACTCGCAGAGAAGCCTGAAACTGGAGGCATAGATAAAGACAGCACAAATAATTCAGCAAAGAACAGTCTGGAAAACTGTTCTGAAGCTGGATATAAATGTGTTTGTTTAAATGCAAGGAGTATAGTAAACAAAAGAAATGAACTAAACATTATGGTAGAAGATATTGACCCTCACATAATAGGTATAACCGAATCATCACCGATATATCAGATGCCGAATTGGGACTGACAGGATATGTAATGTTTAGGAAAGATAGAATAGGAAAAAGGGGAGGTGGAGTTATTTTATATATTAAAGAATCTATCCAGACTTATGAAATAAAATTAGACAGAGAAGCAGATTGCGAAGAAGCTCTTTGGTGTAACATAGTTACAGGAAACTCAACGTTAACGGTTGGTTTAGTTTATCGAAGTCCAAACATAAGCATAGAAGAGAATCAAAAAATACAAAACGCTATAAGGGAAGTGAGCAAACGGGACTGTGTTATTATGGGGGATTTTAACCATGGGCATATAAAATGGATATCTCTACAGAGTATGGGTAGTGAGGACCTCAAGTTTTTAGTTTTAGTACAAGATAGTTTCCTTTCTCAACATGTGCTAGAACCAACCAGGGGAGAGAATGTGTTAGACATAGTTTTGTCCTCACAGAATGAATTAGTTGACAATGTCAGGATATGTGAGCCACTGGGGAATAGTGATCACAACGAGATACATTTTACCATCAAAGTAAAATCAGAAAGGAATAGTAAAAAGCAGTACAGAAGAAATTTCCACAAAGGAAAATATAAGGACATAAGGAAATATTTAGCAAAGATAGACTGGAATAACACACTGAAGAATAAGACAGCAACAGAATGCTGGATTATCTTAGAGTGAAATTGAATGCATCATCGTCAAATTTGTTCCCTTAAAAAAACACGGGAAACGGTCCAAAAAGAAACACTTATCGAAAGAAGCCATTAGAAAAATTAACTATAAACAAATGATGTGGAAGTCATATAGACATACTGGAAATGACGAAGACTACAACATTTATAAAGAAGCACTAAACCAAGCTACAGCTGAAATTAGAAATTCAAAGAGAAACTATGAACATAAATTAGCTTGTAATATAAAACATGACAGCAAGAGTTTTTATGCGTATGTTCGAAGCAAACAGAAAGTTCAGGATAAGGTCGGTCCTCTAGAAGATAGTGGTGGAAATATAATATGAGAAGGATTCTTAATGGCAGAAGACCTGAATGAGTATTTTAGTTCAGTGTTTACCAGAGAAGACATTAGTTTACTGCCAGTACCAGAGGCTAAGTTCAAGGGGGCAGAATCAGACTATTTAAGACAGTTAATTGTAACCCCAGAAATGGTAGCTAAGAAAATTAGGGCTATGAAGGATAATAAATCACCTGGAGTGGATGGTATTCCACCCAAACTACTATTGGAAATTGTAGAACAAATTAGTATACCGCTTGCAACAGTTTTCAACTTGTCATTAAAGAGGGAGTGGTTCCTTTAGAATGGAAAGAAGTAAACATTATACAGTACTGTTATTTAAAAAAGGTTCGAGAAACAAGTCAAATAATTATAGACCAGTTAGTTTAACATCGATGATTTGTAAATTATTAGAAAGACTAATTAAAGATCACATGGTGGATTTTCTTGTTAAACATAACTTGATAAACCCATCTCAACATGGGTTTCTAAAAGCAAGGTCATGCTTAACAAATATGTTATGTTTTTTGGAAGATATCACTAAGTGGGTAGATGATGGATCACCAGTAGATATCATCTACTTAGATTTTCAAAAAGCTTTCGACAAAGTGCCACATCAAAGATTACTGCTTAAACTAAAGGCCCATGGCATAGGAAATGGTATAATTAACTGGATAGAAAAATGGCTGATTGACAGAAGACAACGGGTAGTTGTTGATGGGTAGGCTTCAAACTGGAAATCAGTTTTGAGTGGGGTACCACAGGGATCAGTACTGGGACCTATATTATTCTTAATATATATAAACGATTTGGACGATGATATAGCTAGCAAGGTGTTGAAATTTGCAGATGATACAAAAGTGTTTAGAAGAATTAAAAGTGATTTACAAGATGATCTTGATAGGTTGATCAAATGGTCTGAAAAGTGGCAAATGTTGTTAATTTTTTGGAAATGTAAATGCTTTCACACAGGACATGGTAACGAATATGTAGAATATACAATGGGGGGAACTGTACTAAGTACTACTGTAAAAGAAAAAGACTTAGGGCTGACGATTAGTGTTGACATGAAGGTTTCAGAGCAGTGTGGAATTGCAGCTTCAAAAGGAAATCAAATCTTTGGATTGATTAGGCGAAATATAGCATATAAAGAAAAAGAACTAATAATACCACTGTACAAAACAATAGTGAGGCCTCATTTAGAATATTGTATACAAGCGTGGAGGCCATACCGCAAGAAGGACATAGATATGCTAGAAAGAGTACAGAGGAGAGCGACTAAAATGATACCAAAACTGAGGGATCTTAGTTATGAAAAACGCCTAAAAGAATGTGGTTTAACAACACTAGAGACCAGGAGATTGAGAGGAGATCAGATAGAAGTGTTTAAAATATTGAATGGTTATGAAAATATTGATAGAAATATGTTTTTTTCAGTTAAGAAAGATAGAAAGACTAGAGGACATGAAGTTACATTAGTAAAGGAGCAGTGTAGATTAGACGTGAGAAAGTTCTCATTTTCACAAAGGACTGTGAATGAATGGAACAGATTATCTGATGATTGTGTGGGTGCTAGTAGTGTGAATATGTTTAAAAATAAAATCGACACATACCTCAGAAGGGCTGGATATATGTAGATAAAAGGGTTGGACTCTCGATAAGCCAAAGGGCTTCCTTGTCCACCTGCCATCTAGAGTTAATTCTCTGGATGGCAATCTTGTTAAATCTTGTTAAATCTTGTTAAAAGATAAATGTGGACATCAGTAAGTTAATCTAATAATTAAAACACCAGTACATTTGTAGTTCTTTTTATTTGTTTGTCCAACTGTTGCTTATAATTAGTAAAGATATAAAATATATTAAAAGTGCATGTTTGATGTAACTACTTTATGTTATTAATTGTTCTTTTTCATAGTCCTACGTATTGGCCTGTGGCTAGACATAAAGGCAATTTTTAATTTGAATAATTTATCAATATTTTATTTATTGACAACTCCTTGGTGGGTGACTCGCATTAGTTTGTCCTAGGTGTGTGACAAGTGTCAGTTTGTTCTAGGTGAGTGACTGGTGTCAGTTTGTCCTAGGTGAGTGACCGGTGTCAGTTTGTCCTTGGTGAGTGACCGGTGTCAGTTTGTCCTAGGTGAGTGACCAGTGTCAGTTTGTCCTAGGTGAGTGACCGGTGTCAGTTTGTCCTAGGTGAGTGACCAGTGTCAGTTTGTCCTTGGTGAGTAACCAGTGTCAGTTTGTCCTAGGTGAGTGACCAGTGTCAGTTTGTCCTTGGTGAGTGACCAGTGTCAGTTTGTCCTAGGTGAATGACCGGTATCAGTTTGTCCTAGGTGAGTGACCGGTGTGAGTTGCAGGTGATGTTGGGAGTGCCGTTTAGCATGGAGATTGACCTGTGGTCACTCGGCTGTATCCTCATGGAGCTCTACATTGGTCAGCCTCTCTTCAAAGGCAGAAACACAGAAACTGTTTTACACAAGGTAAGCTTCTGTTTAATAATTGATGACATTAAACATGACTATTGATGATGAATATTTGGATGTTGTCATGTCAAGTTTTGTTCTTAGTAATATTACTATTCTGTGAGTAATTAGTGATTCCTACTAAGAAATACTGCCAAGCCTCAGGAGAGCCATGTTTTGTACCAATTGTACAAACGTCTACATCCCCCTGGTGTTCACTTTGATGTGAAGGTTTATGTAATCACTTTTCTGTTGTTAAAATTTTCTTCGTTCTTGATTTCATTGGTGAAGCAGTGATTTCAAATATTTCTAAATATCATGTGGTAGTATTCAGACATGTTCTCTCTTACAAAATGTGTTCTCTCTAATAAGATGTGTTCTCTCCTACAAGATGTGTTCTCTCCTACAAGACATGTAAAAATGTATAATAGAATAAGAACCTAATATGAAATTTAAATATACGTTTGTAAATAAATAACTTGTATTACATAAGGTATCGGCTAAATATTGACTAGACTTAAGTCAAATAGTATGTGTTCTCTGTTACAAGACTTGTTCTCTCGTACAAGACATGTTCTCTGTTACAAGATGTGTTCTCTTACAAGATATGTTTTCGTACAAAATATGTTCTCTCTTGCAAGACGTGTTCTCTCTTACAAGGCATGTGCTCTCTTACAAGACACGTTCTCTATTACAAGACATGTCCTCTTGTACAAGACATGTTCTCTCTTACCAGACGTGTTCTCTCTCACAAAGCGTGTTCTCTCTTACAAAACACGTTCTCTATTACAAGACATGTTCTCTCTTACAAAACACATTCTCTATTACAAGACATGGTCTCTCTTACAAGACGTGTTCTCTCTTACAAGGCGTGTTCTCTCTTACAAGGCGTGTTCTCTATTACAAGACGTGTTCTCTCTTACAAAACGTGTTCTGTCTTACAAGATGTCTTCTGTTTTATAAGATGGTGCAGTTGCTGGGGCCACTGCCGGTTGACATCTTCCAACGAGGCAAGTTCTTCCCGGACTTCCACGAGTTCACAGCCAAAGTGACACAGCGAGACGGTAAGTGGAGGGCCTGTGTCGTAGAGATAACAGGGGAAAGTTGACATAGCAGGTGACATGCCACACTAGTAATGTAATACACATATACTACTTATGTAAATACTGTTGGCGAGGCAAAGCTTGACATAGCAGGTGACATGCCACACTAGTAATGTAATTCACATATACTACTTATGTAAATACTGTTGGCGAGGCAAAGCTTGACATAGCAGGTGACATGCCATACTAGTAATATAATGCACATATACTACTTATGTAAATACTGTTGGTGAGGCAAAGCTTGACATAGCAGGTGACATGCCACACCAGTAATGTAATGCACATATACTACTTATGTAAATACTGTTGGCGAGGCAAAGCTTGACATAGCAGGTGACATGCCACACTAGTAATGTAATGCACATATACTACTTATGTAAATACTGTTGGCGAGGCAAAGCTTGACATAGCAGGTGACATGCCACACCAGTAATGTAATGCACATATACTACTTATGTAAATACTGTTGGCGAGGCAAAGCTTGACATAGCAGGTGACATGCCACACTAGTAATGTAATGCACATATACTACTTATGTAAATACTGTTGGCGAGGCAAAGCTTGACATAGCAGGTGACATGCCACACTAGTAATATAATGCACATATACTACTTATGTAAATACTGTTGGCGAGGCAAAGCTTGACATAGCAGGTGACATGCCACACTAGTAATATAATGCACATATACTACTTATGTAAATACTGTTGGCGAGGCAAAGCTTGACATAGCAGGTGACATGCCATACTAGTAATATAATGCACATATACTACTTATGTAAATACTGTTGGCGAGGCAAAGCTTGACATAGCAGGTGACATGCCATACTAGTAATATAATGCACATATACTACTTATGTAAATACTGTTGGCGAGGCAAAGCTTGACATAGCAGGTGACATGCCACACCAGTAATGTAATGCACATATACTACTTATGTAAATACTGTTGGCGAGGCAAAGCTTGACATAGCAGGTGACATGCCACACTAGTAATGTAATACACATATACTACTTATGTAAATACTGTTGGCGAGGCAAAGCTTGACATAGCAGGTGACATGCCACACCAGTAATGTAATGCACATATACTACTTATGTAAATACTGTTGGCGAGGCAAAGCTTGACACAGCAGGTGACATGCCACACCAGTAATGTAATGCACATATACTACTTATGTAAATACTGTTGGCGAGGCAAAGCTTGATGAATATCATAAGCAATATTTCAATTGTGATGTGGACAAACAGCGACATACTGAATCCATTAATTGTTAAGTAAAAGTTGAGTTCCTTCCTCCAGCGACCTTACTGCTGCTGAAGAAACTCGACATTAGAGACTACGCCTTCGCTAACTTCATTGCACAACTGCTGACCTATGACCCCGGTGAGTAACATTTCTTGTGATACCACCGCTCTCTGCTACCCAGGGGGCCATTCATGTGTGTTTTATCTACATCCTTTGCTGATTTGGTAATTTATTTCAATCCAATGTTGTTGTTATATCTACAGCATTATATCTACAGCATTACATCTACAACATTATATCTACAGCATCTTTACAAAGGTAAACGCGGATATTTGAATATGTTTGTTATTGCAAAACAATGTTTATTATTACAAAAATTTCAGCGAATATATCATAAGAGTATTCAATATAATTTGCGTAACATATTCTGAAGAAACATTTGTGATGTTTGGACACAGTTTTGATTTGCACTTTGAAGGAGCTCGTAACACAGTGAGCCAGGCAGCTCAACATCCATTCCTTGCTCCTGAGATTGGCTTCAGCTACCTCATGCAATCAAGTAACTCAGGTGAGTGATTGGCTTCAGCTACCTCATGCAACCAAGTAACTCGGGTGAGTGATTGGCTTCAGCTACCTCAGGCAACCAAGTAACTCGGGTGAGTGATTGGCTTCAGCTACCTCATGCAACCAAGTAACTCGGGTGAGTGATTGGCTTCAGCTACCTCATTCAATCAAGTAACACGGGTGAGTGATGGGCTTCAGCTACCTCATGCAATCAAGTAACTCGGGTGAGTGATGGGCTTCAGCTACCTCATGCAACCAAGTAACTCGGGTGAGTGATGGGCTTCAGCTACCTCATGCAACCAAGTAACTTGGGTGAGTGATTGGCTTCAGCTACCTCATTCAATCAAGTAACTCGGGTGAGTGATTGGCTTCAGCTACCTCATGCAATCAAGTAACTCGGGTGAGTGATGGGCTTCAGCTACCTCATTCAATCAAGTAACTCGGGTGAGTGATTGGCTTCAGCTACCTCATGCAATCAAGTAACACGGGTGAGTGATTGGCTTCAGCTACCTCATGCAATCAAGTAACTCGGGTGAGTGATTGGTCTCAGCTACGTCATCCAACCAAGAGTGAAGGTTGACAGGTCATAGGGAGGCGGCTACTGCTCTCTACTTAAAAAGACATTGTCTGTCTGTTGTTCTTTTTATTAATTACTATTCTGAAGACTAGAATTGATATGTTAAAGGTGTACTCTCCATCAAATTGTGTTTAATAGTGAGTGAGTTATGTGACAAGCGCCCCAGTGGCAGCTATTTAATTTTCTCTGTGTTTAAACTTGAATTTTATTTATTTGTTTTACTACGACACTGGTGAGATTTGAACATCGTTTTGATAACATTACCCTGAATGCACGGAGCTGTTCGTTCGAGTTATTGGTTTTATATGTGCGTGTATTTCTGCGACTTTTATTCCGGTGGCACACCTGTACCCATGATGACCTACACTCGGCAGGAACTATTCGCCCATAACATTACAAGTGTCACTGGCGGAAGGCTGCCTCAGCCTTTGTTCGACACGTTAAAGGACAATGGAATTTGTGCGGTCACACAAGGCTGCAGAGCCGGTCGCAATCGCCATCGTACAATACGTCCAGTAATTGGACGTCGGCCCAGCTTTACACCCACTTATCACCAACGCGGTGTCAACAACGCAAACATTACACGTGTGAAACTGTCGTCTCGTCAAACTGATGACAAGGATTTTAAGAATCGTTACACCAACATCGCATTGATCAATGCAAGATCTGTGAAAAATAAGACGCTGACTATAAATGAGGAAATTATCCAACACGATTGGGATGTTTTGGCCATCACCGAGACGTGGCTAAAAAAAACTAGAGACGAAGCGATTGTGGCTGAACTGACGCCTCCCGGCTACACATTCAATCATGTAGCACGTGCCTCTGGTCGTGGCGGCGGAGTTGCCATAGTTCATCGAAATACCTTCAACACCAAGATCCTCCCAAAGCTGCCATTCACAACCATCGAACTTCTCCGTCTGCAACTCACCAACCCGTTCTTGTTGAAATACAATGTCTGGGTCGCTTATCACCCGCCTGTATCAAGTAAGACATCTGGAACAATATCGAATTTTTACGCTGAACTTGAGCAGCTATTCATCGAGGCATCCATCTCCGTTGTTCCTACTGTCATTATTGGTGACTTCAATGTTCATTTTGATGATACCCTCAAATCAGAACCACTTCGCACTCTATGTGAATCGTTCAATCTAACTCAACATGTACATTCGCCAACGCACCAAACTGGACATATATTGGATCTTGTGATCAGTCAAACTGATGACGACTTCATTACTTCCGTTGCTGTGCATCCTGACTCTGTCTGACCACCATCGCATTGAATTCACACTAAGAGCACTGAAGCCGGCAGTAAAAACTAAGACGATTGCAAAGCGGAATTTCAGGAACATTGAAACAGATGCACTCCGAAACGATATCGAGTCTGTATGTGCTGACATGACATTGCGTACATGCGCGAATGATCGACAAGCAGAGGATTTGGTGGAGATGTACAACACCTGACTCACTGAGTGCCTTGACAGACATGCCCCGTTACGCAATGTGAAAGTAAGAGACAGCACACCACATCCTTGGTACGACTCTGACATCGACGATGCCAGGGATAAAAAGCGGAAATGGGAGAATGTGTGGAGAAGAACTAAACTGGAGATTCATCGGCAATTATATGTCACCGCTCGTGAAGAATGCACTGCTTTGATATCAGCACGCAAAACGAATTATTATCAAAACCGCCTGGAGAAAGCAAACAACAAAACCATGTTTCGATTACTGAGATCGCTTGATGGCCACCGCATACAGGAACACCCTGAATTCCATTTGACAGCCCAAAGATGCGAACAATTTTCATGTTTCTTTAGTGAAAAGATTGACAAGCTCCTGTCAGGTCTGCAGTGTTTCAACATCATCGATAGGCCAACAGATGAAAGACGTTGTTTCACTGACAGTATCCATGTGTTTGATCCAACAACGAACACAGAGATCACAGCGATTTGTGGTACTACTGGCAAAACGTGCGCATTGGATCCTCTGCCTGAAATTCAGCTAAGAGACAATATGACAAGTATTGTGTCTGTCATCACACGGATTACAAATGCTTCGCTGGACGAGGCAGTCATGCCAAAGTCGCTGAAGTATGCAATTGTCCGTCCGCTTTTGAAGAAACCATCACTTGACAAAGACATTCTGAGCAGTTATCGACCTGTGAGTAACCTTACACAATTATCCAAAGTAATTGAGAAAGTGGTCGCGCTTTGGATAATGACGCATGTTTCTGACCAGCATATGGTTGAGTGTTTTCAGTCGGCATATCGGAAAAAACATTCGGCCGAAACCGCGCTACTATACGTTACAAGTGCCATCAAAACAGCCATGGACAATAAACAAGGAACCATCTTGGTTCTCGTTGATTTTAGTGCCGCCTTCGATAATATCAACCATGACATCTTGATTAAGCGTCTACGTTTGCGCTATGGCTTTGTTGGAAAAGCACTGGACTGGATGGCATCGTACCTGCAAGACCGGACGCAGCGAATTGTAATCGGTGACCAATCATCGAGTATTACTACTCTAACGACAGGTATCCCGCAAGGCTCCGTCCTTGGACCACTGCTCTTTTCATTATATGTCCAACCTATTGGTGACATTATTCGAGCCCATGGACTCTTCTTCCACCACTATGCTGATGACTTACAGATCTACTCACATTTCGACCTGAATCGTTTCGCTTTAACGGCTGCGGTTCAGCAAATGGAGGACTGTTTGGGTGAAATAAAGAACTGGATGGCATGGAATTCTATGTGCATGAACGACGGCAAGACACAGTATCTTCCGATTGTACCCAAGTTTGCGGATGCAGTCGTTGATGGCACTGTGATTCGCTTTGGTGGTTCTATAATTACAGCTTCAAGATGTGTTCAAAGTCTCGGTGTCTTCATTGACAGGCACCTAGATATGAAAAAGCAAGTGTCGCAAACTGTCAGCGCATACTCATTCTACCTCCGCCACATCAATCAGATTAGCCGTTTTTTACCCAAACCAACAAAGGAACGCGTAGACAATGCCATCATCACATCGCGGATTGACTACTGCAACACACTCTTGTACGGCACGTCTGCAGTTAAAATCGCGCGTCTGCAACGAATACACAACTTGGCTGCCAGACTGATCCTGCGTCGTCCACCTAGTGACAGCGCCACGCCCCTGTTACGCGAACTTCGTTGGCTGCCTGTTGCGCGCAGAGTGGATTACAAGATACTGGTACTCACGTACAAAGCCATGCACAATGACGCGCCCGTGTACCTGTGTGAACTCGTGCACCCATATCAACCGGCAAGAGCAATGCGCTCTGCGAGCAGTAACATGTTGGAAGTGAAGCGCACTCGTGTCAAGGCTGGGGACGGCTCGTTCGCTGTAGCTGCTGCGTCCCTATGGAACACTTTACCAAGTGTTGTTAAAACCTGTGACACTCTCGCCAGCTTCAAATGTCGTCTGAAGGCACATTTCTTTTGTGTTTCATATTAGTGCCACTCTACATGAACACTGCCCTCTACTAAAACCAATTTTAATTAGTTATCGTATTCGTAATGATTATTCATTATTCCTCACATAAACTATTTTATATCAAATGTTTTAGTAAATTATTTATTATTATTAATCATACAGATATATATTTATTTATTAGTATTATTTTATACAGTTATTGTGCTAGATTGATTATTATTAATATTATTTAATTTTGATGAATAACTGCTATTTATTTACTTCTTTATTTAGAAATTCTACATTATTCAATATGTATGTATTTATTTATTTTATTCTTTACCACTAATATTTATTTTAAATTAATATACATATTTATTGCAATTCTACCATTTTTATGTATTTTAGTATGTTGTGAAGCGCCACGAACAATATTGGATGTGGCGCTATACCAAATAAAATATATTATTATTAATAAGCCTGAAGGAGCATTCGCAAGTTGAATTTTTCTTCTGCGAAATGCAGGCAAAACATTCAGACATCGCCACTATGCAAAACATAGGTAATGGACATCGTGTGGCAAGGGTTTGATGTTGAGCGGTTTCGTGATGTTCCAGTTCACGTCCTGTCCAGCTAACTGTTGCTCTAATTACCCTGGCTGATTTCTCACTCAAATTACTTCTACTTGCTCCTCATATCTTATTAATTCTACTTGCTCCTCATATCTCATTACTTCTACTTGCTCCTCATATCTCATTACTTCTACTTGCTCCTCATATCTTATTACTTCTACTTGCTCCTCATATCTCATTACTTCTACTTGCTCCTCATATCTCATTACTTCTACTTGCTCCTCATATCTCATTACTTCTACTTGCTCCTCATATCTTATTACTTCTACTTGCTCCTCATATCTCATTACTTCTACTTGCTCCTCATATCTTATTACTTCTACTTGCTCCTCATATCTCATTACTTCTACTTGCTCCTCAAATCTCATTACTTTACTTGCTCCTCATATCTTATTACTTCTACTTGCTCCTCATATCTTATTACTTCTACCTGCTCCTCATATCTCATTACTTCTACTTGCTCCTCATATCTCATTACTCCTACTTGCTCCTCAAATCTCATTACTTCTACTTGCTCTTCATATCTCATTACTTCTACTTGCTCCTCATATCTCATTACTTCTACTTGCTCCTCATATCTCATTACTTCTGCTTGCTCCTCATATCTCATTACTTCTGCTTGCTCCTCATATCTCATTACTTCTGCTTGCTCCTCATATCTTATTACTTCTACTTGCTCCCGATATCTTATTACTTCTACTTGCTCCTCATATCTCATTACTTCTACTTGCTCCTCATATCTTATTACTTCTACTTGCTCCTCATATCTCATTACTTCTACTTGCTCCTCATATCTCATTACTTCTACTTGCTCCTCATATCTCATTACTTCTACTTGCTCCTCATATCTCATTACTTCTACTTGCTCCTCATATCTCATTACTTCTACTTGCTCCTCATATCTTATTACTTCTACTTGCTCCTCATATCTTATTACTTCTACTTGCTCCTCATAATCCTCACATTTCCTACTCTGTTCTCATATCTTATTAATTCTACTTTTGCTCCTCATACATTCCCCATTACTTCCTAATTTGTTCTCATCCACATTTCTACTCTGGTTCTACATCTTATTACTTCCACTCTTGCTCCCTCATATCCCATTAATTTCCACTTGCTCCCTCATATCCCATTACTTCTACTCTGTCTCTACATCTTATTACTCTCACTTGCCCCTCATATCTTATTACTTCCTACTCCCTCATATCCCATTACTTCTACTTGCTCCTCATATCTCATTATTTTACTTGCTCCTCATATCTTATTACTTCTACTTGCTCCTCATATCTTATTAATTCTACTTGCTCCTCATATTTTATTAATTCTACTTGCTCCTCATATCTTATTACTTCTACTTGCTCCTCATATCTTATTACTTCTACTTGCTCCTCATATCTTATTACTTCTACTTGCTCCTCATATCTCATTACTTCTACTTGCTCCTCATATCTCATTACTTCTACTTGTTCCTCAAATCTCATTACTTCTACTTGTTCCTCAAATCTCATTACTTCTACTTGCTCCTCATATCTCATTACTTCTACTTGCTCCTGATATCTTATTACTTCTACTTGCTCCTGATATCTTATTACTTCTACTTGCTCCTCGTATCTCATTACTTTACTTGCTCCTCATATCTTATTAATTCTACTTGCTCCTCATATCTTATTAATTCTGCTTGCTCCTCATATCTCATTACTTCTGCTTGCTCCTCATATCTCATTACTTCTGCTTGCTCATATCTCTCATTACTCTAATTCTGTTCCTCATATCTCACATCTCTACTCTGCTCCTCATATCTAATTACTTCTTACTTGCTCCCTCAACTCCCATTACTTCTACTTGTCTCATATCCCACATCTCCCACTCTGTCTCTCATATCTCCATTACTCTACTCTGTTCCCTCATATCTCATTACTTCCCACCTGCTCCTCATATCCCATTACTTCCTACTCTTGTCTCCTCATATCCCATTACTTCCCACTTTGCTCCCTCACAACTCATTACTTTACTCTGTCTCCTCATCTCATTACTTCCCACTTGTCTCATATCTTATTACTTCCCACCTGCCCCCATATCTCATTACTTCTACTCTGTCTCACATCTCCACACCCTGTACTTGCTCCCTCACAACCCCATTAATTTCTACTTGCTCCTCATATCTTATTACTTCTACTTGCTCCTCATATCTCATTACTTCTACTTGCTCTTCATATCTCATTACTTCTACTTGCTCCTCATATCTTATTACTTCTACTTGCTCCCGATATCTTATTACTTCTACTTGCTCCTCATATCTCATTACTTCTGCTTGCTCCTCATATCTCATTACTTCTGCTTGCTCCTCATATCTCATTACTTCTGCTTGCTCCTCATATCTCATTACTTCTGCTTGCTCCTCATATCTCATTACTTCTGCTTGCTCCTCATATCTTATTTCTTCTACTTGCTCCCGATATCTTATTACTTCTACTTGCTCCTCATATCTCATTACTTCTACTTGCTCCTCATATCTTATTACTTCTACTTGCTCCTCATATCTCATTACTTCTACTTGCTCCTCATATCTCATTACTTCTACTTGCTCCTCATATCTCATTACTTCTACTTGCTCCTCATATCTCATTACTTCTACTTGCTCCTCATATCTTATTACTTCTACTTGCTCCTCATATCTTATTACTTCTACTTGCTCCTCATATCTCATTACATCTACTTGCTCCTCATATCTCGTTACTTCTACTTGCTCCTCATATCTCGTTACTTCTACTTGCTCCTCATATCTCATTAATTCTACTTGCTCCTCATATCTCATTACTTCTACTTGCTCCTCATATCTCATTACTTCTACTTGCTCCTCATATCTCATTACTTCTACTTGCTCCTCATATCTCATTACTTCTACTTGCTCCTCATATCTCATTACTTCTACTTGCTCCTCATATCTCATTACTTCTACTTGCTCCTCATATCTTATTACTTCTACTTGCTCCTCATATCTCATTACTTCTACTTGCTCCTCATATCTTATTACTTCTACTTGCTCCTCATATCTTATTACTTCTACTTGCCCCTCATATCTCATTACTTCTACTTGCTCTTCATATCTCATTACTTCTACTTGCTACTCATATCTCATTACTTCTACTTGCTCCTCATATCTTATTACTTCTACTTGCTCCTCATATCTCATTACTTCTACTTGCTACTCATATCTCATTACTTCTACTTGCTCCTCATATCTTATTACTTCTACTTGCTCCTCATATCTCATTACTTCTACTTGTTCCTTATATCTCATTATATTTGGCCTCATTTATATTTTAAAAAATATGGTGTCTCGATCCAAAGCCCCCGCTTCCTGTTCCCATAAGCCGCTGTGTTTGCAGGAGAGGGCAGTGGCTATGAGTCGATTCTACTGACACACCAGTACCAGCATCAGCCCTGCATCGCGTCCAGCCTCACCAAGTTACACATGTCATCGCGTGATCTACTTCGACACGGCACCAGTTGTGTCGGCAGTGATGCATCACCTTACAGTCAGATACATCATCAGAACAGTTGCTCTCCCACTGACAGTGTCAGACAAGTCGCACAGGTTGGTGGCTCACACCTCAAGGCTCAAGGTAATCTGCCTTGTGGCGTCTGTGTGATGCATGTCTTCGATACGAACAACGTGTGGCACAAATTATGAGTTTGGATCTAAACTGATACTGACCATTTGACCCATATATTTAGTGGATGGTTAAACACACACACATGCATGCACGGACACGCACGGACAATACACAAAATCAACTACGGCTCTCAACATTTGAGACTGAGTATCGCGTAACTCAGATGGCTGATTTTTGTGTGTGTGTGATATGTCGTATGTCTTATGTTGTTGCAGGTGACATCTGTCATGTATGTTGTTGCAGGTGACACCTGTTGTGTGTGTTGTCGCAGGTGACACCTGTCTTGTTTGTTGTTGCAAGTGACACCTGTCAAGTCTGTTGTTGCAGGTGACACCTGTCATGTGTGTTGTCGTAGGTGACACCTGTCTATGCTTTTGCAGGTGACACCTGTCATGTGTGTTCTTGCAGGTGACACCTGCCATGAATGTTGTTGCAGGTGACACCTGTCGTGTATGTTGTTGCAGGTGACACCTGTCATGTATGTTGTTGCAGGTGACACCTGTCATGGATGTTGTTGCATGTGACAACTGTTGTATGTTGTTGCAGGTGACACCTGTCATGCGTCAAGAATCTCATTCACCTGCCCCTGAACTTCCAAACTCGACCACATCACGGGACCCAGTGACTGACGGTCCTGCCTGCTGGACCATGCTCTCCAGGGACGATGATTGGGTCTCCAGTCCTGTTAGACAGACTATTGGCGTGAGAGATGAAGAGCGGGTCTCCAATCCTGCTAGAAGGACCATGGACCCCAGGGATGAAGACCAGGTCTATAGTCCTACTAGACAGACCATTTGCAACAGGAACAAGGACCGAGTCTCCAATCCTACTAGAAGGACCGTGGTCTCCAGGGATGAGGACCAAGTCTATAGTCCTACCAGATGGAATATTGGCAGCAGGAAGAAGGACCGGGTCTCCAATCCTCGTATACAGACCTTAAGCACTACAGTTGAGGACCCTGGTCCTGCTAGAGGGATCATGTACCCGAGTGATGAGGACTTTGTCACTGATCCTGCTAGAAGGACCGTGAGCACCAGTGCCAAAGAGTGGGTTTCCTCACCCAGTAGATGGACCATGGTCTCCAAGGTCAAGGACCAAGTCTCCACTCCTGGAAGATTGACCATTGGCTCGAGAGATGAGGACCATTTTGCCAGTCCTGATGTGGTGTCATCGTACTCAAGTCTGCCTGCAAGTAGATCAGCTGGTAGGACACATCATGGTATAACGCCAGAGACAGGCACTACACAGATGACAGGTACAACACAGATGACAGGTACAATGCAGATAACAGACACTGCACAGAGGAGATCACCCAGGAAGTGCACTACACCAAAGACATCTCCTAAAAAGAGCACTACACCAAGAACATCACCCCGGACAAGCACTACACATATGTCGATAACAAGCACTACACCGACATTATGCTCTACGCCGAAAACGTCTCCTAGAAAGATCACTACATCACGAACATCACCCAGAACAAGCACTACACAGATGGTGTCGCCTAGAACAAGCACTACACCAAGATCATCACCTAGGACATGCACAACACAAAGAACAATGCCAAGAACAAGCACTACACAGAGTAGAAACATGTCAGGTGATTCAACATGTGTACGTCGAAGATCACGTGGCAACACGTCACATGACAGCACTGGTTGTGAGAGTTTACAAGACAGGGGAATGTCGTCCAAGATGTACAACGTACAAAATAGGACCCTGCGTACCAGTGGTAGTAGGGAAATGTTGGCATCAACTGACAGTGGACAAACCTGGACAGGAAGTGTGCGTCGGAAAGGGTGTCCAGCCCGAGGGGGGCAGGGAGCTGGGGGATCACCGGCTGGCAGTACAGGCAAGAGGTTGTCATCCAGTAGGGGGCAGGATAGAGGGGGGCGGGCGAGTGGGGGGTGCACTAGAAGTATAAAACAGCATGAGGAGTCTGACCCACACGACAGTGACTCAAGTTCTAAGAGTGATGAACTTGACGAGGGTCCTTTACATCACCCGCAGTACAGGCGCAGTGTTGCGAGATCAGAACGTGAATTGAACGAGGAAACAGCAAAACAGAGGAACCATGTGCAGCACAGGACTAGAGGTAATTATATTGAATCGGATGTCACAGATGGGAAAAATAATAAATTACACAGTGTACAAAAGATGAGAGAAAGTGATGATAGTTATGGAAGTGAATCAGATGGGGAAGGGATGTCACAGAGCACAAGAGACAAAAGAGTGGTTAATAAAGTCACCTCTGACTCGAGGCAAAGCAGAAGACACGACAATGAGAGACACGTCACGAGGGCAAAGGTAGATGGTGACACCGACAGTGAATCTGACATATCACTACACAGCACCGATACTGAGGATGGAGTCGGTCTTGTCAGTAAATTGGCAGGAGCAGCGGCGTCACTAGCGACAAGCCGTAGTGAAATAATTAATGGACGATTAACATCCAATGAGTTGCAGTCTTCTGAATTGTCACAAAATGACGGCCAACGAGCCACTAGAAAGCCTTGGGCAGCGAGTAGTAGGCCTAGGGCAGCTGGGAGGCGGGCTGTGACGATGGACCCTCCCTCCCTGGCACAGGTCAGAGCAGCACAAAGGCTGGCTCGGGTAATTTCAAAACAATACATGTTGGGACATCTCGATGCCGAATTAAGACACACTAGACAGTCACTGACACAAGAGGCTGATGCAGCTGCAGGCGGAAGTAATCCAACACTTCCAGGCCAGAGTAATCCAACACCTCCAGGCCGGAGTAATCCACCCAGAGTACACAAAATGTTTCATGATCTCAAATGCTACCAAAAGCATACAAATCTGCTTGATTGTAGACATCATTTCTCCAGCATGACGGAACTGAAGCAGAGTCCTAGAGACGACACAAAGAAAAGTCCAGGCCATTCTAGCTGGCCTGCAAAGATGTTTTTGAAGTCGTCTCCAAGAAGAGTTGCCAGCACATCTCCAGGTTGTGGGAGAATCATTAAGAGAGATGGCTGCCAGAACCAAGAGAACAAGAAGAGAACGAAGTCATGTGACAATCATAAGACAGACCCCAGGCCCAGAGAACTGAAGGTGACGACACAACTTGAGCCATCCGTGGACATGGAACTGACCGGTGAGTTGTTGGGCGAGGGACAGCGTCACCGTAGAGATGATACTGTTGACAAGGTGACACTGGACGCTTGTCGTAGGAGTCTGTTGGAGTCTATGATCAGACCACTGCGCTCTAAACCTGGCAGGAAACGGTCTACATTGAAGGGAAGTGGAGATGAACCGGTGGGTTCCAAACAACACATGGAGGACTTGGTCAGTGCAGAGTCATACAGAGATGAGAGGTCAGGGAGAAGAGTGGACATTGGACAGAGTTCACCTCTCCACAAGACTGACCAGTACATGGGCAGCTACAGACAGAGGGAGGCTAGAGGCAGTCTAGACAACGCCTCCAAGAACCGTCATGGCACATTGCTGCCTCATCACCATGGTGGTGTCTATGGAGGTCTTGCAAGGGGCTGCACCGACCCAGACCTGACTCAGGACCAATGGGGAGGTCCATTTGAGGTGAGACCACGAGTGGGCAAAAGGGTGAACCATAGACCTCACAATGGTGCCACGCAGGATGAGGACTACAGTGCTGACAGACAGGATCACCGCTCAGGGATAAATAGCACACAGACCATCATAAGTTCTACCTGCACCACAGACTTGGTAGACAAAACATTTAATGACACTGACAGTGAACCACCACGTGTGGGAGTCAGGGTGACTGAGGGCAGCAGAAGGGTCAGGGATGGCGGCCGGTCACTGGTCAGGGATGGCAGACAGTCACTGGTCAAGGATGGCAGCCAGTCACTGGTCAGGGATGGCGGCCAGTCACTGGAGACACTGACAGAACATCACACCTCAAAACCCAGACGAGGTGTCAAGAGACATGTCAACCAAGACACTTTCTCAGTGTCACCAAAACAAAAGCGAAGAAGTGTTGACTGTGACAGAAACTTACTGAGCCCCCCAACCGAAGATGCTGAACAGACAGACAGTTCTTGTGTAGGGGAGTTTTTAGATGGAGTGTATCGGCCGAAGAAACGTAGCACACGAGGAAAAGGAGAGCTTCAAGACAAGGAGGGAGACAAGAAACGAAGAAAGTGCAGAGTTTATGGGTCAGAGGAAAGTCATCAAAACACAGAAGTTGACACTGCACACACGACGCAACACAAACGTTTGGCAGAAAAAAGTCGTCAAGGCACTGAGGTTGAGGTTGTGCACTCGACAGGAAACAAGCTCTACACAGCACAAACTGTGTCGAAGAAGAGCCACCAAGACATGAATGTTGACACAGAACAAACTGTGTCAAAGAAGAGCCACCGAGACATGAATATTGACACAGCACAAACTGTGTTGAAGAAGAGCCACCAAGACATGAATGTTGACGCAGCACAAACTGTGTCGAAGAAGAGCCACCAAGACATGAATGTTGACGCAGCACAAACTGTGTCGAAGAAGAGCCACCAAGACATGCATGTTGACACTGCACATTTGACGCAACGCAAATACGTGTCAGAGAAACATCATCCAGAAATGAACATTGACAATGTGCACTCAACACAAAATAGTCACGTTGCAACAGAGAATCACCAGAACACGAAGGTTGGCAATGCACGTTTGACACAACTCAGACGTGTATTTGATGAAAGTCATCAGTACACAAAAATTGACAGTTCACACCCGACACAACACAAACATGTGGAGAAACTCTTCAGTGAATTTTCGTCCGAGTCGAGTGACGAAAGCACCGAAGGCCATCCCAAACGTCTGCAGACGCCACCTTGTGTCGCATCTACAAACACAGCTTCACCTAATGCAACCTTCGTGGTTGAGTCAACATCACGGTCTGGTTGGCAGACAAATGGTCGTGGCCCAGCGGTCACACCAAGGAGTGGTAGCAGGGGTCAGCCGCAGCATAAACAGTCGGATAAACAGCATAAACAGTTTGGCAGACGTGGAGATGTGATCCATGCTGGACATTCAAAGAAAGGATCAGCAACTACTCGTCTACAGGTATGTCATTAAATCCACAGAACAAGTCCTTGTATAGTTGTTAGATCTACTTTATCTTCTTTGAGACCGTACAACTTTTTGAGAAAATAGTTACATAATGCAAGGAATATGTTTTTAGATTAGAGGACTCCTACAACAATTTTGTTGTTAGTAGGAATTTCCCATCTCACAACAAACGTGCGTTGCTTAACATATTATTTTGTTTAATGTTTGTATGTAGCACGTATGGTTATATAATTATAGTTTCTCAGTCATTTATAATTTTGTTTTGCTGTTGGAACAAATCAGAAAATGTCCTTATCCGGTTCATCATTGAATTATCTTCACTCATGCCTTTTATGGTGGTTTTGACGGGAAGGCTATTTCTATCAGTTCTATTCGTCTTTTGGAACAGTTGTTTTTACATGATGGTCCCGGTTCAGTGGTGGTCATACACTTGGTAGGTCTTCTCCTATAATACTTGCAATGGCAAGGTGTCTACTGGCCAGGTGTTTTCTACCTGTATTACAGGTAGTGTTTGAATGTGTCAGTCGTGGAGATGACTAACCAGTCTGTTGTGTTTGTCCAGGAAGAGGCGCAGGAGACAGCAGTTCACAACCCATCCCCGGCCAAATCAAAGGCCATGATTGACGATGTAAGTGTACAGCTTTTACGTACACTTTTGTACGAACTCTGTCACTGGTGCACTCGTACACTCTCACTGGCTCATAACATTCTCTCTTTCACAAACACTTTTGTACAAACACTGTCACTGGTGCACTCGTACACTCTCACTGGCTCATAACATTATTCTCTCTTTCACACACACTTTTGTACAAACTCTGTCACTGGTGCACTTGTACACTCTCACTGGCTCATAACATTCTCTCTTTCACAAACACTTTTGTATGAACTCTGTCACTGGTGCACTCGTACACTCTCACTGGCTCATAACATTCTCTCTTTCACAAACACTTTTGTACGAACTCTGTCACTGGTGCACTCGTACACTCTCACTGGCTCATAACATTATTCTCTCTTTCACACACACTTTTGTACGAACTCTGTCACTGGTGCACTCGTACACTCTCACTGGCTCATAACATTCTCTCTTTCACAAACACTTTTGTACGAACTCTGTCACTGGTGCACTCGTACACTCTCACTGGCTCATAACATTCTCTCTTTCACAAACACTTTTGTACGAACTCTGTCACTGGTGCACTCGTACACTCTCACTGGCTCATAACATTATTCTCTCTTTCACAAACACTTTTGTACGAACTCTGTCACTGGTGCACTCGTACACTCTCACTGGCTCATAACATTCTCTCTTTCACAAACACTTTTGTACGAACTCTGTCACTGGTGCACTCGTACACTCTCACTGGCTCATAACATTATTCTCTCTTTCACAAACACTTTTGTACGAACTCTGTCACTGGTGCACTCGTGCACTCTCACTGGCTCATAACATTAATCTCTCTTTCACGAACACTTTTGTACGAACTCTGTCACTGGTGCACTCGTGCACTCTCACTGGGTCATAACATTATTCTCTCTTTCACACACACTTTTGTACAAACACTGTCACTGGTGCACTCGTACACTCTCACTGGCTCATAACATTCTCTCTTTCACACACACTTTTGTACGAACTCTGTCACTGGTGCACTCGTACACTCTCACTGGCTCATAACATTATTCTCTCTTTCACAAACACTTTTGTAAAAACTCTGTCACTGGTGCACTCGTACACTCTCACTGGCTCATAACATTCTCTCTTTCACACACACTTTTGTACGAACTCTGTCACTGGTGCACTCGTGCACTCTCACTGGCTCATAACATTATTATCTCTTTCACAAACACTTTTGTACGAACTCTGTCACTGGTGCACTCGTACACTCTCACTGGCTCATAACATTCTCTCTTTCACACACACTTTTGTACGAACTCTGTCACTGGTGCACTCATGCACTCTCACTGGCTCATAACATTATTATCTCTTTCACAAACACTTTTGTACGAACTCTGTCACTGGTGCACTCGTACACTCTCACTGGCTCATAACATTATTCTCTCTTTCACAAACACTTTTGTACGAACTCTGTCACTGGTTCACTCGTACACTCTCACTGGCTCATAAACATTCTCTCTTTCACACACAGTTTTGTACGAACTCTGTCACTGGTGCACTCGTACACTCTCACTGGCTCATAACATTCCCTCTTTCACAAACACTTTTGTACGAACTCTGTCACTGGTGCACTCGTGCACTCTCACTGGCTCATAACATTATTCTCTCTTTCACAAACACTTTTGTACGAACTCTGTCACTGGTGCACTCGTACACTCTCACTGGCTCATAACATTATTCTCTCTTTCACAAACACTTTTGTACGAACTCTGTCACTGGTGCACTAGTACACTCTCACTGGCTCATAACATTATTCTCTCTTTCACAAACACTTGTACGAACTCTGTCACTGGTGCACTCGTGCACTCTCATTGGCTCATAACATTATTCTCTCTTTCACAAACACTTTTGTACGAACTCTGTCACTGGTGCACTCGTACACTCTCACTGGTTCATAACATTCTCTCTTTCACACTCTCTCTCACACTCAAATACTCACTCTCAGCCATATATACTCAATCTCACTCACTCATAAAAATTATACTCGCTTTCACACTCACTCTCACACTTGTATACTCTCACACTCACTCACTCTCACTCACTCATTCATATACACTCACTCTCACACACTTATAAAAATTATACTCACTCACTCTCTCACTCCCACTCTCTCAATCACTTACTCCCACTCACTCACTCACTCCCACTCTCTCTCACTCATGCATTGTCTTATTCACTCACTCACTCCCACTCACTCTCTCACTCACTCTCTCACACACTCCCACTCTCTCACGCATTGTCTTATTCACTCACTCCCACTCTCTCTCACTCACGCATTGTCTTATTCACTCACTCACTCTTTCACTCACTCCCACTCTCACACACTCCCACTCTCTTACGCATTGTCTTATTCACTCACTCCCACTCTCACGCATTGTCTTATTCACTCACTCCCACGCATTGTCTTATTCACTCACTCATTCACTCTTTCACTCACTCACTCCCACTCTCTCTCTCACTCACTCCCACTCTCTCTCTCTCACGCATTGTCTTATTCACTCACTCCCACTCTCTCTTTCTCACGCATTGTCTTATTCACTCACTCCCACTCTCATGCATTGTCTTATTCACTCACTCCCACTCTCTTTCTCACGCATTGTCTTATTCACTCACTCCCACTCTCATGCATTGTCTTATTCACTCACTCCCACTCTCTCACGCATTGTCTTATTCACTCACTCCCACTCTCTCTCACTCACGCATTGTCTTATTCACTCACTCCCACTCTCTCTCACTCACGCATTGTCTTATTCACTCACTCACTCTTTCACTCACTCACTCCCACTCTCACACACTCCCCCTCTCTCATACTCACTCCCACTCACTCTCTCATACTCACTCACTCACTCACACACTCCCACTCTCTCATGCATTGTCTTATTCACTCACTCCCACTCTCTCTCTCACGCATTGTCTTATTCACTCACTCCCACTCTCTCACGCATTGTCTTACTCACTCACTCCCACTCACTCTCACACATTGTCTTATTCACTCACTCCCACTCTCTCTCACACATTGTCTTATTCACTCACTCCCACTCTCACTCTTTCACTCACTCACTCTCTCTCTCTCTCTCACCCACTCTCTCTCACTCTCTCTTACTCCCAGTCTCAATCACTCTCACTCTCGCACAATCCCTCCACCCACACAAGTCGTCAGTGATGTTAATGTTACTGCAGAGAAAGAATAATTGTTTCTATCCAGACAGTCTTGTGCACACAGTAACATTGCAGCCACGTCAAAGACTACAAACATCTCTCTCTGTCCATGACACCTTAGTATGTAACTCATGAAATCACCATGTTGTTTTAGAGCCTGATTTCATTGGTTGATTCCACCTTGCAGATAATACTCCTGCTCTGATCGTGGATCCTACAGCTACTACTTCAAAAGTGACAGGATTCTGTCACCACATGTCATGACCAACATCAACAACATACACACGTCATGACCAACATCGACA
This sequence comes from Paraescarpia echinospica, assembly GCA_020002185.1. Taxonomy (NCBI): domain Eukaryota; kingdom Metazoa; phylum Annelida; class Polychaeta; order Sabellida; family Siboglinidae; genus Paraescarpia; species Paraescarpia echinospica. The sequence goes on along the minus strand of CM034538.1, from coordinate 647,023 downwards.
ACATACACACGTTATGACCAACACACACACGTCGTGACCAACATACACACGTCATGACCAACATACACACATCATGACCAACACACACACACACCATGACCAACATACACACGTCATGACCAACATACACACGTCATGACCAACATACACACGTCATGACCAACACACACACATCATACACACGTCATGACCAACATACACACATCATGACCAACACACACACACACCATGACCAACATACACACGTCGTGACCAACATACACACGTCATGACCAACACAATAATAATACCATGACTAACATACAATACCGGTGACTCAATTACATACACACGCCATGACCAAACATACACACATCAGCGACCAAATAATACACACACCATGACCAACATACACACGTCGTGACCAACATACACACGTCATGACCAACACACACACACGTCGTGACCAACACACACACACCATGACCAACATACACACGTCATGACCAATACACACACACACCGTGACCAACATACACACGTCATGACCAAACCACACGTCATGACCAACACACACACACGTCGTGACCAACATACACACGTCGTGACCAACATACACACGTCATGACCAACATACACACGTCATGACCAACACACACACGTCATGACCAACACACACACGTCGTGACCAACACACACACACCGTGACCAACATACACGTCGTGACCAACATCGACAACATACACACGTCATGACCAACACACACACACACACACACACACGTCGTGACCAAAATATACAAGTCGTGACCAACACACACGTCATGACCAACACACACACACACACACGTCGTGACCAACATACACACGTCGTGACCAACATACACACATCATGACCAACACACACACGTCATAACCAACACACACGTCGTAACCAAAATACACATGTCGTGACCAACAAAAATGTCCAACATACACATGTTGTCACAAACATACACGTTATGACCAACATTGACAACACCACTAATGGCACCAATGATGTGTTTAATATAATAGTATTTATTTGTACATTTCTTAGTGGATGATCCACTGTTGATTCTGTGTCATATATTTTTATTATATTTATTGCATGTATGTATGTATGTTGTACTGAGGGGTGACTGCAGACGTAATAAACAGTTGTAAGTAGATCTATACTTCGGTGTCCGTGTTCTAGGTCAGAATGTGCTCCAGCAACATTACTGCTATTTTGCATGCTGCCATAACAACAAGTTCTGTGACCCTTGTAACGAGGTCCTCAGCAACAAAGGCCACAGGTCCTCAGCCATACGGTCCACAGGTCCTATGCAATATGGGCCACAGGCACAGATCCCAGCAATTTTGACCATAGGTCCTCAGCAACACAGGCCACATGGTCTCAGTAATATTGGCAACCAGTCCTCTGCAAAGGTTTTTCTGTAACATGGACCAGCCACAAGTCTTCTGTAACATGGGTCACAGGTCTTATGTGACATGAGCCACATGTCTTATGTAACATGGACCACAGGTCTTCTGTAACATGGACCACAGGTCTTCAGTAACATGGGCCACAGGTCTTATGTAACATGAGCCACAGGTCTGATGTAACACGGACCACAGGTCTGATGTAACATTGGTCCACTCTGTAGTATCATCACAACATATTTAGATGAATGAGAACAATACTCTTAACTATCGGCAACACAGAAACGGTGTTTGATGAGTATGTTTCATGTTTCTGGTAACTTTCTGAGGCTTCCTTTCACTAATCTACTCTTGCCTAAACATTGCACCCCACAGGGCCATTCTCGTACTCTCAGACACTGACTGTCTTAATCCACTCCATGCCATCTTCGTCCAGTCATGCTATAATCTCCTAGGGGGTTTCTCCAAAATGTTCAGGAACTTTCCACGGGTCATTTCTCTCGCTGAAAAGAAAATCGGATGGTTTTTTAAACCAATTCAATTTAACCAATTCAGCTGGATTCAATAAATAGTACAGTACATATTTTATAGTGATGATAAATCTTAAAGAGACGGATGTGAACAAGTACAAACAACACAGATGGACGGGGGGATGAGGTGACCAAAACATAAGTGGCTATGAAAGCTGACAAAGCACAGTAATAATGTGGCAACATGGTGGTGCATATGTTAATAATGTTGATGCAGAGCCAGGAAGTGGTAATCCATAGAGTGACAGTATATATTTAGAAAAGATAACAGATAAAATAACACATTTGCTAAGATCCACATGACGCATGATATGAGATCAAAGAACTGAGGTGAGGTGTCAGCCGAGCAAAGGGATGAACCAAAGGAGACGGGAAGGACCTTTACCTTCCTCCCAGCCAAGCTGGTAGGCGAGGGTCTGTAGGCCGCGCACCTTCTCCATCAGTTGGGAGGCCGTCAGACTGCTCAACTCTGGAACACATCATGTCATCAGACAGCTGCTGGAGCTACTGTCAATTCAGTTCTATGTTCTGTTACACAAAGAATACATTCTGTCAGACATGTCATTTATTACAAATCTGGGACACTACTACATGACTAGTTCTATGTGCTGTTGCCCACTCTCTCAGACAGGTCATTTGCTACAAATCGTAACATCTGGGACACTACTACATGACTAGTTCTATGTGCTGTTGCCCACTCTCTCAGACAGGTCATTTGCTACAAATCGTAACATCTGGGACACTACTACATGACTAGTTCTATGTGCTGTTGCCCACTCTCTCAGACAGGTCATTTGCTACAAATCTTAACATCTGGGACACTACTACATGACTAGTTCTATGTGCTGTTGCCCACTCTCTCAGACAGGTCATTTGCTACAAATCTTAACATCTGGGACACTACTACATGACTAGTTCTATGTGCTGTTGCCCACTCTCTCAGACAGGTCATTTGCTACAAATCTTAACATCTGGGACACTACTACATGACTAGTTCTATGTGCTGTTGCCCACTCTCTCAGACAGGTCATTTACTACAAATCTTAACATCTGGGACACTACTACATGACTAGTTCTATGTGCTGTTGCCCACTCTCTCAGACAGGTCATTTGCTACAAATCTTAACATCTGGGACACTACTACATGACTAGTTCTATGTGCTGTTGCCCACTCTCTCAGACAGGTCATTTACTACAAATCTTAACATCTGGGACACTACTACATGACTAGTTCTATGTGCTGTTGCCCACTCTCTCAGACAGGTCATTTGCTACAAATCTTAACATCTGGGACACTACTACATGACTAGTTCTATGTGCTGTTGCCCACTCTCTCAGACAGGTCATTTGCTACAAATCGTAACATCTGGGACACTACTATATGACTAGTTCTATGTGCTGTTGCCCACTCTCTCAGACAGATCATTTGCTACAAATCTTAACATCTGGGACACTACTACATGACTAGTTCTATGTGCTGTTGCCCACTCTCTCAGACAGGTCATTTGCTACAAATCTTAACATCACCGGGACGCACCACATGACTAGTTCTATGTGCTGTTGCCCACTCTCTCAGACAGATCATTTACTACAAATCTTAACATCTGGGACACTACTACATGACTAGTTCTATGTGCTATTGCCCACTCTGTCAGACAGATCATTTACTACAAATCTTAACATCTGGGACACTACTACATGACTAGTTCTATGTGCTGTTGCCCACTCTCTCAGACAGGTCATTTGCTACAAATCGTAACATCTGGGACACTACTACATGACTAGTTCTATGTGCTGTTGCCCACTCTCTCAGACAGGTCATTTACTACAAATCTTAACATCTGGGACACTACTACATGACTAGTTCTATGTGCTGTTGCCCACTCTCTCAGACAGGCCATTTACTACAAATATTAATAGCTGGGACACTACTACATGACTAATTCTATGTGATGTTGCCTAGTCTCTCAGACAGGTCATTTACTACAAATCTTAACATCTGGGACACTACTACATGACTAGTTCTATGTGCTGTTGCCCACTCTCTCAGACAGGTCATTTGCTACAAATCGCAACATCTGGGACACTACTACATGACTAGTTCTATGTGCTGTTGCCCACTCTCTCAGACAGGTCATTTGCTACAAATCGTAACATCTGGGACACTACTACATGACTAGTTCTATGTGCTGTTGCCCACTCTCTCAGACAGGTCATTTGCTACAAATCTTAACATCTGGGACACTACTACATGACTAGTTCTAAGTGCTGTTGCCCACTCTCTCAGACAGGTCATTTGCTACAAATCTTAACATCTGGGACACTACTACATGACTAGTTCTATGTGCTGTTGCCCACTCTCTCAGACAGGTCATTTACTACAAATCTTAACATCTGGGACACTACTACATGACTAGTTCTATGTGCTGTTGCCCACTCTCTCAGTCAGGTCATTTGCTACAAATCGCAACATCTGGGACACTACTACATGACTAGTTCTATGTGCTGTTGCCCACTCTCTCAGACAGGTCATTTGCTACAAATCGTAATATCTGGGACACTAATACATGACTAGTTCTATTGCCCACTCTCTCAGACAGGTCATTTACTACAAATCTTAACATCTGGGACACTACTACATGACTAGTTCTATGTGCTGTTGCCCACTCTCAGACAGGCCATTTACTACAAATCTTAACATCTGGGACACTACTACATCAATAGTTCTATGTGCTGTTGCCCACTCTCTCAGACAGGCCATTTACTACAAATATTAATATCTGGGACACTACTACATGACTAGTTCTATGTGCTATTGCCCACTCTCTCAGACAGGTCATTTGCTACAAATCGTAACATCTGGGACACTACTACATGACTAGTTCTATTGCCCACTCTCAGACAGGTCATTTACTACAAATCTTAACATCTGGGACACTACTACATGACTAGTTCTATGTGCTGTTGCCCACTCTCTCAGACAGATCATTTACTACAAATCTTAACATCTGGGACACTACTACATGACTAGTTCTATGTGCTATTGCCCACTCTGTCAGACAGATCATTTACTACAAATCTTAACATCTGGGACACAACTACATGACTAGTTCTATGTGCTGTTGCCCACTCTCTCAGACAGGTCATTTGCTACAAATCGTAACATCTGGGACACTACTACATGACTAGTTCTATGTGCTGTTGCCCACTCTCTCAGACAGGTCATTTACTACAAATCTTAACATCTGGGACACTACTACATGACTAGTTCTATGTGCTGTTGCCCACTGTCTCAGACAGGTCATTTGCTACAAATCGTAACATCTGGGACACTACTACATGACTAGTTCTATGTGCTGTTGCCCACTCTCTCAGACAGGTCATTTGCTACAAATCTTAAAATCTGGGACACTACTACATGACTAGTTCTATGTGCTATTGCCCACTCTCTCAGACAGGTCATTTACTACAAATCTTAACATCTGGGACACTACTACATGACTAGTTCTATATGATGTTGCCCACTCTCTCAGACAGGTCATTTGCTACAAATCTTAAAATCTGGGACACTACTACATGACTAGTTCTATGTGCTATTGCCCACTCTCTCAGACAGGTCATTTGCTACAAATCTTAAAATCTGGGACACTACTACATGACTAGTTCTATGTGCTGTTGCCCACTCTCTCAGACAGGTCATTTGCTACAAATCTTAACATCTGGGACACTACTACATGACTAGTTCTATGTGCTGTTGCCCACTCTCTCAGACAGGTCATTTGCTACACATCTTAAAATCTGGGACACTACTACATGACTAGTTCTATGTGCTATTGCCCACTCTCTCAGACAGGTCATTTACTACAAATCTTAACATCTGGGACACTACTACATGACTAGTTCTATGTGATGTTGCCCACTCTCTCAGACAGGTCATTTGCTACAAATATTAACATCTGGGACACTACTACATGACTAGTTCTATGTGCTATTGCCCACTCTCTCAGATAGGTCATTTGCTACAAATCTAAAAATCTGGGACACTACTACATGACTAGTTCTATGTGCTGTTGCCCACTCTCTCAGACAGGTCATTTGCTACAAATCTTAACATCTGGGACACTACTACATGACTAGTTCTATGTGCTGTTGCCCACTCTCTCAGACAGGTCATTTGCTACAAATCTTAAAATCTGGGACACTACTACATGACTAGTTCTATTGCCCACTCTCTCAGACAGGTCATTTACTACAAATCTTAACATCTGGGACACTACTACATGACTAGTTCTATATGATGTTGCCCACTCTCTCAGACAGGTCATTTGCTACAAATCTTAACACCTGGGACACTACTACATGACTAGTTCTATGTGCTGTTGCCCACTCTCTCAGACAGGTCATTTGCTACAAATCTTAACATCTGGGACACTACTACATGACTAGTTCTATGTGCTGTTGCCCACTCTCTCAGACAGGTCATTTGCTACAAATCTTAACATCTGGGACACTACTACATGACTAGTTCTATGTGATGTTGCCCACTCTCTCAGACAGGTCATTTGCTACAAATCTTAACATCTGGGACACTACTGCATGACTAGTTCTATGTGCTATTGCCCACTCTCTCAGACATGTCATTTACTACAAATCTTAACATCTGGGACACTACTACATGACTAGTTCTATATGATGTTGCCCACTCTCTCAGACAGGTCATTTGCTACAAATCTTAACATCTGGGACACTACTACATGACTAGTTCTACGTGCTGTTGCCCAGTTTCTCAGACAGGTCATTTGCTACAAATCTTAACATCTGGGACACTACTACATGACTAGTTCTATGTGCTATTGCCCACTCTCTCAGACAGGTCATTTGCTACAAATCTTAACATCTGGGACGCTAATACATGACTAGTTCTATGTGATGTTGCCCACTCTCTCAGACAGGTCATTTACTACAAATCTTAACATCTGGGACACTACTACATGACTAGTTCTATGTGATGTTGCCCACTCTCTCAGACAGGTCATTTGCTACAAATCTTAACATCTGGGACACTACTATATGACTAGTTCTATGTGCTGTCGCCCACTCTCTCAGACAGATCATTTGCTACAAATCTTAACATCTAGGACATTACTATATGACTAGTTCTATGTGCTGTTGTCCACTCTCTCAGACAGGTCATTTGCTACAAATCTTAACATCTGGGACACTACTACATGACTAGTTTTATGTGCTGTTGCCCACTCTCTCAGACAGGTCATTTGCTACAAATCTTAACATCTGGGACACTACTATATGACTAGTTCTATGTGCTGTTGCCCACTCTCTCAGACAGATCATTTGCTACAAATCTTAACATCTGGGACACTACTAGATGACTAGTTCTATGTGCTGTTGCCCACTCTCTCAGACAGGTCATTTGCTACAAATCTTAACATCTAGGACATTACTATATGACTAGTTCTATGTGCTGTTGCCCACTCTCTCAGACAGGTCATTTGTGTCACCTGATGTACTGAAGAGAAGGAAAAGAGGCAGAAAATGAGACATGCGAGGAAGGTCACGGAAAATGAAATTCAGAACACCACTTCCGGTAATGGTGATGGGAAATGCAGTCTGTGCGAAACAAGATGGACGAGCTCGATGCATGCATTCGTTTTAATAATGAGTACAGAGAAAGCGCCGTGATAGGCTTGAGTGAAACATGGCTCGATGAAAAAGCGACGGACCCAGAAATCAGTCTACCTGGATTCACATGTGTCCGAGGAGACCGGACTTTAGAATCTGGAAAGAGGAACGGTGGAGGTGTTTCCTCATCAATGAACGGTGGTGTAACAACGCTACCGCAAGAGCCAAGGTATGTTTACCATACATTGAATTCTTTACTGTCAGTGTATGCCCGTTTTACCTTCCACGAGAGTTCGCAAAGATCTACCTGTGTATGGTGCACTGTCATCCAAAAGATCTACCTGTGTATGGTGTACTGTCACCCAAAAGATCTACCTGTGTATGGTGTACTGTCACCCTAAAGATCTACCTGTGTATGGTGTACTATCACCCAAAAGATCTACTTGTGTATGGTGTACTGTCACCCAAAAGATCTACCTGTGTATGGTGCACTGTCACCCAAAAGATCTACCTGTGTATGGTGCACTGTCATCCAAAAGATCTACCTGTGTATGGTGTACTGTCACCCAAAAGATCTACCTGTGTATGGTGCACTGTCATCCAAAAGATCTACCTGTGTATGGTGCACTGTCATCCAAAAGATCTACCTGTGTATGGTGTACTGTCACCCAAAAGATCTACCTGTGTATGGTGTACTGTCACCCAAAAGATCTACCTGTGTATGGTGTACTGTCACCCAAAAGATCTACCTGTGTATGGTGTACTGTCACCAAAAGATCTACCTGTGTATGGTGTACTGTCACCCAAAAGATCTACCTGTGTATCGTGTACTGTCACCCAAAAGATCTACCTGTGTATGGTGTACTGTCACCCAAAAGATCTACCTGTGTAAGGTGCACTGTCACCCAAAAGATCTACCTGTGTATGGTGTACTGTCATCCAAAAGATCTACCTGTGTACGGTGTACTGTCACCCAAAAGATCTACCTGTGTACGGTGTACTGTCACCCAAAAGATCTACCTGTGTATGGTGCACTGTCACCCAAAAGATCTACCTGTGTATGGTGTACTGTCATCCAAAAGATCTACCTGTGTATGATGTACTGTCACCCAAAAGATCTACCTGTGTATGGTGTACTGTCACCCAAAAGATCTATCTGTGTATGGTATACTGTCACCCAAAAGATCTACCTGTGTATCGTGTACTGTCACCCAAAAGATCTACCTGTGTATGGTGTACTGTCACCCAAAAGATCTACCTGTGTATGGTGTACTGTCACCCAAAAGATCTACCTGTGTATGGTGTACTGTCATCCAAAAGATCTACCTGTGTATGGTGCAGTGTCACCCAAAAGATCTACCTGTGTATGGTGTACTGTCATCCAAAAGATCTACCTGTGTACTGTGTACTGTGACCCAAAAGATCTACCTGTGTATGGTGTACTGTCACCCAAAAGATCTATCTGTGTATGGTGTACAGTCACCCAAAAGATCTACCTGTGTATGGTGTAGTCATCCAAAAGATCTACCTGTGTATGGTGTACTGTCACCCAAAAGATCTACCTGTGTATGGTGTACTGTCATCCAAAAGATCTACCTGTGTATGGTGCACTGTCACCCAAAAGATCTACCTGTGTATGGTGTACTGTCATCCAAAAGATCTACCTGTGTACGGTGTACTGTAACCCAAAAGATCTACCTGTGTACGGTGTACTGTCACCCAAAAGATCTACCTGTGTATGGTGTACTGTCACCCAAAAGATCTATATGTGTATGGTGTACTGTCACCCAAAAGATCTACCTGTGTATCGTGTACTGTCACCCAAAAACAAATGTAGACAGTGATGTAGTGTACTGACAGATCACATTCATGAACTTGAGAATAACTCCCCAGATGTGCCGATAATTATCACGGGTGACTTTATTGAGAGCAAGTTCAACGCATCTCTTCCTGACTTTCATCAATTTGTGAATGTCCCCACAAGGAAAGACAAATCTTGATCTCTGCTACTGTAATGTGTTGGAAGCATACCGCACGAGAAGATTGTTACCTCTTGGCAACTCAGATCACTCCATGCTGCAGTTGCTTCCCTTGTATCGACAAAAACTAAGACGTGAGAAGGCGAAACGTATTCAGGTAAAGAAATGGGATGCCGAATCTGTAGACATGTTGAAAGCCTGTATGGACTGCACGGACTGGAATGTTTTTCTAGATACAAGTGCAAATATTAATGAAGCTACAGATGTAATCAGCGGATACATTGCTTTCTGGGAAGGTATGTGTGTACCAGTGAAACAAATTAAATGTTTTCCAAACAACAAGCCGTTGGTGGACTCTGACATGAAGAAGGCGTCAGAAGTAAAACATCTGAAAGAATGGAACTGAATGACAGTGGAAAGACGTGGAAAGAAAAGTTAAAGCAACAACTGAGCAGAAGAAAGATCAAGTCAGGATGAAACTAAAAAATCAATTTGCCTCAGGAAACTCTAAACAAATGTGGCATGAGATGCAAATGATAACTGGCTACAAGGAGAGGAAAAAAGAATCTGTGTAGAAAATGAAACCATGTAGGAAATAGAAATTAATACCTTCTTTAGTCGGTTTGAAACTGCTGATTTCTCCCAAGAGCATTATCTAGAAGCAGAACTTGTCAGCAGTGAAAAGGGGAATCCAATCATTCTAGAGGAAGAAGAAGAAAAGAACTGACAAAAATCAACCCAAAGAAAGTCCCGGGTCCTGACAAGATTAGTGGTAGAACTCTGAGGGAGTGTGATAGAGAACTGGCCCATCCACAATCTCCTCCAGCAGTCGTTAGACACACACACTGTGCCCTGCCTCTGGGAATCATCCTGCATCATTCCCATCCCTAAGAAGCCTCATCCATCCCAGATCAATGACTATCGTCCAGTGGCCCATACCTCCTTAGTGATGATATGTCTGGAACGACTCCTCCCTGGCATCTCCATGGAAACATCACACTTTCAAGATGCTCATCAGTTTGCCTACAGCCAGAACAGGAGTACTGAAGGTGCCTTTCTCACACTTGCTCAGAAATACCTGGACACACCCAAAACCTCAGCCCGCATTCTCTTCTTGGACTTTTCCACTGCCTTCAACTCCATTGGGCCACATATACTACTCCAGAAACTGAGAGCCATGCTTGTGAATCCATCTCTGCGCAAGTGGATTTGGAACTTTCTTACAGACAAGAAACAGTGGGTTAATATTAATAACACATATCTGCTACCATGACTACAAACAGCGGCGCCCCTCAAGACTGTGTGAGTTCACCAACACTGTTCTCAGTGTACACAAGTGACTGCTGGCCAGTTGACAGCTCTATCAGCAAGGACCATCTTTTCAAATATGCTGATGATAAGGCCCTACTTGGTTTGATAAAAGAAGATAACCACCTGATCTATGAGAAGGAAGTTCAAAACCTGGTTTCGTGGTGCGATTCAAACTGTCTCCACTTGAACACCAAGAAAACGAAGGAAATGATCATTGACTTCCGTAACATTCAGTCCAACCCGCCTCCACTAGTCATCAAAGGAGAGGCAGTAGAGAGAGTTCCTTCATATTCCTACTTAGGCATCGAAATCTCCAACCAGCACGAGTGGACTCTGGACACCAAGCGCAGCCAGAACAAGTGCTGCCAAAGGAACTAGTTTGTGAGGAAGCTAAGAACATTCAATGTGTGTAGGACAACCAGTCATCTGTTCTACCAGTCCATTGTCCAGTCAGTCATCTGTTCTACCAGTCCATTGTCCAGTCAGTCATCTGTTCTACCAATCCATTGTCCAGTCAGTGCTACTGTTTAGTTTGCTGAGGTGGAAGTCTGTCGGTGAAGAACAAAGTGCTGCTCAATTGCGTTATCCGGTCAGCCAGTAAAACCATTGGGGTGATACTACCAACTGTGGATGAACTATACGAAACATATGTGACTAAGGTAAGAAGACAAGAGAAATGATAAAAGACCCATCCCACCCACTGCACGAGTTCTATTCTGGTTCAACTGCTGTGTCGAAACTTGGGCAATTTCATTCATGCCCCCCCCCTTCCAACCTGCACTGGCCAGTCTGGCCAACGTGGAAGGGTAGGCCAACAACACCAGCATGCAAAGTACAAATGAAGCCAAGGCCCCCAGTCCCCAGCAGCATCGAAAGAGTGTATAACCGAGAGAAGGTAAGTAGCCTGAAGATGGCAACATATAACTTAAGAAAACTACTCAGAGATGAACATATACAAGAACTGGATGAAGAACTTACGGAAACCAGGTTGGTATGGGATGTGATCGGGATCGGAGAAGTCAGAAGAGAGGAATGCTTCACTACCTTACAAAGCGGCCATCTACTATACCATTCCACAGCGAACAAAGGCCAAATAGGAGTAGACTTTTTCATAAACAAGAAATGGAAAAACAATATAGTGCGGGTTAACAGCATCAGCCCAAGAGTAGCAGAACTTGTTATATGCATAACAAAGCGCTACAAACTGAAGATAGTACAAGTATATGCACCAACAACATCATACTCAGAAGACAAAGACAACTTCTACAACAACATGGATGAGACCTTAGAAAAGCCAACTCACTACACGATCGTGATGGGAGAATTTAATGTGCAAATAGGGAAACGAGCATACGTAAACGGCAACAGGCAAATTTGGCCTAGATGTGAGAAACGAAAGAGGCGACATCTTGGTAGAATGGGCAACATCACGAAAGTACAAAATCATGAATACCACGTTCCAGAAGAAAGCAGGCAGAAGATGGAAAAGCCCAAATGCAGAAACAAAGAACGAAATTGAGTACATCCTGACAAACAGGCCAGACATGGTCAATGACGTAACTGTCATCAACAAAGTCAATATCGGAAGTGACCACAGAATGATAATGAGCAACATCAAACTGGACATCAAGGCTGAAAGGAAGAAGTTGATAAACAAGAGACCACCAAATGTAGGTACCACACAAATAGGAACAACAAAGATCGAATTCAAACTTGAACTGCAAAATCGATTCGAGACACTACAAGAACCAGACAACATCGAGCAAAAACATCACTGAGATGATCCAACTAAGTGCGACAAGTGTAGCCGAAGCAATCAACAGGCAAGAAACGGTGGATAACGGCGATCGTAAAAAACAAATAGAGTACGCAGAAATATGTAAGACCATCAAAAGAAAGCGAAGGAGGACACCAGGAAGTACAAACAAGAGATCGTACGAGAAACGATTATGGCATCAAAGAGCCTGAAGAAAGCCAGAAGAACACAGGCACTAGGCTGAGACAGACTGATTACACTTCTAGACAAGCAGGGTAGAGAAATACAACACTAAAATGTGATCATGGAATGAATCTAGAGGAATTCTACACTGAGCTATATGACAGTGAACAGAGTAGCATAATTCACACCGACCCGATAAGACCATAGGAGGTGGAAGCTGCGCTAAGAGATATGAAGAATGGGAAGACACCAGGCAACGACCATGTAAACACTGAAACATTAAAAGCAGGAGAAGATACCATCTCAAAGACACTGGCTAAGCTGTATACTAAATACTCATCAGAAAGACAAATACTCACTGCATGGAAGAACGCAAAGATGGTGAAAATCTTTAAGAAAGGAAATAAGAGAGACTTAAAGAACTACAGACCGATATTGGGTTGGTCGCTAGGTGGCGTAAGGTGGTACTTGTTTATTTTGTGACTGCGTGATTCAAAATCATTTTTGCAATTTAACGTTTAATTTTGTCTGTGACACTAGTGTAGAATTAGTGTCAACGTATTGCACTGTTTGCTTAAACTAACATTTTATAAATTGTCACCACCAACGCTGTTAAATCTTGTACTTAAATTAGTTGGGCGATAATACAGGTCGATTTGATTTTCGCGCTAGCAGGCTTACGTACACAACATACTAAGGTAGGGGCAGTCCCCTTATAAACTATATACTAACTGACTTTTTCAACAAGACGTTCTTTTTAAACGTCTTGTTACTTTGCACAGGCCTGCTGAGCGCGAACAATCATACGACCTGTAATATTGCCATTGATTATCGCCAACCCACTCTTTAATAACGTAGAAATTTACATTATTTTTAGTACAATTATACAGTTTTATAATATTTTATTATTTTCAATTATTTATTCTTTTTATGAGACATTATCATTTTATTCTTCACCATTTCGAGGAAAGACAATGTCACCAGCATTTTTATTGTGTGTTATTTTTATCCTGTTCTGCTGCTTCGAGAGGTCACGATTTTACGCTGTGCAAGCCACTTAGTCCCCAACGGTCGGCTGTCATTTTAACAGTTTCTCAGTACATGAGAACACAACATTCCTTGTCACATCTTCACAGTTTGCCATGTCTTAATCTGCTTTAATAGAAAGTTACTGCCAATCCCCCGCTCTAAGCCAACGTTTAAATTGGCAATTATTTTACTACTAGCAGGAGATTGTCTTAATCCTGGACCTGCTATCAGGCGCAATATTCGAGTAGCCACCACTAACGTTCGATCTATTCGAGACAAAACAGCCTCGCTTACCGATTTATTAACTTCCAAGACAATAGACATCCTTGCAGTCACCGAGACCTGGCTCAGACCACATGACACAGCTGCATGCATTGCTGACATTTCTCCTTCCAGTTTCACCTTCCATCATCGCCCACGTTCAGTTGGACGAGGTGGTGGTGTTGGATTTTTCGTCTCAAAACAGTTCAAAGTTAATTTGCATTCAAACCCTGATTACTCAAGCTTTGAGGCCATCTGTGCCGAAATTTCCGATTCATCTTTCTCTGTTTATTTTGTGTGCATTTATCGCCCTCCAGAACACCCTGCCCATTTCTTTGAAGAATTCCAGGATCTACTTGAAAATCTGGCAACTATTTATTCAGAATTTTATATACTCGGTGATTTTAATCTTCATCTGGACACACCTTCATCAACAACAAGTACATTTAATGACATTCTGGCATCCTATGACATGAAACAACATGTTACCTTCTCAACACACATACATGGCCACTGGCTCGATCTCTTAATCACCCGCTCAGATTGTTACAATATTCATACACCTACTGCTTCAGATGGTTTATCAGACCACCACACTGTCACTGCTGATCTCAAAGTTCCTAGAATTCCCGTAGAGTCCAAAAACAAAGTGTTTTACCGACTGATCCATAAGATTGACATTGCCGCATTAATGACAGACATCCTTAAATCCGACCTCATCAGTAAACCCAAAGAACATCTGTCAGATCTGTGTCGACAGTACTGTCAAGTACTCAAAGATTTACTTAATAAACATGCACCCCTGAGATCTAAATCTGTGTCCCAAAAGCCACATGCTCCATGGATGACTCCTGAAATTCGACAATCTAAAAAGCGCCGGCGCTATCTTGAACGTGTATGGCGCAAATCACGCTCGCCTTTGGACATATCACGATATTCTAAACAGTGTCACTACTGCAACAGACAAATGGCCAAAGCTAAATCAAATTATTACACAAACATGGTCTCGAGTAACTCTGATAACCCACGTCACCTATGGAACTGCATAAATCATATTTTATATAGACGGCCGCCTCCATCTCTACCTAGTCATGTGTCAGTCAAATCTCTGTGTGACTCGTTTTCTAGTCATTGCAAAGATAAAATAAGTCTTATACGTTCTGCTTTTCCATGTCACACTTTAAGTACTGTAAATGTGGACTCCCCACAAGTAAATTCTCCACTTGTATTGTTTGAGCCAGCCACAGTTGATGAAGTGAGGAAAATAATAATGTCCTCCCCAAATAAGTCATACGATCTCGATCCATTACCAACCATACTACTAAAAGCATGTCTTGACTCTGTACTTGGTACAATGACGAATATCATAAATTTATCACTAAGTTCGGGTAAATTCCCAGATGATTTTAAACACGCACATGTAAATCCTGTTCTCAAGAAGACTTCTCTGCCAAAAGATGATTTCAAAAATTATAGGCCAATTTCTAATCTTGGCTTTACTTCTAAGATACTTGAGAAAGTCGTAGCAAGCCGTCTAAGATGTCATATCAGCTCAACTTGTTTATCCAGTGTGCTCCAATCAGCATACAAACAATTTCATTCTACTGAGACTGCTCTCCTAAAAGTACACAATGATGTTATATTAAACATTGATAAAGGCAAAGTAACTGCACTTACCTTGCTTGATCTGTCTGCCGCCTTTGACACCATTGATCACAACACTTGTCAAACGTTTATCATTGTGGTATGGCATATTTGGCACAGCTCTGACCTGGTTTTCTTCATTTCTAACCAATAGACATCAATGTATAAAGATAGATAATTACTTTTCAACCTCACTCCCCACTTCATGTGGCATTCCCCAGAGTTCCGTTCTTGGGCCTTTGCTTTTCACTCTCTACACTACGCCACTCAGCTCTGTAATCCAAAGTCATAACTTGGATCATCACCTCTATGCAGATGACACACAGATCTACATTTCCTTGGCCACGCCCGATACAAGTCATTCTCTAAACTGACTCAAAGATTGTCTCCAAGATGTTTTTTCATGGATGACCGATAGTAAATTAAAGTTAAATGCAGACAAAACTGAATTCCTCATCATTGGTACTCCAATGCAGCGAGGTAAACTAAATGACTTTTTTCCAACATGCATCCTGAGTCAAACTATCACACCAGCAGCATCAGTACGGAATCTAGGAGTGACCTTTGATTGCGACTTCAATTTCAGACAACACATATCCCAAACGTGCCGTTGCTGTTTTTATCATATCCGTGATCTTCGCCGCATTCGCCGACATATGTCGCTTTCTGTCGCTAAGACTATCGCAACAGCTCTTGTTAGCAGCAGATTAGATTATTGCAATTCCCTCCTTCATAATATTGCTATCAAGGATATTGCAAAACTACAACGCGTCCAAAATTGTTTAGCAAGGGTAGTCACACAATCTCCTCGATTCTCCCGCTCAGTGCCACTTCTAAAATCACTGCATTCATCATCATCGTCGTTTAGAGGCGGTGTTTCTAGGCTCTGCTGGGTTCGCCTTTCTTCCAATTGCCCTCTTCCACTTGACACGGTCCCGTGCATCCCGGTGGTCGATACCCATCAGATTCAAGTCTGCAGACACAGAGTTCTGCCAGGTCTTCCTTGGTCTGCCGACGGGAGCTGTCCCCTCCACCACTAACTTTGTAGAGCCCTTCACCCAGTCCTCGTCGTCCTTTCGCTCTACATGCCCGAACCACCTCAGCCTGCTTCTTCTGATCACATCCCCAATCGCCTCCACTCCTACTCTTCTTCTAAGCTCTGCACTGGGCTGTCTGTCGCTGAGTGATGCGCCACACATCCATCTCACCATCCTCATGTCATGATCGGTCCTCATGGCCCACGTCTCACACCCATACAACAGGCAACTTCTGACACAAGCTGTGTACACCTGGCCCTTCATCTTCAGGGGGGGCGCTTTGGAAGTCAAGAAGGGGGTTAACTCCCTGAACTTCTGCCAGGCACACCTCACTCTTGCTGTTACCACTGCATCCACCCCACCCTTCGCACTTAGCATGTCGCCCAGGTAGCACAAGTTGCCTGCTCTGTTGTATGTCTCTCCATCTACCTCCAAGCCCTTTTCCGTGCACCTCTTGCACACATACGTTGCGCTCACTGCCTGCAGGCTGCCCTTCACACCACTGCATCTCCTGTGGACCCACTTCGTACACGATGTACACTGAAACGAATTTGTGGCTACACTCTTGCTACAGACTCCACATGACCATGCGCCAGACTCTGACATCACTCCTCTGTCACCTATGCTGACCATCACCTTCGACTTCCCTGCGTTCACCTTCAGTCATTTGGCCACCAATCTCGTGCGCCACTCCACCAGCTTCTTTCTTAGTTCTTCCCTGGTCGTTGCCATAAGGATGAGATCATCTGCATATAGCAGCTCCCAGGGCAGTCCTCCTCTCGCTTCCTTCGTCGCAATGGCAAACAGCAGTGAGCTCAATACTGAGCCCTGGTGCACCCCCACCTTCACCTCAAAGCTGCTGCTGTCTCCATGCCCTGTCCTCACCACGGTTCTCTCTTCACTGTACAACGTCATCACTGCCTTCACCAGCCACTCCTCCACACCCGATTTTCTCATGGCCCATCTCATCACCTTCCTTGGTACCTTGTCAAACACCTCTTCTAGGTCTACAAAGGCTAGGTAGAGCTTCTTCTTCTTGGCCAGGTGTTTCTCCTGCATTTGTCGCACGATGAAGATGGCATCTGTCGTCCCTTTCCCTGGCATAAAGCCAAACTGCATCTCGTTGATCTGCACCTGCTCTCTCATTCTCACTTCTAGCACCCTCTCTATGACCTTCATGGCCTGCTCCAGGAGCTTGATGGCCCTGAAAGAACCACACTCTAGGGGATCGCCCTTCCCTTTGAATAGAGGGACTAGGATGCTGTTTTTCCAGTCGGCGAGAATGCGGCCCTCTGCCACGATGTCGTTGCACAGGTTAATCAACCATTCCACGCCCTTGTCGCCTGCTGCCTTCATCATTTCTGAGACAACACCAGATGGACCCGCTGCCTTCCTCGTCTTAGTGTGCTTCAACGCCTTTGCTATTTCCTCCTCTGTGATGCGGAGGCTCGGCCCCTCCACCACGTCACACTCCACCTTGCCATCCCAGGCGTTCTCAACATTCAGCAGCTTCTCCATGTACTTTTTCCACACCTCCTTCATTCCTTTACTATCTGTCACGATGTTTCCGACCTCATCATTCACACAGCTTGTGCCGGTCACGTCCTGCCTTTCTTTCACCATCTGTTTCACGATCCTGAAGAACTGCCGTTTTCCCTCCTCGCTTGCCAGTTCCTCCACAAACTCCTGCCTTTTGGCATCTTGTGCCAGCCACACCGATCTCCAAGCCGCGCGTTTCACGTCGAGGTACGCCAATCTCTCCTCCGCCTGCGTCCTTTTCCACCTTCTGAAGCAGCTCCTCATCGACCACCCTTTTCACCTCGTCGTTCCACCACCACGTCTCCCTGTGCCTAAGGACACCTTTTGTCCACCCGCAGATCTCCTCTGTGGCCTTGAGCCATATCTTCTTCATCGTTTTCCATCTCCCATCCACGCCCTTCATTTCAGCTGCTTCCTCAGCCAAGTGGCTAACCTTCTCCCGGAACTCATTTCTCGCTTTCTCTTTGGAAAGCTTCCACACTGAGCCTTGGCACATGTTTCTTCTTAATGCGCCTACCGCTGCCCAGGGTCATGTCTCCGACAACAAGACCGTGCTGCGAAACACACTCCTCACCAGTAATCATCTTCACGTTCCTCACCAGTCTACAGTCCACCTTCCTCACCATCAGAAAGTTGATCTGACTTCTGCAACCACCGGACTCATACGACACTAGGTGCCTCTCTTCCTTCTTGAAAAATGTGTTGCACACCACCATCTCCATCGCGTCCCCAAATTCTAGGATCCTTTCTCCCTCCGCATTCCTCGCCCCAAAGCCCATCTCTCCATGCACACCCTCGTATCCATCCGCAGCTGACCCCACATGGCCATTAAGGTCCCCGCCCAGGATAACTGCTTCTCCTGTTGGTATCCTGGACACAATTTCAATCAACATATCCCAGAAAGCATCCTTCTCATCTTGTGTCCTGCCGACCTGTGGGGCATAGGTTGAGATGACATTCACCAGCCGCTTCCCTACCAGCAATTTCACAACCAGGATCCGCTCGCTCACCCTCTTGACATTCACCACCTGGTCTACCCACTTCTCCGCGACCAGCACTCCAACGCCACCATTCCCATCAGCACATCCCTGCCAGACGAACTTGTACCGCTCACCACTCCTGCCCAACCACTTCACACTGCCTCCTCTCCACCGGGTCTCCTGAACACAAGCAACATCCACTCTCCTCCTCACCATCACGTCCACCACTTCTCCAGACCTCCTTGACATACTCCCAATGTTCCACGTAGCCACTCTCATACAGACATCCTGAGATCTCCTTTCAGACCGGCCTCCCCGCAGTGCATCGGGTCTGCAACCGTCATTCAGTGCTGCGGCTCGGCCTCCTCCTCCACCATTCGACTTGACGTAGGCTGGTGAGGACGCCCACGGAGTACTTAAGGCTGTACCCTGCCTATGCGATTTGCTTGCCATATTGGAAGAAATATTGGAGCAAGTTTTACAGCCGGATGCCCTTCCTGACGCTAACCACACAGTCGCCTTCTACGACTCACTGTGGGGTGCGGAGACTAAATTCTGATCCGTGGTCACACAGATTGTGGATGGCCGTTGGCTCACTGGAAGCTCCTCTGCCGTTTGACAGGTTTTATTTTTAGTCCAGCTGGGTGTCCACACACCCTCCTCACCAGGTAAGCCTGGTGGGGGAGCCGGTTTAGTCGCCGACGACCCGACCATGGAACAGGTAGTACCAGATTACATGGTACCAGTAGCAAGTCAACACTGCATTGGCTCCCCGTGCAATATCGCATTATGTTTAAGATCTGCACAATCACCTGCCAAGCCCTTTCATCCAAACAACCTAGTTATTTACACTCAATGCTCACACCAGCCAGACAAGCCAGACAACTTCGGTCGTCTAGTTCGAAGTTGCTATCTGTTCCTAGAGTTAAGACAAAGGCTGGAACTCGAGCTTTTTCAGTTGCCGTGCCAACTATATGAAATTCGCTTCCCGTTAATGTTAAATTAGCAGAAAATATTGTTACATTTCGTCGTCACCTCAAAACCTATCTTTTCAATATCGCCTATCCTCCCTAACTTCCTAGCACATCCATCCATTTGTTGACGAATTTCGCCTAGCACACGAGTACGAGAATGCTTAATCCTTTGGTTTTGGTGCGCCACTGAGCTCGGATTGTCTGAGGATATTGGCGCTTAAGAAATTATTTATTATTATTATATGTCTGTTATCAAACACCTACAAATTACTTGCAAAGATACTAACGAATAGGCTAGAGACGACACTCAATGAAAACCAACCACAAGAGCAAGCAGGCTTCAGAAGTAGGTACTCAGCGACAGACCACATACTCGCCGTAAACCAACTGTAAGAGAAGTGCCGAGAATATAATATCCCGCTCTGCATCGCTTTTGTCGACTATGAGAAGGTTTTTTAACTCGGTGCAAACTCAAGCAATACTGACCTCCCTTCAAGAACAGGGGATAGAAGATGTGTATGTACATCGAACTCCTGAAAGACATCTACACCAACAGTTCGGCGACAGTCCACCTACACAAAAAAGCAACAAGATCAACATCAAGAGAGGAATACAACAGGGTGACACCATACCTGTTTACGGCAACACTTGACAGTTTATTCCGAAGACTGACCTGGGAAACCAGGGGCTTGAGGAGAAACGGAGAATATATCAGTCATCTTCGCTTCGCCAACAACATACTAGTATTCGCTACTACATCACAAGAACTACAAAAAAGCTGCAGGAGCTATTAATGAAAGTGAAAAATAATGTCTGAAGATGAACATTTCAGAAACAAAAGTGGTGCTAGAAAATAACACACCAATATATATCAACACCACGCAGATAGAGAACGTTGAAAGCTACGTATGTCTGGGACAGCAATACAGTATCAGAGACAAAACCAAGACAAGGAGATTCAAAGACGAATCACCGCTGAATGGACAGCATTCGCCAAACACTGCGACATCTTCAAGGGTAACTTTGGAACCTGCTTGAAGAGACAAGTCTACAACTTATGGGTACTTCCAGCGATGACATACAGTGTGGAAACATGGGCACTCACCAGCCATCCAAAGAACAAGCTAGCAGCCGCATAAACAAAGATGGAAAGAAGTAAGTTAAACATGACATGTCGGGAGAGAAACACAAACATCTGGGTGAGAGAGAAGACAAAGGTCATAGACGTGATAGAACAAATCAGAAGACATGTGGACCTGGGCAGGGCACATTAGCAGACTACGAAATAACCGATGGACATCGCGTATCACAACCTGGAGACCTTACGAAGGGAAACGATCTAGAGGAAGTCTGGCGAGACGGTGGAGACACAAACTAGATGAGTACTGGAAAGGCACCATCGGGCAGTGGATACCACAAGACAGGCAGATTTAGGAAGACATATTGAGGCCTTCGCCCAACCACGGGACACTACGGCTGCACAATAATGATGATGATGACAAACAAATGTTGAAATTAATTCTGGTTTTGAAAATGTAATTGATTATTTTGTGTAACTGAAACAATTACATCAATTACAGTTTTCTGACACGCTTTATTAAAAAATCTATTAAAAACATGTCCCACAGATTTTTTCAGTCTACAAAATAATAAACCATACAAAGTACCTGAATCAATGCCTCCTAAGTTGTGATCCCAATGTGTCATTCACCTAACAGTGCTGATAAATGAAGAAGCCCTGTAGCTCTGAGTATCCAATACTACTGTTTGCTCAAAGGGTGGATTAGCACCCGTCACTGTCCAACAGTTGATATCCCCTGTTCTTTAGTCAGCAGGGGTAGAACTTCAGCATTTATTTTACTAGACAGCAGGACTAGTAAAGACAAAAGTTTACTAGTCCGCCAAAAGGTTTACTAGTCCTGCAAATAAAAAACATAGCACAAATTTAGGTCACAACAATTTTATTTAAAACACAAAAAACCAGTGTCATCCAGGCCTGGCGTTAACACTGCCTGTCAGTCAGTCAGTGTCACTCAGAGTCGGAGGCACTACTGTCATCACAGTCGGTGTCACTGCTGTCAGTGTAACTACTACAGTCGGGCCTTGGCCTAAGCGGCTGAGTGTCTGGCCTCCGGGCTCCACCAGCACTCCACAGCTCGATTGCCTCCTTCGGTTCAAATGCAGCGATGTCTGGTGAACTCAGCTGAATGGTCAACAAACCTTCAAATAGCCACGCTGTCGTTTCTGCTGGTCGTACAGCGTGTCCCGTTCTCGCTTTTCCACCTTGCGTTTAACTTCTGGTTTTGCAACCCCAGTTAAATAACGATGCATCGTGCGTAAACGTAACAAAATAATTAGTAATGAATTAACAAAATAATTGATGTAGAACTGAAGATGTGAACCGTATTCGAAATCCGCGCATTTGAAAATAGATTAGAAAATAGACGCGAAAATGGACGCCAATTGCGCTCATTAGCCGGTACCCCTCTACATGATACGCTAAGCCAAACAAAACGGTCGTTTCAGATTTCTATGTCACACAACAACCAATCAAAAGTACCGTTTCACTGTCGATTCACATTAGGTGAAGATTTACTTTGTCAATTGTACGGTTGGTGGCGCCACGCAACACGCTGATTTTTACTAGACAGCCGGACTAGTTGGTAGGCCGGGTTTACTAGTCCGCCGTAATCTTTACTAGTGTACGGACTAGCGGGTAGTTCTACCCCTGGTCAGGCTGCAAAGTGCTACTGCAAGCTGGCTAAACTGGTCTAGTGGCTGTCTGAGTCACAGTAATTCCTCAGAAGAAGATTCTAGCAGTTCATACCAGTTACTACTGTTAGCATTGAGAGCAACAAAGACATTTTATTACGTATTTTCTGGCTTGTTTAATTACTTGTAATGGTGATTATTAACTAGAGATTTCTGATGGGAAAGTATGCTCCTTGATGCAAAACCTTTGTGCCTTCAATATCATCAATTTGCAAACACTTTATAGTTTGTTACATAAATTTTATCTTTGCACATCACCCATTGACTTCAATTCCAATTTAATTTGTTTTTGTGATTTCTATCAATTTCTTTCAAATTAAAACCATTTGTTTTTAAATTAATTCTTACTTGATGATTGACCCTTTCAACCCTACATATGCATGCATGCTGTTTCATTGATAAACGTTTTGGTAGGTACCATTAATAAATGTGTAATTGTAATTGAATACATAATGGTGTAACTGTAATTGATCTGAAAATTGTAGAAATGTAATTGTAATTGAAATAATAAATGAAAAGTAATTGTAATTTATTTGATTTTGTGTAATTGGATTCAGCCCTGTTATGTATGTAACATTTGTTTAGTAAAATAACATCTCCCATGTACAAGCCATGGCCAATGCACAGAATCATGCACCTTTCTCATGACAGTTGCTAATGAGTTTATTAGGCAATGAATGCAACTACCTTGTAACATGTCGACATCATTCTTCTCTATTTCGGCCTGCCACTTGGGGGGAGTTGAGCCGGGAGTCTGCAACAGACGACACTCAATACTACAGTTGTTTCTTATCAACTTCCATGAGTTAATTTTAAAAAGGACTGCTTCCTCTGATAGATGAAATAAAAATGTGATACAAGGTAATTTTTTTAAAGAACTGATTAAACACTTAAAATAGTCCAACAGAATGTTGTGTAGATGACACAGTCTGTTGCTGAGGTTTGGCTTACACTGGACTTTATCTAATATACAGCAATGGAATCATGACACAGGTAATGTATCAGGGAGCTGGTACTGGAGACAAAATGCACAAAGAATGTGAAAGATATATTTTTGAAGATGAATAGACTTTGATGTAAAATAAAACATCACAGACTGGATACAGGTGAACTTACATTGCCAGATCCAACAAAGTCTGACACGCCGGGAACTGAAAACAAAACAACTTTTGACTGGCAAACAGGAGACATACGAGAATGTTGAAAAACTGACATAATAATGTCATAAGGCAGCTAAAGACATGTAGGATCTGCTTTATTCTCGCAATATATACCACACAGTAATCCGGGTATTGGTGCGCAACTACACCCAGTATAAACTTATGCAGGGCCAATTAATAGGCACTGCAACGTTGGACTCTGCTGGAACAAAATACCTGATTCGGGACCCTGCAGCCATGAGGAGAAATTTTGGATATAGAGGACCATCATAATATTGATATTTAGGTAAGTGCATGTTATGTGTTGGGCTGTATGTAAGTGTAATGCAGGGATGGTGTATCCAGAGTGTATGGAAAGACTGTGAAGTTGTGTGCCTATATTGCACACGCACACACATACACATATAACATATACATTATACAAACAGAAAAAGAGAGAATGGCTTAAAAAACAGTAAATGTTTCCATTTAGTTATAGAAGTGGGTCATACTCTGTTCTGGCCATAAGTCAGGCGAAGCTCTGTCCAGTCGCTCAAAGCTCAGCAGCGACTGGTCGAGATCTACAACAAACAACACCACACACAAAAGTAACTGGATGTCAATAAATGTATAGTAGTAAATGTGTTGCTAAATTGGAATGTTTATAATTTAACAAGATTGCCATCCAGAAAATTAACTCTAGATGGCAGGTGAAAAAGGAAGCCTTTTGGCTTATCAAGAGTCCAATACTTTTTTATTTACGTGTATTCTGCCCTTTAAGGTATGTATCAATTTTATTTTTAAACATATTCACACTACTAGCACCAACACAATCAAGAGATAATCTGTTCCATTCATTTACAGTCCTTTGTGAGAATGAGAACTTTCTTATATCTAATCTACACTGCTCCTTTACTAATGTAACTTCATGTCCTCTGGTCCTTCTATCTTTCTTAACTGAGAAAAAAATATTTCTATCAATATTTTCATAACCATTCAATATTTTAAACACTTCTATCTGATCTCCTCTCAATCTCCTGGTCTCTAGTGTTGTTAAAACACATTTTTAGGCGTATGTCGTAACTAAGATCCCTCAGTTTTGGTATCATTTTAGTTGCTCTCCTCTGTACTCTTTCTAGCATATCTATGTCCTTCCTGCGATATGGCCTCCATGCTTGAATACAATATTCTAAATGAGGCCTAACTACTGTTTTGTACAGCAGTATTATTAGCTCTTTTTCCTTATACGTTATGTTTCGGCTAATTAATCCAAGGATTTGATTTCCCTTTGAAGCGGCAATACCGCACTGCTCTGACACCTTCATATCAGCACTAGTGGTTAACCCTAAGTCCTTTTCTTTTACAGTAGTACTTAGTACAGAACCTCCCATTGTATATTGTGCATCTTCGTTCCCATGTCCTGTGTGGAGGCACTTACATTTCCCAAAATTGAACAACATTTGCCATTTTTCAGACCATTTGATCAACCTGTGAAGCCTCAAGATCATCTTGTAAATGCTGTCTATCTCCATCACGTTTAATACCACTAACAAAACTCAAAAAGCCTCCGGTAATAAAAATGTGCAAGAAAACTAACTTTGAGCATTCGGCCAGATACAGTTTTTCTTAAATATGTACTAACTGAATGACAAAATTGTTGCAATTCGCAATGCCATGGCAATGCCAATCAATGACAATGCCATTGGTACATTTATCCAGTTGAATTACCGAGTCTGAATTAGTTGAATTACACATTTTTTATTTGAAAACCAAATCAGCAGTTTGGCCTGATTATACGATTATGTAATGGGCCCAGCTCTGGCATAATGCTATAAACCCACATATTTGAACGGTAATCTGCGAGAGCGAGCTACGCACAAACTTAACAAAGACAAAAGTCAACCTAAATTTCCTGAACTGGCAAATAATATCCCACCAGTCGCACTTTTTATGTCAAAATCTTTAAGTATTGCTTACAACACGTGGACATATGTACACGAACACAAAAAAAACTTATTAGATAAAGCATGAGTTGCTCCTAGTAAGTCTACTTGTGATAGTTACGCACTGTATTGTATAACAATGTTTTTAATTTACCCGCACTGTTGTTGCTGTTCGACATTTTGCTTTACACACTCGCCACCTGGCGGGTTAGATACAAACAAAATCAGAGTTAGTTTAACATAAATACTGTAGGTGGCAATACCAAACTTTTTTAAGAGTACAACAATTAAAAGTATGAACGCAGTTGAAAATAAACGAACTATATAAGGTGGACGATTAATCGTCGTAATGCCATTCTAAAATAATGTTATGAAATATGAAAGTAGTTTTTTATTGATGTTCTTTAAAATTTAGAATAGAATAGAACAACATTAATTTTATTTGGTCACACATATAGTATACAACATCTTATATGACACAATCAGTAGACAACAAGTGCAACTCAGGAGATCCTCTGGAAACACCTAGGGGCTTTTGTCGAGGATCACCTAGCTAGAGTACAATTACAAATAAAACAAAATAATAAAAGTATGGTTATGATTAAATAAAAAAATAAAGTAGTATGCAACAGTGTAAAGTACTGCGAACACGTAATAGATGTAAAAACATATTACAACTAAAAAAAACACTGCAAATTACTGATATGCGAATGTTTATGTAACAGCATATTTACTGGTGTAACATGCATAGCACTATTAAGATGAATTTTTTATTTATTTACTTTTTTTCTTCTTTTTCTTTTTCCAATACACGCCTAACCTCAACATGGTGAGGATACACGCGGTATGTGGCATGGCAGGCGATCAGGAAAAGTGTTTTTGTTTTTATAGCGCAATATATAAAAATACAATTTTTAGTACCTATTGCGAGATTACTGTTTATATACCATGAGACCAGAATGTGTATTACTATTTTCGGTTACTAGCACTATATATACAGTAGTATCAGTTCATCACACATTCCAATACACAAACTAATACTATATAATACGTGAACGTAAATATATTTTATAATACTTAATAATAGATGATTCTGAATAATTTACAGTAATAACATTATATCTAACATTAACTATAACAAAAATACTACTACTACTACTACTACTACTACTACTACTACTACTACTACTACTACTACATAAATGATGCTAATTACATAGATAATAAAGTAATACAAAAAAATGATTTAAAAAAGTTCAAAATCATACAAGCCACGTTCTCAAAAACAAAAAAGTATGCATAAAGGCAGGTGTGTACATGGCTATAGAGCCTTAATTAGTTTTAATTTACTCATAATTACTCCAAAGGTCGAGTCAAGTTATCGAGGCAAGTTATGCCAATTAATATAATGTAGGCAGTCTCATAATTTAGTTTAACATCGGTGATTTGCAAATCATTAGAAAGACTAATTAAAGATCACAATTTCTTGTTAAACATAACTTGATAAACCCATCTCAACATGGGTTTCTAAAAGCAAAGTCATGCTTAACAAATATGTTATGGTTTTTGGAAGATGTCACTAAGTGGGTAGTCAAAGGATCACCAGTAGATATTATCTACTTAGATTTTCAGAAAGCTTTCGACAAAGTGCCTCATCAGAGATTACTGCTTAAACTATAATTAACTGGATACAAAAATGGATGATTGACAGAAAACAGTGGGTAGTAGTTGATAGGGAGGCTTCAAATTGGAAATCGGTTTTGAGTGGTGTACCACAGGGATCAGTATTGGGACCTATGTTATTCTTAATATATAATATATCAACAATTTGGACGATGATATAACAAGTAAGGTGTTGAAATTTGCGGATGATACAAAAGTGTTTAGAAGGATTAAACGTGATGGAGATATATAGCATTTACACAGATGATCTTGACAGGTTGGTCAAATGGTCTGAAAAATGGCAGATGTTCAATTTTGGGAAATGTTAATACCTCTACACAGGACATGGGAATGAAGATGTATAATATGCAATGAGGGGTACTGTACTAAGTACTTCTATAAAAGAAAAGGACTTGGGTAAACAATTAGTGCTGATATGAAGGTTTCAGAGCAGTGCAGAATTGCAGCTTCAAAGGGAAAAGACTACCTTGTCCACCAACCATATATCTAGAGTTAATTTTCTGGGTGGCAATCTAGTTAAATCTTATTAAATTAAAATGTACATAAAATAACGTATATAAAATAACTGTGGTGTACATTTATGGCAGAAACATAAGAATAGATCAGTTGTTTAGCAAACAAATTACGAGAAAAAGCAAGAAAACAATTGCAAAATAGGCTTGGCACATTTTGTTTAAAGAAACAATTCATGATAAAATGACAAGAAAAACTGTCATCGATGAATTTGGTGCAAATGTGTCTAAATCAATAATTTATAAGAACTACTTTTTGTAAATTCATTATGTAATCACACATAGGATGTTTGAATTAGTAAATTAGTTTTATTTTAAATGGTGTTTTTATTAAATAAATAATTGTAATTCCAACCCCCAAAACGTTGTGAAATTCGTCTCCCATTTATTTTTGCATTTATTTATTTAGAAATTGGGAAAATACATGCAAAAACTTAGCTTTATTTCAGGTTAAAAACATATATGCATGCACACAAATGCATGCACTGTATAAACTATATAACTATGTTAAACTGTAATATATAGTTAAATAAAAAAAATTGTTTAAACTCGCATTGAATTTTTTGTTCTGTGCAGTTGCACCCGTTATTTAATACTTAATTTAAGATACTTGAAGAAGACGAGTTTATAGTTGCCTAAACGGTGAAAAATTACTGTAGTTCTGTGCCATGAATGCAAAATTACCCGCCATGCGGAAGGCTCCGGAAGCCAGGTTACTATTTTTGCATTTGCAGAGATGGCAGGACTCGTCAGGTTGGGTTCGTTTGTAGCTGGGCAAGTGAGTAACTAATTTTGCACCAATAAATCACATTTTGTTAATGTCATTCCATGAGTGCATGTGTGTAGTTAGAAATACTATATTCTAGCATTTGTGTTTGATGCCGAGTAACGTGCAAGTTATAAATTAGCGTTGTAACCGATTAAAGTTACATCCCCTTGGACTTGGTGGGTCTTGGACGTTGGACTTGGAGGCTCGTCTCGTCCCTAGTGCTAGACTTGGCTAGTCTGGTCACAAATGGTGTTGAATTACATACTCGGTGACATTGGCTGACACGCTCGATATGTTGGACAGTCGCCTTAGTAGAATCACCCCTAGTTGTGACCTTTTGTCACAAATACACTGCATAAACTGTATTTCCTATACCAACTAAAAAATATATAAAAAGTGCGTCAAGTCTTTTTAATTTTAGTTTTTTAAGTTTAATCCTTCACCATCGTCTGTCCTATACCTAGCTGCCCTGGGCTGGGCTGATGCATGTTATTGTGACATGAAGTGTCTTGAATTTTCAGGGCCTGCGTCAGCGACAGCTGCTGTTGACTAGTGTCAGATTCTATGCCGGCAGCTCTGCGGTATGCATATCACTATCAGCCCAACTTTACTTTTATTATTAATTAATTAGCTATGTTTAAAACTATATATAGTTAAATGTGCAGTGAACAAATATATGCTGTACCATGATGCCATCCCATATTGACATGATTTATATATCAATTTAGTGGTGTTCTTACTATATTATATATTAACAAATTATGTAAGGTTTTAGTAGAGTTGTTTACAACAACAATCATTGACCCTTGACCTGTCTTATTACTCCGCTGATGCAGCAATGGGGGGTTGCAGCATGCTTATCTATACACTTCACCAGATCTACCACATACACCCAATTACAGACACTAGTAGTTTAACAATGTGAACTATTTCTTGCAAAGTGAAAATATGAAGAATATTCAGAGAGATATGTGTCACTATAATCAAAGCAGCTACAATTTTGAAATAAAGTTATACATGAAACATCTGGCTGTATACTTGAGATGTTGACACAACGCCCATTTCACTGCACACATTCAAATAGTGTTCTGTGTTCACCTTCTGCACAAACAAACTTGAGGGCAGCGGTCAAGTGAACCTGATATTCCGTTCTGTTCCCCATGGGGCACTTTGGAGTTGCATTTCACTGTTCAGTGCTAGCCAAAACTGTGGCAACACTTGAAATACAATGCCATTTTTAAAGACATACACTCCACACTATGACTCTAAACTATTTTTATGTGTCTAAAAGTCCATCTTTCCCAAAGTGAACATGATGCTGTCCTGAGTTGTGGCCTTTGTCGGCACTTTGGAGCAATATTTAACTACCATAAAGTATTGATGGAAGATAACAAGACTTGAAATTAATATTACATTTGTGTCTGTGAAGTTTGATATAACTAAAATATGCAATGTAATTTGTCACACTGTTAATTATGTTGTAAAATGACTGGTGCACGTCTATGAACTGAGCATATGTTAAGTTTTGCTTAGTAGTTGTGATTGACATGCTTTCAGCTGATAATCAGACATTTTTTATTTCTTGCAGCAAACCACAAAGCTTTTTATCAATGGAGAGTTTGTGGAATCAAAAACAAATGATTGGCTTGACGTACACAACCCAGTGAGTTGACCAAGAAACCACAAGAATCGTATCATTATAGTTGCCATTAATTATACTTGCAGTTATACGATACTAAGAGAATGTTCTAATCAGTAATAACATTATTGGAAGCTGGTTTCAGCTACACTGTAATATATTTTAATTGAAGAACCAGTTTCTATAAAATGTTTCTACCTTTGAAATGTACTTGTGTCAAAATGCATTTTTTTATTACTTTTACTTGTAACAAAATACATTTATCTGTATATTTTGCTTTCTACATACATACTATTAGTTGCTTTTTAGTTATAACTGCAGCGATGAAGCAGCAGGACACAATGAAGCTATGGCTGTGTTGACAGGACAGCATGAAGCTGTGACTGTATTGACAGAACAGCATGAAGCTATGACTGTGTTGACAGAACATCATGAAGCTGTGACTGTGTTGACAGGACAGCATGAAGCTGTGACTGTGTTGACAGAACAGCATGAAGCTATGACTGTGTTGACAGAACATCATGAAGCTGTGACTGTGTTGACAGAACAGAGTCGGGTTGTGGCTGTGGTGACAGGACAAAATGAACCAGTGACTGTGTTCACAGGACAGAGTGAGGCTGTGGCTGTGCTGATAGGACAGAGTGAGGCTGTGAGTGTGTTGACAGGACAGAGTGAGGCTGTGACTGTGTTGACAGGACATAGTGAGGCTGTGGCTGTGTTAACAGGACAGAGTGAGGCTGTGACTGTGTTGACAGGACAGAGTGAAGCAGTGACTGTGTTGAAAAGACAGACTGAGGCTGTGACTGTGTTGACAGGACAGAGTGAGGCTGTGACTGTATTGACAGGACAGAGTGAGGCTGTGACTGTCGACAGGACAGAATGAAGCAGTGACTGTTGACAGGACAGAGTGAAGCAGTGACTGTGTTGACAGGACAGATTGAGGCTGTGACTGTGTTGACAGGACAGAGTGAGGCTGTGGCTGTGTTAACAGGGCAGAGTGAGGCTGTGGCTGTGTTGACAGGACAGAGTGAAGCAGTGACTGTGTTGACAGGACAGACTGAGGCTGTGACTGTGTTGACAGGACAGGGTGAAGCTGTGACTGTGTTGACAGGACAGAGTGAGGTTGTGACTGTGTTGACAGGACAGAGTGAAACTGTGACTGTGTTGACAGAACAGGGTGAGGCTGTGACTGTGTCGACAGGACAGAGTGAGGCTCTGACTATGTTGACAGGACAGAATGAGGCTGTGACTGTGTTGACAGGACAGAGTGAAGCAGTGACTGTGTTGACATGACAGAGTGAGGCTGTTACTGTGTTGACAGGACAGAGTGAAGCAGTGAATGTGTTGACAGGACAGAGTGAGGCAGTGACTGTATTGACAGGACAGAATGAGGCTGTGACTGTTGACAGGACAGAGTGAAGCAGTGACTGTTGACAGGACAGAATGAGGCTGTGACTGTTGACAGGACAGAATGAAGCAGTGACTGTTGACAGGACAGAGTGAGGCTGTGACTGTTGACAGGACAAAATGAAGCAGTGAATGTCATCACAGGACCGAGTGAAGCAGTGACTGTGTTTACAGGACATGGTGAAGCAGTGACTGTGTTGACAGGACAGAGTGAGGCTGTGACTGTTGACAGGACAAAATGAAGCAGTGACTGTGTTGACAGGACAGAGTGAGGCTGTGACTGTTTTGACAGGACAGAGTGAGGCTGTGACTGTGTTGACAGGACAGAGTGAGGCTGTGGCTGTGTTAACAGGGCAGAGTGAGGCTGTGGCTGTGTTGACAGGACAGAGTGAAGCAGTGACTGTGTTGACAGGACATATTAAGGCTGCGACTGTGTTGACAGGACAGAGTGAAGCTGTGTCTGTGTTTACAGGACAGAGTGAGGCTGTGACTGTTGACAGGACAGAATGAAGCACTGACTGTTGACAGGACAGAGTGAGGCTGTGACTGTTGACAGGACAAAATGAAGCAGTGACTGTTGACAGGTCAGAGTGAAGCTGTGACTGTGTTGACAGGACTGAGTGAAGCAGTGACTGTGTTTACAGGACATAATGAAGCAGTGACTGTGTTGACAGGTCAGAGTGAAGCTGTGACTGTTGACAGGAAAAAATGAACCAGTGACTGTGTTGACAGGACAGAGTGAGGCTGTGACTGTGTTGACAGGACAGAGTGAAGCAGTGACTGTGTTAACAGGACAGAGTGATGCTGTGACTGTGTTGACAGGACAGAGTGATGCTGTGACTGTGTTGACAGGACAGAGTGATGCTGTGACTGTGTTGACAGGACATAGTGAAGCAGTGACTGTGCTGACAGGACAGAATGAGGCTGTGATTGTTGACAGGACAAAATGAAGCGGTGACTGTTGACAGGACAGAGTGAGGCTGTGACTGTTAACAGGACAAAATGAAGCAGTGACTGTGTTGACAAGACAGAGTGAGGCTGTGACTGTGTTGACAGGACAGAGTGAGGTTGTGACTGTGTTGACAGGACAGAGTGAGGCTGTGACTGTGTTGACAGGACATAGTGAGACTGTGACTGTGTTGACAGGACAGAGTGAGGCTGTGACTGTGTTGACAGGACAGAGTGAGGCTGTGACTGTGTTGACAGGACAAAGTGAGGCTGTGACTGTGTTGACAGAACATCATGAAGCTGTGACTGTGTTGACAGGGCAGAGTGAGGCTGTGGCTGTGTTGACAGGACAGAGTGAAGCAGTGACTGTGTTGACAGGACATATTAAGGCTGCGACTGTGTTGACAGGACAGAGTGAAGCTGTGTCTGTGTTTACAGGACAGAGTGAGGCTGTGACTGTTGACAGGACAGAATGAAGCACTGACTGTTGACAGGACAGAGTGAGGCTGTGACTGTTGACAGGACAAAATGAAGCAGTGACTGTTGACAGGTCAGAGTGAAGCTGTGACTGTGTTGACAGGACTGAGTGAAGCAGTGACTGTGTTTACAGGACATAATGAAGCAGTGACTGTGTTGACAGGTCAGAGTGAAGCTGTGACTGTTGACAGGAAAAAATGAACCAGTGACTGTGTTGACAGGACAGAGTGAGGCTGTGACTGTGTTGACAGGACAGAGTGAAGCAGTGACTGTGTTAACAGGACAGAGTGATGCTGTGACTGTGTTGACAGGACAGAGTGATGCTGTGACTGTGTTGACAGGACAGAGTGATGCTGTGACTGTGTTGACAGGACATAGTGAAGCAGTGACTGTGCTGACAGGACAGAATGAGGCTGTGATTGTTGACAGGACAAAATGAAGCGGTGATTGTTGACAGGACAGAGTGAGGCTGTGACTGTTAACAGGACAAAATGAAGCAGTGACTGTGTTGACAAGACAGAGTGAGGCTGTGACTGTGTTGACAGGACAGAGTGAGGTTGTGACTGTGTTGACAGGACAGAGTGAGGCTGTGACTGTGTTGACAGGACATAGTGAGACTGTGACTGTGTTGACAGGACAGAGTGAGGCTGTGACTGTGTTGACAGGACAGAGTGAGGCTGTGACTGTGTTGACAGGACAAAGTGAGGCTGTGACTGTGTTGACAGAACATCATGAAGCTGTGACTGTGTTGACAGAACAGAGTCGGGTTGTGGCTGTGGTGACAGGACAAAATGAACCAGTGACTGTGTTGACAGGACAGAGTGAGGCTGTGACTCTGTTGACAGGACAGAGTGAAGCAGTGACTGTGTTGACAGGACAGAGTGATGCTGTGACTGTGTTGACAGGACAGAGTGATGCTGTGACTGTGTTGACAGGACAGAGTGAAGCAGTGACTGTGCTGACAGGACATAGTGAAGCAGTGACTGTGCTGACAGGACAGAATGAGGCTGTGATTGTTGACAGGACAAAATGAAGCGGTGACTGTTGACAGGACAGAGTGAGGCTGTGACTGTTAACAGGACAAAATGAAGCAGTGACTGTGTTGACAAGACAGAGTGAGGCTGTGACTGTGTTGACAGGACAGAGTGAGGTTGTGACTGTGTTGACAGGACAGAGTGAGGCTGTGACTGTGTTGACAGGACATAGTGAGACTGTGACTGTGTTGACAGGACAGAGTGAGGCTGTGACTGTGTTGACAGGACAGAGTGAGGCTGTGACTGTGTTGACAGGACAAGGTGAGGCTGTGACTGTGTTGACAGGACAGAGTGAGGCTGTGAATGTGTTGACAGGACAGAGTGAAGCAGTGACTGTGTTGAAAAGACAGAGTGAGGCTGTGACTGTGTTGACAGGACAGAGTGAGGCTGTGACTGTGTTGAAAGGACAGAGTGAGGCTGTGACTGAGTTGACATGACAGAGTGAGGCTGTGACTGTGTTGACATGACAGAGTGAGGCTGTGACTGTATTGACAGGACAGAGTGAGGCTGTGACTGTGTTGACAGAACAGAGTGATGCTGTGACTGTGTTGACAGGACAGAGTGAGGCTGTGACTGTTTTGACAGGACAGAGTGAGGCTGTGACTGTGTTGACAGGACAGAGTGAGGCTGTGGCTGTGTTGACAGGACAGAGTGAAGCTGTGACAGTGTTGACAGGACAGAGTGAGGCTGTGACTGTGTTGACAGAACATCATGAAGCTGTGACTGTGTTGACAGAACATCATGAAGCTGTGACTGTGTTGACAGAACAGAGTCGGGTTGTGGCTGTGGTGACAGGACAAAATGAACCAGTGACTGTGTTGACAGGACAGAGTGAGGCTGTGACTGTGTTGACAGGACAGAGTGAAGCAGTGACTGTGTTGACAGGACAGAGTGATGCTGTGACTGTGTTGACAGGACAGAGTGATGCTGTGACTGTGTTGACAGGACAGAGTGATGCTGTGACTGTGTTGACAGGACATAGTGAAGCAGTGACTGTGCTGACAGGACATAGTGAAGCAGTGACTGTGCTGACAGGACAAAATGAAGCGGTGACTGTTGACAGGACAGAGTGAGGCTGTGACTGTTAACAGGACAAAATGAAGCAGTGACTGTTTTGACAAGACAGAGTGAGGCTGTGACTGTGTTGACAGGACAGAGTGAGGTTGTGACTGTGTTGACAGGACAGAGTGAGGCTGTGACTGTGTTGACAGGACATAGTGAGACTGTGACTGTGTTGACAGGACAGAGTGAGGCTGTGACTGTGTTGACAGGACAGAGTGAGGCTGTGACTGTGTTGACAGGACAAAGTGAGGCTGTGACTGTGTTGACAGGACAGAGTGAGGCTGTGAATGTGTTGACAGGACAGAGTGAAGCAGTGACTGTGTTGAAAAGACAGAGTGAGGCTGTGACTGTGTTGACAGGACAGAGTGAGGCTGTGACTGTGTTGAAAGGACAGTGTGAGGCTGTGACTGAGTTGACATGACAGAGTGAGGCTGTGACTGTGTTGACATGACAGAGTGAGGCTGTGACTGTATTGACAGGACAGAGTGAGGCTGTGACTGTGTTGACAGAACAGAGTGATGCTGTGACTGTGTTGACAGGACAGAGTGAGGCTGTGACTGTTTTGACAGGACAGAGTGAGGCTGTGACTGTGTTGACAGGACAGAGTGAGGCTGTGGCTGTGTTGACAGGACAGAGTGAAGCTGTGACAGTGTTGACAGGACAGAGTGAGGCTGTGACTGTGTTGACAGAACAGAGTGATGCTGTGACTGTGTTGACAGGACAGAGTGAGGCTGTGACTGTTTTGACAGGACAGAGTGAGGCTGTGACTGACAGGACAGAGTGAGGCTGTGACTGTTTGACAGGACAGAGTGAGGCTGTGACTGTGTTGACAGGACAGAGTGAGGCTGTGACTGTGTTGACAGGACAGAGTGAGGCTGTGACTGTGTTGACAGGACAGAGTGAGGCTGTGACTGTGTTGACAGGACAGAGTGAGGCTGTGACTGTGTTGACAGGACAGAGTGAGGCTGTGACTGTGTTGACAGGACAGAGTGAGGCTGTGACTGTGTTGACAGGACAGAGTGAGGCTGTGACTGTGTTGACAGGACAGAGTGAGGCTGTGACTGTGTTGACAGGACAGAGTGAGGCTGTGACTGTGTTGACAGGACAGAGTGAGGCTGTGACTATGTTGACAGGACAGAGTGAGGCTGTGACTGTGTTGACAGGACAGAGTGAGGCTGTGACTGTGTTGACAGGACAGAGTGAGGCTGTGACTGTGTTGACAGGACAGAGTGAGGCTGTGACTGTGTTGACAGAACAGAGTGATGCTGTGACTGTGTTGACAGGACAGAGTGAGGCTGTGACTGTTTTGACAGGACAGAGTGAGGCTGTGACTGTGTTGACATGACAGAGTGAGGCTGTGACTGTGTTGACAGGACAGAGTGAGGCTGTGACTGTGTTGACATGACAGAGTGAGGCTGTGACTGTGTTGACAGGACAGAGTGAGGCTGTGACTGTGTTGACAGGACAGAGTGAGGCTGTGACTGTGTTGACATGACAGAGTGAGGCTGTGACTGTGTTGACATGACAGAGTGAGGCTGTGACTGTGTTGACAGGACAGAGTGAAGCTGTGACAGTGTTGACAGGACAGAGTGAGGCTGTGACTGTGTTGACAGAACAGAGTGATGCTGTGACTGTGTTGACAGGACAGAGTGAGGCTGTGACTGTTTTGACAGGACAGAGTGAGGCTGTGACTGTGTTGACATGACAGAGTGAGGCTGTGACTGTGTTGACAGGACAGAGTGAGGCTGTGACTGTGTTGACAGGACAGAGTGAGGCTGTGACTATGTTGACAGGACAGAGTGAGGCTGTGACTATGTTGACAGGACAGAGTGAGGCTGTGACTGTGTTGACAGGACAGAGTGAGGCTGTGACTATGTTGAAAGGACAGAGTGAGGCTGTGACTGTGTTGACAGGACAGAGTGAGGCTGTGACTGTGTTGACAGGACAGAGTGAGGCTGTGACTGTGTTGACAGGACAACATGATGCTGTGTCTGTGTTGCAGGCTACGAATGAGGTGGTCACACGTGTGCCCAAGAGCACCGTGGCAGAGATGCAGGCTGCGACTGATGCAGCATCCGAGGCCTTCAAGACGTGGTCCAACAGCACCGTCCTCACCCGGCAACAACTCATGTTTAACCTGCAGAGTCTCATCAAGAGGGACTTGGTACGGTTTTGTTTGAAGATATGGCTTTCTTCCTTTCTTTTCTACTACTTGGCATCCATGCTTTGACATCTTACCTGTAATGACTTGCAGATTTTTATTTTAGCATATTTTGTAAAAATTGGCGTAAAGTTGGTGAAATGGTACATTTGTTTATGACAAAATATATCCATGATAATTTGCTACAAATATTAACATTGTGCTTCCCTGGTCTTCATAATCTGGTTGTCTGCGTGCTTTAGAATGAAAGAGATATCTTAATCTGTTTGCAAATTATTAGCCAATTAAGAGTTCACTAGTAAGAGATATTGATCACTGAACAAGGATGCTTCTTGCGGATGATAATATTTTGTGATTACTGCACTTGAAATCTGCAATAACTCTATAAACGTAAAACACATTCAAACCGAACACATCACATTTAATTCCTCTCTCTGGTCAGTGTGGCTGTGATCCTAATGCTGATTGGCTGGTTGCAGAAAAAGATAGCGGAAAACATTACACTGGAGCAGGGCAAGACGATCCTGGATGCCGAGGGTGACGTGATGAGAGGATTGCGTGAGGACTTCTAAGGAACATGTTGGATTTAGTCAAACTGTTCCATGTATTTGATGTTTCTGATATTCATGGGTACATAATGTAGTGCAGACCGAAACCGTGTGTTTTATAGTTGGTCCTCTTACAAGCATGTTTCTTACGTCAGGAGTTCTTATAACAAGAGTCCATAATACATTATTATGCGTATTTACCTCTCAAGAAACTTGGTATGTGAATCTGTAAATTCAGTTTGCTGAAGAAGACTGCGGGAGATGCTCGAAATGTTTCTTATAATAATAATTTTATAATAGGTTTGTTTATTATCAGAGTACTTACAAGAACATTTCTAAATTGAATAGTGTGATTATTATAAAGTTAGAAATGATGTAACTAATAAATAAACTGCATCCACTGTGAATGTATGACCAAACAGAACTCTATTTTCTCTGTAGCCTACCAGTTGACAGTCTTGAGGCTGTGTCAGTCAGGTGCAATTTTAAGTATTTGTTCATGTCATAAAGCAGCATTAAAACGAACATGGTTGAGTGGTTGTACAATCACAAGTCTGTCTTCCCTCCACAGAGGTTGTGGAGCAGTGCTGCTCTATCCCTTCCCTTGTGCTGGGAGAGACTCTGCCCAACATCGCCAGGGACATGGACACCGCCACGTATCGCTTCCCCCTTGGGGTAACAGCAGGAATCACCCCCTTCAACTTCCCTGCCATGATTCCCCTTTGGGTGAGTAGCAGGTGCTAAATTGTTTTACGCCAGTGTCACAGATGCCTTTTTATTGGCAGTCTAGTGAAGCTGTGAAGATGTTTACAACAGCGGCTTATGGGCCAGACACTCTACTTCATTTCAACATGTTGAACTTAAAATTGGGCCTAAAACTTGTATTATTTATTTATTTTACCATGCAATTTAATTAACATTCTTAATTAAATGCCATTTTATTTATAAGCTGTTAACCCATTAGACCTCAAGTCGGCCAAACCGCCTGAGTTCTGACTCCTCAAGTCGGTCAAACACGCCCGAAAAGATTACGTCATAGTTTCATCTATTCCAGAGGCGCACTCTGGAAGATACTTTCTCATTAACATATTGGCAATGCATTGTGGGTATTTCTGGTGTGTGTTGCTATTCGACTTATCGAAGTTTCATGCGTTTTTCCAAGCTGCTCCAGTTTTTGAGAGAACAAAATGGCGCCTGTTGGTCCTAGTCGTTTTTCTGCAGAAGTCGTGTGTCTGTGATGACAGTGATATCGAAGAAAGTGATTCAGACATCGATGTTCATGTCATTATATGCGACTCTTTGATACTTCGGCTTGACGATCATTGTTGTTGTCATGGAAGCTAGTCGGTCACGCCCAGTTTGTAAACACACTACGAGACGAGTCCTGCACTCTGTATCCCTTATTCTTGCACAAAGTCAATATGCTATTTAAATTTCGATTATAATATTGTATGACGATGTTGTAGTTGTATTATTTCGGGATTTCTGTGTGTTGTAACTTGCGGGGCTGTCCTGTTGTTCACTTGTTGTTTTGACCTAGTAGTGCTGACACCTGTGTCTGTGACCAGGCACTCCCAGTCCTACAGTAATGAAGTTGGGAGTGGGCATTTGTCAGCATAAACATCGCCATGGGGATGATGGACCTGCCTGAGTATAAGGACTACTGGTCAGAGGAACCCATCCTCCACAACACTTACATTTCAAGGGTCAAGTCGCGACACTGGTGCAAAAAACTCTGCCAGTTCTTTCACTGCTCGCTGAGGGAGAGGTGACGGACAAGCTGGCAAATGTCCGTCCCCTCATCGCTGTGCGTGAAACAAACTTAGCAAACTGCTTCGCACCAGGTCGCGACCTCTCTGTCGACGAGGCGATGATTCATTTCGACAGAAGGCTAGCATGGAAGCAGTACATGCCGAAGAAGCCGGTCAAGTAGGGGGTAAAGGTGTGGTGCCTGTGTGACTCCCACACCAGCTACTGCCTCTTCTTCTACATGGAAACATCTGCCGATGAGGAAGCCAACCTGGACCTCGGGTACCATGTAGTGATGAGGCTGATGCTCCGCCACCTCCTTAGCTACCATCATCTCTACGTGGATAACTTCTTCACGTCCGTCGACCTGCTGCATGTGGACACTTACCTGTGTGGGACGACACGTGCAACGATGCGGGAATTCCCAAAGACGCTGACAGTTGTGCGTCTCCAGCAGGGAGAGTCGGTCAAGTGGACGAGTGATGACAGCGTTATGCTGTGTAAGTGGCACGACAAACATGATGTCCAGATGATCGCCACAGGCAACTCCGGGGACGACATTGTGCAGGTGACATGACGCAACCCACAAGTGCTCAATCTGCCAGTGCCGGTCTGTGTTGTTGACTACGACAGCCACGGGAGGCGCAGATCTGCTCGACCAGATGCGAGCGTTCTACGGTGTTGAGTGCATTGGTGGAAGTGGGGTCTTCTCAACATCAGCCTCATCAACACCTACGTACTTTGGACTATCGCTCATCGACCTCTGCCTGCCTCTACATGATAGTTTGGGCTGAAGAGCTGTACCGGGCACAGCGTGTGCAACCAGCCGTCGACAACCTCGAGGTCAACCATGTCATGGCAGACAGTGTCACTGAAGGCCGCCCACTGGTGAATCATATTTGTGCGGAAGCGTAAAAACTGTTACTGTTATTTTCAGTATATCTAATTCTGTCCATCCAAATTTAACACTGCAGGTATCACTGTGTAGGTATTTATCTACTCTTTATAATAAAATGTAGTTGTAGCAGTACTATATTGATAATATAAATGTTATGCACCAGTCAATCATGTTCTGTGTAGAAATTATGGTCCAGCAGGGTTTTGTTTTATCACATCTGGTTTGGGTAAAATATTTATGATACAATGACATATATTGTACCAATATACTGGTTTTTAATTACATTTTACTATCATATAAATTACAGCACTGCAACATATGCTACATGGTGTGTAATGAAGGTAGACTCCATATAGTGATCTACCCCATGTTTAATTTCGGCTTTGCAAATTTGTCAAGTATGCTTCCATTTTTATACCAAAATGTTGGTACCAATGGGGTAATTAAATTATCTATCAAATAAACACAACTTGTAGCAGTAAAAATGAAGCATAAAAAGTTATGGCACATAATATGACATGTTGTAGTGAAATACCTAAATACTGGCACGCCTATATTATTCATACAAAAGCATATTTTCAACTAATGTGAAGAGGATTCTAAGTCCTTTAAAATAGTTACAACTTGCAATTATGGAAATTCAATAATAAAAGAGCTATGCCACAAAAACGGGCTTGCAAAAATGTCAAAATCTGACTTAATCTTTGAGGAACCAGGGGCTTCACACAGAAGCACTTTAAGGTTTTATACAGTTTTATTAAACATGTACATTATGTGTATTATTCAGCCTCTATCAGTGCAAATCTCAATAAATAGATTTGTACAATATTATTATTATTGAAAGTATAATTAACCAGTGTCCCTGTATGTTCCCCATGCCTCTGTAATGTTTGCCTTTGTACAGATTGTTCCCCATGTCTCTATGGTGTTTGCCTCTGTACAGATGTTCCCCATGTCTATGGTCTTTGCCTTTGTACAGATGTTCCCCATGTCTCAATGGTGTTTGCCTCTGTGCAGATGTTCCTCTTGTCTCTATGGTGTTTGCCTCTGTCTAGATCTTCCCCATGTCTCTGGTGTGTGGTACATGGTGTTTGCCTCTGTCCAGGTGTTCCCTGTGTCTCTGGTGTGTGTTACACAGTATTTGCCGCTGTGCTTCTGTTCCTCATGTCTATAGTGTTTGCTTCTTTGCAGATGTTCCCAAGTCTCAATGGTGTTTGCCTCTGTGCAGATGTTTCCCATGTCTCAGTGGTGTTTGCCTCTGTGCAGATGTTCCCCATGGCTCTTGTGTGTGGTACATGGAGTTTGCCTCTGTCCAGGTGTTCCCTGTGTCTCTGGTGTGTGACACAGTATTTGCCTCTGTGCTTCTGTTCCCCATGTCTCAATGGTGTTTGCCTCTTTGCAGATGTCCCCATGTCTCAATGGTGTTTGCCTCTGTGCAGATGTTCCCCATGGCTCTTGCGTGTGGAAACACAATGGTGATGAAGCCATCGGAGCGTGACCCCGGAGCCACAATGATGTTGATGGAACTGGTGAAGGAGGCGGGCTTCCCTGACGGGGTCGTCAATATCATCCACGGCGCACATGACGGTTCGTCCAATTCAACATCTGTTTCACAAAACTATAGGTTCTTTTCATAAAATAGTCAAGATTTATTTATTTGAAATCGCATTCCCACCTAACCTTCGGTGGTTCCTTGCTCTGATGACGACTCTTGTTTGTCCATGATAACGATTTTGCTGAATGATTCTTGTACGTCGTGTCTCTGAGCTCAGGTTCCTGGGGATATTGGCGCCATAGAAGTTTGTTGTTATTATTACTATTATCACATACAATAACTGGCATCACATACAACACCTGGCATCACATACAACACCTGGCATCACATACAACACCTGGCATCACATACAACACCTGGCATCACATTCAACACCTGGCATCACATACAACACCTGGCATCACATACAACACCTGGCATCACATTAAACACCTGGCATCACATATAACACCTGGCATCACATACAACACCTGGCATCACATACAACACCTGGCATCACATTCAACACCTGGCATCACATACAACAC
Organism: Paraescarpia echinospica; assembly: GCA_020002185.1. Classification (NCBI taxonomy): domain Eukaryota; kingdom Metazoa; phylum Annelida; class Polychaeta; order Sabellida; family Siboglinidae; genus Paraescarpia; species Paraescarpia echinospica. Next base: position 603,916 of record CM034538.1, on the reverse strand, counting down.
CTGGCATCACATTCAACAACTGGCATCACATACAACACCTGGCATCACATACAACACCTGGCATCACATTCAACACCTGGCATCACATTCAACACCTGGCATCACATACAACACCTGGCATCACATTCAACACCTGGCATCACATTCAACACCTGGCATCACATACAACACCTGGCATCACATTCAACACCTGGCAATACAGGCCTATTATAATACAGGAGAACCCCACTATTAAGGTCACCCTTGGGACTGGGCAAAAGTGACCTGTGGTGACCTTATTAGGGGACTAATTTCCTGTATTTTACTGTCATGGAAATAATTTGGGATTGTCCTAGGGTGACCTTAATTTCGAGGTGGCTGTATTACTGCGGTGACCACAAAGGTGGGTTCTGTTGTAGTTCTGAACAATTATTATTATACAACAATATAATTAATTATAGCATAAGTTACTTATTTTACAAATTAACATTCACTCGTTTGTGCTTCTGAATAATGAGTTCTGTGTCGTTTATGTGTTTTCATTTGACTAAGAACCCAGTATCAGAGAAACTTGTAGCGGATCATATTATGTCACGTTATTGTTGTCTCTTGTAGCTGTGAACTTTGATGTCACGTTATTGTTGTCTCTTGTTGGTCGCTAGGTGGCGTAAGGTGGTACTTGTTTATTTTGTCACTGCGTGATTCAAAATCATTTTTGCAATTTAACGTTTAATTTTGTCTGTGACACTAGTGTAGAATTAGTGTCAACGTATTGCACTGTTTGCTTAAACTAACATTTTATAAATTGTCACCACCAACGCTGTTAAATCTTGTACTTAAATTAGTTGGACGATAATACAGGTCGATTTGATTTTCGCGCTAGTAGGCTCACGTACACAACATACTAAGGTAGGGGCAGTCCCCTTATAAACTATATACTAACTGGCCTTTTCAACAAGATGTTCTTTTTGAACGTCTTGTTACTTTGCACAGGCCTGCTGAGCGCGAACAATCATACGACCTGTAATATTGCCATTGATTATCACCAACCCACTCTTTAATAACATAGAAATTTACATTATTTTTAGTACAATTATACAGTTTTAGAATATTTTATTATTTTCAATTATTTATTCTTTTTATGAGACATTATCATTTTATTCTTCATCATTTCGAGGAAAGACAATGTCACCAGCATTTTTATTGTGTGTTTTATTTTTATCCTGTTCTGCTGCTTCGAGAGGTCACGATTTTACGCTGTGCAAGCCACTTAGTCCCCAACGGTCGGCTGTCATTTTAACAGTTTCTCAGTACATGAGAACACAACATTCCTTGTCACATCTTCACAGTTTGCCATGTCTTAATCTTTGCTTTAATAGAAAGTTACTGCCAATCCCCCGCTCTAAGCCAACGTTTAAATTGGCAATTATTTTACTACTAGCAGGAGATGTAAGTCTTAATCCTGGACCTGCTATCAGGCGCAATATTCGAGTAGCCACCACTAACGTTCGATCTATTCGAGACAAAACAGCCTCGCTTACCGATTTATTAACTTCCAAGACAATAGACATCCTTGCAGTCACTGAGACCTGGCTCAGACCACATGACACAGCTGCATGCATTGCTGACATTTCTCCTTCCAGTTTCACCTTCCATCATCGCCCACGTTCAGTTGGACGAGGTGGTGGTGTTGGATTTCTCGTCTCAAAACAGTTCAAAGTTAATTTGCATTCAAACCCTGATTACTCCAGCTTTGAGGCCATCTGTGCCGAAATTTCCGATTCATCTTTCTCTGCTTATTTTGTGTACATTTATCGCCCTCCAGGACACCCTGCCCATTTCTTTGAAGAATTCCAGGATCTACTTGAAAATCTGGCAACTATTTATTCAGAATTTTATATACTCGGTGATTTTAATCTTCATCTGGACACACCTTCATCAACAACAAGTACATTTAATGACATTCTGGCATCCTATGACATGAAACAACATGTTACCTTCTCAACACACATACATGGCCACTGGCTCGATCTCTTAATCACCCGTTCAGATTGTAATAATATTCAGACACCTACTGCTTCAGATGGTTTATCAGACCACCACACTGTCATTGCTGATCTCAACTTGTTTATCCAGTGTGCTCCAATCAGCATACAAACAATTTCATTCTACAGAGACTGCTCTCCTAAAAGTACACAATGATGTTATATTACACATTGATAGGCTTTCTTCCAATTGCCCTCTTCCACTTGACACGGTCCCGTGCATCCCGATGGTCGATACACATCAGATTCAAGTCTGCAGACACGGAGTTCTGCCAGGTCTTCCTTGGTCTGCCGACGGGAGCTGTTCCCTCCACCACTAACTTTGTAGAGCCCTTCACCCAGTCCTCGTCGTCCTTTCGCTCTACATGCCCGTACCACCTCAGCCTGCTTCTTCTGATCACATCCCCAATCGCCTCCACTCCTACTCTTCTTCTAAGCTCTGCACTGGGCTGTCTGTCGCTGAGTGATGCGCCACACATCCATCTCACCATCCTCATCTCAACCCTTTCCATCCTCGTGTCATGATCGGTCCTCATGGCCCACGTCTCACACCCATACAACAGGCAACTTCTGACACAAGCTGTGTACACCTGGCCCTTCTTCTTCAGGGGGGGGCGCTTTGGAAGTCAAGAAGGGTGTTAACTCCCTGAACTTCTGCCAGGCACACCTCACTCTCGCTGTTACCGCTGCATCCACCCCACCCTTCGCACTAAGCACGTCGCCCAGGTAGCAGAAGTTGTCTACTCTGTTGTATGTCTCTCCATCCACCTCCAAGCCTTCTTCCGTCGCTTCTGCAGGTGGTACCTCTCCCCGGCACCTCTTGCACACAAACGTTGTGCTCACAGCCTGCAGGCTGCCCTTCACACCACTGCATCTCCTGTGGACCCACTTCGTACACAATGTACACTGAAGCGAGTTTGTGGCTACACCCTTGCTACAGACTCCACATGGCCATGTACCAGACTCTGACATCACTCCTCTGTCACCTATGCTGACCATCACCTTCGACTTCCCGGCGTTCACCTTCAGTCCTTTGGCCACCAATCTCGTGCGCCACTCCATCAGCTTTCTTCTTAGTTCTTCCCTGGTCGTTGCCATAAGGACGAGATCATCTGCATAAAGCAGCTCCCAGGGCAGTCCTCCTCTCGCCTCCTTCGTCACCACGTCCTTTACAATGGCAAACAGCAGTGGGCTCAATACTGAGCCCTGGTGCACCCCCACCTTCACCTCAAAGCTGCTGCTGTCTCCATGCCCTGTCCTCACCACGGTGCTCGCCTCACTGTACAACGTCATCACTGCCTTCACCAGCCACTCCTCCACACCCGATTTTCTCATGGCCCATCTCATCACCTTCCTTGGTACCCTGTCAAACGACTTTTCCAGGTCGACAAAGGCTAGGTAGAGCGTCTTCTTCTTGGCCAGGTGTTTCTCCTGCATTTGTCGCACGATGAAGATGGCATCTGTCGTCCCTTTCCCTGGCATAAAGCCAAACTGCATCTCGTTGATCTGCACCTGCTCTCTCATTCTCACTTCTAGCACCCTCTCCATGACCTTCATGGCCTGCTCCAGGAACTTGATGGCCCTGAAAGAACCACACTCTAGGGGATCGCCCTTCCCTTTGAATAGAGGGACTAGGATGCTGTTTTTCCAGTCGGTGGGAATGCGGCCCTCTGCCACGATGTTGTTGCATAGGTTAGTCAACCATTCCACGCTCATGTCGCCTGCTGCCTTCATCATTTCTGAAACAACACCAGATGGACCCGCTGCCTTCCCCGTCTTAGTGTGCTTCAAAGCCTTCGATATTTCCTCCTCTGTGATGCGGCAGCTCGGCCCCACCACGTCACATTCCACCTCGCCATCCCAGGCGTTCTCGACATTCAGCAGCTTCTCCATGTACTTTTTCCACACCTCTTTCATTCCTTTACTATCTGTCACGATGTTTCTGAGCTCATCCTTCACACAGCTTGTGCCGGTCACGTCCTGCCTTTCTTTCATCATCTGTTTCGTGATCCTGAAGAACTGCCGTTTTCCCTCCTCGCTTGCCAGTTCCTCAACAAACTCCTGCCTTTTGGCATCTTGTGCTAGCCACACCGATCTCCGAGCCGCGCGTTTCGCGTCGAGGTATGCCAATCTGTCCTCCTCCGCCTTCATCCTTTTTCACCTTCTGAAGCAGCTCCTTTTCTCATCGACCACCCTTTTCACCTCGTCGTTCCACCACCATGTTTCCCTGTGCCTAGGCGCACCTTTTGTCCACCCGCAGATCTCCTCGGTGGCCTTGAGCCATATCTTCGTCATCGTTTTCCATCTCCCATCCACGCCCTTCATTTCAGCTGCTTCCTCAGCCAAGTGGGCTACCTTCTCCCGGAACTCATTCCTCACTTTCTCTTCGGAAAGCTTCCACACTCTGAGCCTTGGCACATGTTTCTTCTTAATGCGCCTTCACGTTCCTCACCAGTCTACGGTCCACTTTCCTCACCATCAGAAAGTCGATCTGACTTCTGCGACCACCGGACTCGTACGACACTAGGTGCCTCTCTTCCTTTTGAAAAACGTGTTGCACACCACCATCTCCATCGCGTCTCCAAACTCTAGGATCCTTTCTCCCTCCGCATTCCTCGCCCCAAAGCCCATCTCTCCATGCACACCCTCGTATCCATCCGCAGCTGACCCCACATGACCGTTAAGGTCCCCGCCCAGGATAACTGCTTCTCCTGTTGGTATCCTGGACACAATTTCAATCAACATATCCCAGAAAGCATCCTTCTCATCTTGTGTCCTGCCGACCTGTGGGACATAGGTTGAGATGACATTCACCAGCCGCTTCCCTACCAGCAATTTCACAACCAGGATCCACTCGCTCACCCTCTTGACATTCACCACCTGGTCTACCCACTTCTCCGCGACCAGCACTCCAACGCCACCATTCCCATCAGCACATCCCTGCCAGACGAACTTGTACCGCTCACCACTCCTGCCCAACCACTTCACACTGCCTCCTCTCCACCGGGTCTCCTGAACACAAGCAACATGCACTCTCCTCCTCACCATCACGTCCACCACTTCTCCAGACCTCCTTGACATACTCCCAATGTTCCACGTAGCCACTCTCATACAGACATCCTGAGATCTTCTCCTTTCAGACCGGCCTCCCCGCAGTGCATCGGGTCTGTAACCGTCATTCAGTGCTGCGGCTCGGCCTCCTCCTCCACCATTCGACTTGACGTAGGCTGGTGAGGACGCCCACGGAGTACTTAAGGCTGTACCCACGGAGTACTTAAGGCTGTACCCACGGAGTACTTAAGGCTGTACCCACGGAGTACTTAAGGCTGTACCCACGGAGTACTTAAGGCTGTACCCACGGAGTACGTAAGGCTGTACCCACGGAGTACTTAAGGCTGTACCCTGCCTATGCGGTTTGCTTGCCATATTGGAAGAAATATTGGAGCAAGTTTTACAGCCGGATGCCCTTCCTGACGCTAACCACACAGTCGCCTTCTACGACTCGCTGTGGGGTGCGGAGACTAAATTCTGATCCGTGGTCACACAGATTGTGGATGGCCGTTGGCTCACTGGGAGCTCCTCCGCCGTTTGACAGGTTTTATTTTTAGTCCAGCTGGGTGTCCACACACCCTCCTCACCAGGTAAGCCTGGTGGGGGAGCCGGTTTAGTCGCCGACGACCCGACCATGGAACAGGTAGTACTGGATTACATGGTACCAGTAGCAAGTCAACACTGCATTGGCTCCCCGTGCAATATCGCATTATGTTTAAGATCTGCACAATCACCTGCCAAGCCCTTTCATCCAAACAACCTAGTTATTTACACTCAATGCTCACACCAGCCAGACAAGCCAGACAACTTCGGTCGTCTAGTTCGAAGTTGCTATCTGTTCCTAGAGTTAAGACAAAGGCTGGAACTCGAGCTTTTTCAGTTGCCGCGCCAACTATATGGAATTCGCTTCCCGTTAATGTTAAATTAGCAGAAAATATTGTTACATTTCGTCGTCACCTCAAAACCTATCTTTTCAATATCGCCTATCCTCCCTAGCTTCCTAGCACATCCATCCATTTGTTGACGAATTTCGCCTAGCACACGAGTACGAGAATGCTTAATCCTTTGGTTTTGGTGCGCCACTGAGCTCGGATTGTCTGAGGATATTGGCGCTTAAGAAGAGTTTTATTATTATTATTATTTTGTAGCTATGAACTTTGATGTCACGTTATTGTTGTCTCTTGTAGCTGTGAACTTTGATGTCACGTTATTGTCTCTTGTAGCTGTGAACTTTGATGTCACGTTATTGTTGTCTCTTGTAGCTGTGAACTTTGATGTCACGTTATTGTTGTCTCTTATAGCTGTGAACTTTGATGTCACGTTATTGTTGTCTCTTGTAGCTGTGAACTTTGATGTCATGTTATTGTTGTCTCTTGCAGCTGTGAACTTCATTTGTGACAATGAGGCCATCAAAGCCATCTCGTTTGTTGGCTCAGACACTGCTGTAAGTGCAACTCACATTTCTAAGCTGTTAGTGGATTATTTAACTTACCAGTCCCATTGCTCTACTGGTCGTGTGTATTACTTAACTTACCAGTCCCATTGTTCTACTGGTCGTGTGTATTATTTAACTTACCAGTCCCATTGTTCTACTGGTCGTGTGTATTATTTAACTTACCAGTCCCATTGCTCTACTGGTCGTATGCATTATTTAACTTACCAGTCCCATTGCTCTACTGGTCGTATGTATTATTTAACTTACCAGTCCCGTTGCTCTACTGGTCGTATGTATTATTTAACTTACCAGTCCCATTGCTCTACTGGTCGTATGTATTATTTAACTTACCAGTCCCTTTGCTCTACTGGTCGTATGTATTATTTAACTTACCAGTCCCATTGCTCTACTGGTCGTATGTATTATTTAACTTACCAGTCCCATTGCTCTACTGGTCGTATGTATTATTTAACTTACCAGTCCCATTGCTCTACTGGTCGTATGTATTATTTAACTTACCAGTCCCATGGCTCTACTGGTCAGGTGTATTATTTAACTTACCAGTCCCATGGCTCTACTGGTCATGTGTATTATTTAACTTACCAGTCCCATTGCTCTACTGGTCATGTGTATTATTTTTAACTTACCAGTCCCATTGCTCTACTGGTCGTGTGTATTATTTTTAACTTACCAGTCCCATTGCTCTACTGGTCGTGTGTATTATTTAACTTACCAGTCCCATTGCTCTACTGGTCGTGTGTATTATTTAACTTACCAGTCCCATTGCTCTACTGGTCGTGTGTATTATTTAACTTACCAGTCCCATTGCTCTACTGGTCGTGTGTATTATTTAACTTACCAGTCCCATTGCTCTACTGGTCGTGTGTATTATTTAACTTACCAGTCCCATTGCTCTACTGGTCGTGTGTATTATTTAACTTACCAGTCCCATTGCTCTACTGGTCAAATGTATTATTTAACTTACCAGTCCCATTGCTCTACTGGTCAAATGTATTATTTAACTTACCAGTCCCATTGTTCTACTGGTCGTGTGTATTATTTAACTTACCAATCCCATTGCTCTACTGGTCGTGTGTATTATTTAACTTACCAGTCCCATTGCTCTACTGGTCGCGGTGTATTATTTAACTTTACCAGTCCCATTGCTCTACTGGTCGCGGTGTATTATTTTAACTTACCAGTCCCATTGCTCACTGGTCGGGTGTATTATTTAACTTACCAGTCCCATTGCCTCTACTGGTCGTGGTGTATTATTTAACTTACCAGTCCCATTGCTCTACTGGTCGTGGTATTATTTAACTTACCAGTCCCATTGCTCTACTGGTCGTGTGTATTATTTAACTTACCAGTCCCATTGCTCTACTGGTCGTGTGTATTATTTAACTTACCAGTCCCATTGCTCTACTGGTCAAATGTATTATTTAACTTACCAGTCCCATTGCTCTACTGGTCAAATGTATTATTTAACTTACCAGTCCCATTGTTCTACTGGTCGTGTGTATTATTTAACTTACCAATCCCATTGCTCTACTGGTCGTGTGTATTATTTAACTTACCAGTCCCATTGCTCTACTGGTCGTGTTCATTATTTAACTTACCAGTCCCATTGCTCTACTGGTCGTGTGTATTATTTAACTTACCAGTCCCATTGCTCTACTGGTAGTGTGTATTATTTAACTTACCAGTCCCATTGCTCTACTGGTCGTGTGTATTATTTAACTTACCAGTCCCATTGTTCTACTGGTCGTGTGTATTATTTAACTTACCAGTCCCATTGTTCTACTGGTCGTGTGTATTATTTAACTTACCAGTCCCATTGCTCTACTGGTCGTGTGTATTATTTAACTTACCAGTCCCATTGCTCTACTGGTCGGGTGTATTATTTGGGCCTACCAGTCCCATTGCTCTACTGGTCGCGGGTGTATTATTCAACTTACCAGTCCCATTGCTCTACTGGTCAAAATGTATTATTTAACCTTCTTACCAGTCCCGTTGCTCTACTGGTCAAATGTATTATTTAACTTACCAGTCCCGTTGCTCTACTGGTCAAATGTATTATTTAACTTACCAGTCCCATTGCTCTACTGGTCAAATGTATTATTTAACTTACCAGTCCCATTGCTCTACTGGTCAAATGTATTATTTAACTTACCAGTCCCATTGGTCTACTGGTCAAATGTATTATTTAACTTACCAGTCCCATTGCTCTACTGGTCGTGTGTATTATTTAACTTACCAGTCCCATTGCTCTACTGGTCGTGTGTATTATTTAACTTACCAGTCCCATTGCTCTACTGGTCGTGTGTATTATTTAACTTACCAGTCCCATTGCTCTACTGGTCGTGTGTATTATTTAACTTACCAGTCCCATTGCTCTACTGGTCGTGTGTATTATTTAACTTACCAGTCCCATTGCTCTACTGGTCGTGTGTATTATTTAACTTACCAGTCCCATTGCTCTACTGGTCAAATGTATTATTTAACTTACCAGTCCCATTGCTCTACTGGTCAAATGTATTATTTAACTTACCAGTCCCATTGTTCTACTGGTCGTGTGTATTATTTAACTTACCAATCCCATTGCTCTACTGGTCGTGTGTATTATTTAACTTACCAGTCCCATTGCTCTACTGGTCGTGTTCATTATTTAACTTACCAGTCCCATTGCTCTACTGGTCGTGTGTATTATTTAACTTACCAGTCCCATTGCTCTACTGGTCGTGTGTATTATTTAACTTACCAGTCCCATTGCTCTACTGGTCGTGTGTATTATTTAACTTACCAGTCCCATTGTTCTACTGGTCGTGTGTATTATTTAACTTACCAGTCCCATTGCTCTACTGGTCGTGTGTATTATTTAACTTACCAGTCCCATTGCTCTACTGGTCGTGTGTATTATTTAACTTACCAGTCCCATTGCTCTACTGGTCGTGTGTATTATTCAACTTACCAGTCCCATTGCTCCACTGGTCAAATGTATTATTTAATTTACCAGTCCCGTTGCTCTACTGGTCAAATGTATTATTTAACTTACCAGTCCCGTTGCTCTACTGGTCAAATGTATTATTTAACTTACCAGTCCCATTGGTCTACTGGTCAAATGTATTATTTAACTTACCAGTCCCATTGCTCTACTGGTCAAATGTATTATTTAACTTACCAGTCCCATTGGTCTACTGGTCAAATGTATTATTTAACTTACCAGTCCCATTGCTCTACTGGTCAAATGTATTATTTAACTTACCAGTCCCATTGCTCTACTGGTCAAATGTATTATTTAACTTACCAGTCCCATTGGTCTACTGGTCAAATGTATTATTTAACTTACCAGTCCCATTGGTCTACTGGTCAAATGTATTATTTAATTTACCAGTCCCATTGCTCTACTGGTCAAATGTATTATTTAACTTACCAGTCCCATTGGTCTACTGGTCGTGTGTATTATTTAACTTACCAGTTCCATTGCTCTACTGGTCGTGTGTATTATTTAACTTACCAGTCCCATTGCTCTACTGGTCAAATGTATTATTTAACTTACCAGTCCCATTGCTCTACTAGTCATAGGTATTCAGACACATGAAAATAATCCAGGTGGCCCGACAATGCTGAAAGTATTTGCATTGAATGAACAGACTGAATAGTTGAACATGCAGTGTTTTTACACATACATTATTTGTTAAGGTTTATGTTAATGTGACCATTGAACAAAGGATAGTTAATATAAGAATTGTTTTTTTAGGAATAATTGTAAAATTTGTTCATTTGGAACTATAAATTACAAATATTAATAAAATGGTTATTTATAGGACAGAAAACTTTGCAGTTCTCATACCGTAGATGCATGAAAAAAGTATTTATGTTCAACAACTAAATAACAATGTGTTTGCAAATTGTAACAAATACATAATGCATATGTAATAGTAATAGTAATAGTGATTGCACACGGAGAACATATATTAACAAATACATAATGCATATGTAATAGTAATAGTGATTGCACACGGAGAACATATATTAACAAATACATAATGCAATAGTAATAGTGATTGCACACGGAGAACATATATTAACAAATACATAATACATATGTAATAGTAATAGTGATTGCACACGGAGAACATATATTAACAAATACATAATGCATATGTAATAGTAATAGTGATTGCACACGGAGAACATATATTAACAAATACATAATGCATATGTAATAGTAATAGTGATTGCACACGGAGAACATATATTAACAAATACATAATGCATATGTAATAGTAATAGTGATTGCACACGGAGAACATATATTAACAAATACATAATGCATATGTAATAGTAATAGTGATTGCACACGGAGAACATATATTAACAAATACATAATGCATATGTAATAGTAATAGTGATTGCACACGGAGAACATATATTAACAAATACATAATGCATATGTAATAGTAATAGTGATTGCACACGGAGAACATATATTAACAAATACATAATGCATATGTAATAGTAATAGTGATTGCACACGGAGAACATATATTAACAAATACATAATGCATATGTAATAGTAATAGTAATAGTGATTGCACACGGAGAACATATATTAACAAATACATAATGCATATGTAATAGTGATTGCACACGGAGAACATATATTAACAAATATTGCAATATCAAAAACTATGTTTCCATGTTATACACTGAATATTCTGTTTTCAGGGCAAATATATCTATGAGAGAGGATCAAAGAATGGCAAAAGAGTGCAATCAAATATGGTGGGTATTTGTCAATGCTATGGAAGGTAATGGACTCGTAACATGGCACCAGATTGTATAGAGTTAAAGTAGCTGCACCGGGTATCATGTCAGTTGATTTCTTTATTTTTTTCTTCATAGAACATTAGTAGGTGTCAGTATGAACATGTGTACTATTAAAAAAACCAAGGCACTCACCATATGTCACCAATCAGTCTTTTAAAAACTAGTATTTTTAGTGTGTCTGTGGAAAGTCCCTTCAGATTCTTGGAAACTGACAATGTTTCTATAGTGATGATATAGTCTGGTTATTCTCATGCCACTATGCTGTTGTATTATAATTACCTAAATACATCATGCTGTCAAATCACCAAATACTGGCCGTAGTTTTGTTAATTCTCTGATAATGCCGGACCTCAGCCACCATTTGCAGTGACTCGTGACTGACCCCAGCAGGTGTCAATCAATCTTGTCTGCCACAACAAATTCAACACATGGCCCTTCGTAACACAATATCATGAGACAACTTGGTGGGAAAACCTTGGGGGGAAATCTTAGTATTAGAAGTGTCTAACAAATTGTGTAATAATAAGTAAATAAAAATAAGCCACATGCCAGTAAAAAAGTCACATTTCTAAGCAAAAAACAAGCATCTGGTGACACTTTTATTATTGGTAACAACCAGGAAGTATTACTTAATGTAACTTTTTATAAAAGCCATAACTTGGCATATGAACTCGACTTGTATTTACCCAAAATTGCACGGGATGGTTTTATGTTTGGTGAAGGGGTCGTGCCAAAAATGCAGTAAAGATTTTTGCTGTCTTTCAACATTGTAGCAAAATGTTTATGAAGCTGTATCAAACTTAATATGCATTTGTTTATTTAAAAAAAACCCGTATGAATGTCAATAACTTGTTTGTACTTACAACCATATAAAGTTTTCTTTTGGGGAGTTTCTCAAAATGAAATAAAATGCCATTTTAAGGTGATTTTTGACATATTTTTTAATTGTCTTTAAACCATTTAAATATATATAAACAACATAAATAATCAATTCTTATTGGTCTGGAGTATTGTTTAGTATCTGAGGCAAACTCTGAGAAAAAATGGTTAGCTTATCTTCTAAACTTATATTAGAAATTATTAATTCAAAAGAAGCATATAATAGCCGGTGCAGCCACCTTAACTGGATGTTTCTTGCTAAGGAGGAATGTGTTGTATGTGATCTGATATGTTGTTTCGCAGCCAGGTTTATTTAACCCACAATAAGCTAATTTGAAGAAGAAGTTTCAAATAACACATCACTGTAGATGGTACATGTGATGTTAATGATACGTTCAATTTGTAGGTAGATTTATTTGTTGCCAATGATAGTTCAGTGGTTCATTGTGGATGTTGTAGGGGGCTAAGAACCACGGGGTGATCATGCCAGACGCAAACAAGGAAGCTTGTCTCAACGCAGTATGTACCTTCTCACTTTTACAAGTGTATTTTGTACTGTTTGTGACATCCTCTATGCCTCTTCGTACGGTCTAACTCTGGTTGTCCCCATTGATGTCACTAGACAGAAACACAACATCAAAGGCTTCGTATGCCTAGAGAGCGGCTCAGCCGAGGGTATGCTCACTCAAGACACTTAAATATCTTTTTAAATTACCATACAAAGTTAACAGCTAATGTGAATATGCCACTTTGTCTATTTTCTTTTTGATGATTGCACTATACTAATATATTGATAAATATTTTAAACAGCTTTTCTACCTTTTGTTTTAAATGATAAGTATATATATATTTAACCAATTTACATAAAATGTCCAAAAGCATTGTTTTTGCTATTTTTGACGTGTGTTGTTGTCCTACAGTTGGCAGGAGCTGGAATGGGGGCTGCAGGTCAGAGGTGCATGGCTCTCTCCACTCTCGTGTGGGTTGGTGAAGCGAAGAACTGGATTCCTGAACTCATTGAGCGATGCAGAAAGCTGAAAGTTGGACCTGGTGAGATACATTTTAGATATGGCTACATTGAAGGAGAACTAGCGGAGGTGGGGGAGAAAGGGAGGTGTAATAAGAACTAGAGGAGGTGGGGGAGAAAGGGAGGTGTAATGAGAACTAGAGGAGGTGGGGAGAAAGGGAGGTGTAATGAGAACTAGAGAGGGTGGGGAGAAAGGGAGGTGTAATGAGAACTAGAGGAGGTGGGGAGAAAGGGAGGTGTAATGAGAACTAGAGGAGGTGGGGAGAAAGGGAGGTGTAATGAGAACTAGAAAGGGTGGGGAGAAAGGGAGGTGTAATGAGAACTAGAAGGGGTGGGGAGAAAGGGAGGTGTAATGAGAACTAGAGGAGGTGGGGAGAAAGGGAGGTGTAATGAGAACTAGAGGAGGTGGGGGAGAAAGGGAGGTGTAATGAGAACTAGAGGGGGTGGGGAGAAAGGGAGATATAATGAGAACTAGAGGAGGCACTCTCTCTCGCTGTCTCTCCCCACCCTCTCTTTCCCTCCCTCTCCCCCTCCCTCTCTCTCCCCCTCACTGTCTCTCCCCCTCCCTCTCTCTCCCCCTCCCTCTCTCTCCCCCTCCCTCTCTCTCCTCTCACTGTCTTTCCCCCTCACTCTCTTTCCCCCTCCCTCTCCTCTCGCTCTCTTTCCCCCTCACTCTCTCTCCTCCTCTCTCTTTCCCCCTCCCTCTCTTTCCCCCTCCCTCTCTCTCCTCTCGCTCTCTTTCCCCCTCACTCTCTCTCCACTCGCTCTCCCCAACCTTTTTTCTCCTCTCTCTCTTCCCCCTCTCTCTGCTCTCTTGCTCTCTCCATTCAGTTTTAACACATAGTCATTCTTATATTGCTGTTGAACTGCACACATTGCCCCCTATTGGAAGGAACATGTACTACATCACACCCCCTGCAGGCAGAACTGGTAGTGATTCAGGACAAGTTTATTTGTGTCCTTCTCCAAGACTTAATTCCCACCGACAACGCTGTCGTAGGTAATGCCCCTGACGCTGACCTTGGCCCACTGATCTCCCCCGCTGCCAAGAAGAGGGTGCTTGACCTCATCCAGAGTGGGGTGGACGAGGGGGCGGAACTGCTGCTGGATGGCCGAGACATCACCATCCAGGGCTACGAGAAAGGAAACTTTGTTGGCCCAACATACCTCCACAAAGTCAAGGTCTGCACCGCTTCATAGTCAGCCAACATAAGACATCTTCTCCAGAGTTCCCATTGGCAATATATCAGCTGTTGTTTTTCCGGGACACCTTGGTAATAATAAAGTCAAGGTCTGCATCATTTCATAGTCAGCCAACATAAGACATCTTCTCCAGAGTTCTCATTGGTTATATATCAGCTGTGGTAATAATAAAGCCACCTCTCAATTAAAGTCACTCCAGGATAGTCCCAAATCATTTCCATATATACTGTAATGTACATTGCCAGTAACATGGTGGTTATAATATCATTTCCACATATACTGTAATGTACATTGCCAGTAACATGGTAGTTATAATATCATTTCCACATATACTGTAATGTACATTGCCAGTAACATGGTGGTTATAATATCATTTCCATATATACCGTAATGTACATTGCCAGTAACATGGTGGTTATAATATCATTTTATTTACCGCCATTTTGTGTAGCACCAGGTATGTAAGTTAATCATCCAAAAATTAATTAGAATAATTATTAATAACGAGTTAGTATAAAATATGTAGTTACAACAATTCTGTTTGACTTTAAAAAAGAAATTGTGATAAAATGTTGCCACAGTAGTTTGCCTATTTGCAATAATAAGGATGTTGTATGTTACAGCCAAGTATGAAGTGTATACGCAATAATAAGGATGTTGTATGTTACAGCCAAGTATGAAGTGTATACGCAGTAATAAGACTGTTGTATATTACGGCCAAGTATGAAGTGTATACGCAGTAATAAGACTGTTGTATGTTATGGCCAAGTATGAAGTGTGCATGCAGTAATAAGACTGTTGTATGTTACAGCCAAGTATGAAGTGTATATGCAGTAATAAGACTGGTGTATGTTACAGCCAAGTATGAAGTGTATACGCAGTAATAAGACTGGTGTATGTTACAGCCAAGTATGAAGTGTATACGCAGTAATAAGACTGTTGTATGTTACAGCCAAGTATGAAGTGTATACGCAATAATAAGGATGTTGTATGTTACAGCCAAGTATGAAGTGTATACGCAATAATAAGACTGTTGTATGTTACAGCCAAGTATGAAGTGTATACGCAATAATAAGGATGTTGTATGTTACAGCCAAGTATGAAGTGTATACGCAATAATAAGGATGTATGTTACAGCCAAGTATGAAGTGTATACGCAATAATAAGGATGTTGTATGTTACAGCCAAGTATGAAGTGTATACGCAGTAATAAGACTGTTGTATATTACGGCCAAGTATGAAGTGTATACGCAATAATAAGACTGTTGTATGTTACAGCCAAGTATGAAGTGTATACGCAATAATAAGGATGTTGTATGTTACAGCCAAGTATGAAGTGTATACGCAATAATAAGGATGTTGTATGTTACAGCCAAGTATGAAGTGTATACGCAATAATAAGGATGTTGTATGTTACAGCCAAGTATGAAGTGTATACGCAATAATAAGGATGTTGTATGTTACAGCCAAGTATGAAGTGTATACGCAGTAAGTAATAAGACTGTTGTATGTTACAGACAAGTATGAAGTGTATACGCAATAATAAGGATGTTGTATGTTACAGCCAAGTATGAAGTGTATACGCAATAATAAGGATGTTGTATGTTACAGCCAAGTATGAAGTGTTACAAGGAAGAGATCTTTGGACCTGTCTTGTGTAGTCTCGAGGCAGAGACACTGGATGACGCCATTGCCATCATCAACAGTAACGTGTATGGCAATGGCACAGCCGTGTTCACAACCAACGGCGCCACCGCACGCAAGTTCATCAATGAGATAGATGTGGGGCAGGTGAGAGTTGGCTCTCGAGACGCCACCGATTCAACTTATTGGCCATCTTTTACAATTTTCTTAAATTAGTGTTGGCTTTAGAACTTTTGACTTTTTGGCATGTATGTGCTTGTGGATGTTTAAGTCCGAATAAAGATGATAAATGTGATAAATACTTGTGAATACTACTACAGCTGTGAAATCTGTTTTAATCAATGCGACATGGTTATAATAATCTTTATTTTATATAGTGCCATATCCATAACGTTCATAGTGCTGTACATAAGACTAATATATAAATAGTAAAAAATAAAACAAATTTAAATATAAGAATAAATTAAGATAACAGTGCTTTGTAAACATAAGTAGATTAAACAAATTCTCATGTTAAAATAAGTACATAAAAATGTTCTTTAGGCTGTGAAAAAGATCAAGATAAAATAATAAAAAATACATATTAATAACTTAGAATGAAATGTTTCTGTGGTCATTCAAGCACTGTACGCAGTAATAAAAAGGTGAGTCTTTAAGGCTGCCTTGAAAGATTGCGGGGAGCTTTTGGAAGTAACAGTATTTGGTAGAGCGTTCCATATTGTAGTGGCAGTGGGGATGAATGCGCATTCCCTGTCTTTAATTCGGGCTCTCGCAGCGACAAGAATGGTTAGCATTTAAATAAGTTAGACTTCTATTACAGCTCCCAAGATTGTTGTGGTAAACTCTTGTTAGCTGCTCTTGCACAAGTGATGTAATTTTATTTAAATTTTGTCAAAGAAGTAGTCTCCATACTCTGCAGTCTGTAACTTTAGCATGTTTCTACATTGTGAACAAATTATTCCATGGGGCAACATGTTGGTTTACTTTCTGTGTGTGTTTCAGATTGGCATTAATGCGCCCATTCCCGTGCCACTACCCATGTTCTCATTCACTGGTACACGCGGCTCATTCAGGGGCGACCTCCACTTCTATGGCAAACAGGTATGCTATCATTGGTCTTGGTAGTCACGGGTCATCAGTCAGGGTAGTCATGGGTCATCAGTCAGGGTAGTCACGGTTTATTGGTCAGGGTGCGCACAGGTCATCAGTCAGGGTAGTTATGGGTCATCAGTCAGGGTGGTCACGGGTCATCAGTCAGGGTAGTCATGGGTCATCAATCGAGGTAGTCACGGGTCATCAGTCAGGGTAGTCATGGGTCATCAGTCAGGGTAGTCCTGGGTCATCAGTCAGGATAGTCACGGGTCATCAGTCAGGGTAGTCATGGGTCATCAGTCAGGGTAGTCCTGGGTCATCAGTCAGGATAGTCATGGGTCATCAGTCAGGGTAGACATGGGTCATCAGTCAAGGTAGTCATGGGTCATCAATTATTGCAATCACAGTTCATCAATCAGTCGGTTTCGTGAATGAGAGTTGTGAGAAGAGACTGCCTGTGTTTGTAGGGTGTCAGTTTCAACACTCAGCTCAAGACAGTTGTCCAGTTGTGGCGGCACCAGGACGCCACCAAACAGACCGCCAGAACGTCCTTCCCCATCCAGAACTAGATGGACACTGTCCAGCATGAGATGACCACTGACCACTCGGCTACAGTCCTGCCATGTCCACCTCTGAGCACAAATCAAAAGTTGCATGCCACATGACAGGGTTGTTGAACTTTACAGGAACGTTTTGTTTATCAGTTATCCTATTTTTTGGTGCAGCTGCTGCTGGCTGTGATATTACTGACAAATATACGATGTTAGTTATTAAGTAATTATATTGCCACAACAAGGCAGATCTGCACGTGACAGTCATTACTATAGTTTTTGTAGCTTTATAGTTAACTTTTATTCATACTCGTATATTAGCTGCTGAGAAATGCAAAGCTGCAGATCAACTTTATGAAACTTTATTTTCAACAACAACAGAAATAGACCTAGTAAAGTAGCTAATTAAATAGATATATACAATTGTCGAAAAAGGGTAAGAAGAAATGTAACACTTATAAATACTTGTCCTGTTACACCTAAAAACATATATAACATTATGTAACATGTGACATCGCTTAGAATACATAATTATAATGTCATGATCATGGTAGAGTTGTGATCTGTAATGTATATTTTATAGTTTTGCTACTCACATTGATGTGTGTGTGTAGGTAGTGTGGACTGTTCAGGCGAGATTAACCAAGACTGGGTCAACTACTGGAACTGTTGGAGAAATGTGCTCTGCCTATTGTAGAAGTTTTTGGTGTTGAAAGATTGCACAGTTATAGAGAATAAATGACAACCACATGTAGTTGACCCCCACTTTAACCTCATCAGTATTTGATCCCATCAGTATTCAAACTTCAACTGAGCAGCTTCTACTTGGAATGTGCCTTTATCTGGGACGATTGTTTGTACTGTAGTCTGTGCAATAATAAATATGCATAAAATCATTCATAGTTTGTTGGTGCATGGTCCAAAAGTGACTCAACTGATGGATCCAATATATCTTTGTTTGCCTAAGTCACAACCAATGTATACATGTCACCTTCACCTTGCTTTGCTTTCAACACAGATTTTCTCTTACAAAACTGCCTGATATTTTTATCATGAAGAGAATTTGTTTGTAGTCAGAACTTCCACAGAATATATAAAATATACAACAGACCATCTGGTTCTATGTGATAGTAATCATACTATCCATTTTGCATGGCTTGACGGACATTGTTGCTAGGCAGTGAAGGATAATAATCAAAATTATAGCGCCCAGATCCACTTAAATAAAATGCTCTAGGGCAATTGTTTGGTTCCTATATTGTAAAACAGCATTACTTGTGTGGTGGTTTGATTGTGATCATGTATTGCGGGGAAGTGGTGCCATCTACTGAGTGGAACAGATGTTAATGCACATTGACGTTATTGTGCCTGTCAGAACTAAGCAGCATGGTGGGTTATGTCTTGGCAACCACGTCTCGTCAGAACCAAGCAGCCTGGTGGGTCATGTCTTGGCAACCACGTCTCGTCAGAACCAAGCAGCATGGTGGGTCATGTCTTGGCAACCATGTCTCGTCAGAACCAAGCAGCATGGTGGGTCATGTCTTGGTAACCATGTCTCGTCAGAACTAAGCAGCATGGTGGGTTATGTCTTGGCAACCACGTATCGTCAGAACCAAGCAGCATGGTGGGTCATGTCTTGGCAACCATGTCTCGTCAGAACCAAGCAGCATGGTGGGTTATGTCTTGGCAACCACGTCTCGTCAGAACTAAGCAGCATGGTGGGTCATGTCTTGGCAACCATGTCTCGTCAGAACCAAGCAGCATGGTGGGTCATGTCTTGGTAACCACGTCTCGTCAGAACCAAGCAGCATGGTGGGTCATGTCTTGGTAACCACGTCTCGTCAGAACCAAGCAGCATGGTGGTGGGTTGTCTTGGCACAAAGCAAATATAGGGAGATGCTCGCTAATATTATTTGCTAACGGTTCACTGTCAGTCTTGCATTCAAGTTCTGAAGTCTTCCTGATACCGAAATCATACAATATAATTGTATGAATAATACATTTGCAATGAGTGAAAGAAAGAAGGAGGAATAAATTAGCGACATAACGTTGAAATAACAAGCCCTATTCAACAGTACTCTTACAGTTTTGCATATTTATGCACTTGTCTCCGTTTCTCACATGCAAACCTATACATGATCATAAAGCTATGAAATGTTCATTACCCGAGACTGGTTCTGAAGTAAAGATATTGTTGATTAAGGTTGCAGAGGTAGAAGTAATTCTACTAGTCTTCTAATAATGAGGGCCAACTCAAAGTCGCAAGTTCCACACCACTTATTGTTTGGGGGACGGTGGTGGTTTGAACTAATACAAACAACATATTTTTGGGACTTGACACACTTATGAGGTAATTCTTTTACAAGTGAACATAAACAATAACTCTCCTGCCAGGACCAACAAATCTGAGAATAGCTAATAACCAAGTACTTACTGGTAACTGCAGCTTTCTTAATGTCGCTCCTAAAGTTGTCTATATCCTCTATATTTCTGTGCAGTAATTTGAATCAGTTGCACTTGTGTTTCTAATTTGCCAACCTGGTATGAATAATAACTATTAAGGATAAATATATTTTGGCTATGAAAATTCATCACGTCTGCTCATGTATATAGTGGTCTGTAACAACTCAAGAGAACATGCCAAGTGTGTACAACTCCTGTTTCATGTATATAGTGGTCTGTAACAACTCAACAGAACATGCCAAGTTTGTACAACTCCTGTTTCATGTATATAGTGGTCTGTAACAACTCAAGAGAACATGCCAAGTTTGTACAACTCCTGTTTCATGTATATAGTGGTCTGTAACAACTCAACAGAACATGCCAAGTTTGTACAACTCCTGTTTCATGTATATAGTGGTCTGTAACAACTCAAGAGAACATGCCAAGTTTGTACAACTCCTGTTTCATGTATATAGTGGTCTGTAACAACTCAAGAGAACATGCCAAGTTTGTACAAGTCCTGTTTCATGTATATAGTGGTCTGTAACAACTCAAGAGAACATGCCAAGTTTGTACAACTCCTGTTTCATGTATATAGTGGTCTGTAACAACTCAACAGAACATGCCAAGTTTGTACAACTCCTGTTTCATGTATATAGTGGTCTGTAACAACTCAAGAGAACATGCCAAGTTTGTACAACTCCTGTTTCATGTATATAGTGGTCTGTAACAACTCAAGAGAACATGCCAAGTTTGTACAACTCCTGTTTCATGTATATAGTGGTCTGTAACAACTCAAGAGAACATGCCAAGTTTGTACAACTCCTGTTTCATGTATATAGTGGTCTGTAACAACTCAAGAGAACATGCCAAGTTTGTACAAGTCCTGTTTCATGTATATAGTGGTCTGTAACAACTCAAGAGAACATGCCAAGTGTGTACAACTCCTGTTTCATGTATATAGTGGTGTGTAACAACTCAACAGAACATGCCAAGTTTGTACAACTCCTGTTTCATGTATATAGTGGTCTGTAACAACTCAAGAGAACATGCCAAGTTTGTACAACTCCTGTTTCATGTATATAGTGGTCTGTAACAACTCAAGAGAACATGCCAAGTTTGTTCCAACTCCTGTTTCATGTATATAGTGGTTTGTAACAACTCAAGAGAACATGCCAAGTTTGTTCCAACTCCTGTTTCATGTAATTAGTGGTTTGTAACAACTCAAGAGAACATGCCAAGTTTGTCCCAACTCCTGTTTCATGTAATTAGTGGTTTGTAACAACTCAAGAGAACATGCCTAGTTTGTTCCAACTCCTGTTTCATGTATATAGTGGTTTGTACCAACTCAATAGAACATGCCAAGTTTGTTCCAACTCCTGTTTCATGTATATATTGGTTTGTACCAACTCAAGAGAACATGCCAAGTTTGTTCCAACTCCTGTTTCATGTATATAGTGGTTTGTACCAACTCAACAGAACATGCCAAGTTTGTAACAACTCCTGTTTCATGTATATAGTGGTCTGTAACAACTCAAGAGAACATGCCAAGTTTGTAACAACTCCTGTTTCATGTATATAGTGGTCTGTAACAACTCAACAGAACATGCCAAGTTTGTACAACTCCTGTTTCATGTATATAGTGGTCTGTAACAACTCAAGAGAACATGCCAAGTTTGTACAACTCCTGTTTCATGTATATAGTGGTCTGTAACAACTCAACAGAACATGCCAAGTTTGTACAACTCCTGTTTCATGTATATAGTGGTCTGTAACAACTCAACTCAAGAGAACATGAACCAAGTTTGTACAACTCCTGTTTCATGTATATAGTGGTCTGTAACAACTCAAGAGAACATGCCAAGTTTGTTCCAACTCCTGTTTCATGTATATAGTGGTTTGTAACAACTCAAGAGAACTTGCCAAGTTTGTTCCAACTCCTGTTTCATGTAATTAGTGGTTTGTAACAACTCAAGAGAACATGCCAAGTTTGTCCCAACTCCTGTTTCATGTAATTAGTGGTTTGTAACAACTCAAGAGAACATGCCTAGTTTGTTCCAACTCCTGTTTCATGTATATAGTGGTTTGTACCAACTCAATAGAACATGCCAAGTTTGTTCCAACTCCTGTTTCATGTATATATTGGTTTGTACCAACTCAAGAGAACATGCCAAGTTTGTAACAACTCCTGTTTCATGTATATAGTGGTCTGTAACAACTCAAGAGAACATGCCAAGTTTGTTCCAACTCCTGTTTCATGTATATAGTGGTCTGTAACAACTCAAGAGAACATGCCAAGTTTGTAACAACTCCTGTTTCATGTATATAGTGGTCTGTAACAACTCAAGAGAACATGCCAAGTGTGTACAACCCCTGTTTCATGTATATAGTGGTGTGTAACAACTCAACAGAACATGCCAAGTTTGTACAACTCCTGTTTCATGTATATAGTGGTCTGTAACAACTCAAGAGACATGCCAAGTTTGTACAACTCCTGTTTCATGTATATAGTGGTCTGTAACAACTCAAGAGAACATGCCAAGTTTGTACAACTCCTGTTTCATGTATATAGTGGTCTGTAACAACTCAAGAGAACATGCCAAGTTTGTTCCAACTCCTGTTTCATGTATATAGTGGTTTGTAACAACTCAAGAGAACATGCCAAGTTTGTTCCAACTCCTGTTTCATGTAATTAGTGGTTTGTAACAACTCAAGAGAACATGCCAAGTTTGTCCCAACTCCTGTTTCATGTATATAGTGGTCTGTAACAACTCAAGAGAACATGCCAAGTTTGTACAACTCCTGTTTCATGTATATAGTGGTCTGTAACAACTCAAGAGAACATGCCAAGTTTGTACAACTCCTGTTTCATGTATATAGTGGTCTGTAACAACTCAAGAGAACATGCCAAGTTTGTACAACTCCTGTTTCATGTATATAGTGGTCTGTAACAACTCAACAGAACATGCCAAGTTTGTACAACTCCTGTTTCATGTATATAGTGGTCTGTAACAACTCAAGAGAACATGCCAAGTTTGTACAACTCCTGTTTCATGTATATAGTGGTCTGTAACAACTCAAGAGAACATGCCAAGTTTGTTCCAACTCCTGTTTCATGTATATAGTGGTTTGTAACAACTCAAGAGAACATGCCAAGTTTGTTCCAACTCCTGTTTCATGTAATTAGTGGTTTGTAACAACTCAAGAGAACATGCCAAGTTTGTCCCAACTCCTGTTTCATGTAATTAGTGGTTTGTAACAACTCAAGAGAACATGCCTAGTTTGTTCCAACTCCTGTTTCATGTATATAGTGGTTTGTACCAACTCAATAGAACATGCCAAGTTTGTTCCAACTCCTGTTTCATGTATATATTGGTTCATGTACAACTCAAGAGAACATGCCAAGTTTGTAACAACTCCTGTTTCATGTATATAGTGGTCTGTAACAACAACTCCTGTTTCATGTATATAGTGGTGTGTAACAACTCAACAGAACATGCCAAGTTTGTACAACTCCTGTTTCATGTATATAGTGGTCTGTAACAACTCAAGAGAACATGCCAAGTTTGTACAACTCCTGTTTCATGTATATAGTGGTCTGTAACAACTCAAGAGAACATGCCAAGTTTGTACAACTCCTGTTTCATGTATATAGTGGTCTGTAACAACTCAAGAGAACATGCCAAGTTTGTTCCAACTCCTGTTTCATGTATATAGTGGTTTGTAACAACTCAAGAGAACATGCCAAGTTTGTTCCAACTCCTGTTTCATGTAATTAGTGGTTTGTAACAACTCAAGAGAACATGCCAAGTTTGTCCCAACTCCTGTTTCATGTAATTAGTGGTGTGTAACAACTCAAGAGAACATGCCTAGTTTGTTCCAACTCCTGTTTCATGTATATAGTGGTTTGTACCAACTCAATAGAACATGCCAAGTTTGTTCCAACTCCTGTTTCATGTATATATTGGTTTGTACCAACTCAAGAGAACATGCCAAGTTTGTAACAACTCCTGTTTCATGTATATAGTGGTCTGTAACAACTCAAGAGAACATGCCAAGTTTGTTCCAACTCCTGTTTCATGTATATAGTGGTCTGTAACAACTCAAGAGAACATGCCAAGTTTGTAACAACTCCTGTTTCATGTATATAGTGGTCTGTAACAACTCAATAGAACATGCCAAGTTTGTTCCAACTCCTGTTTCATGTATATATTGGTTTGTACCAACTCAAGAGAACATGCCAAGTTTGTAACAACTCCTGTTTCATGTATATAGTGGTCTGTAACAACTCAAGAGAACATGCCAAGTTTGTTCCAACTCCTGTTTCATGTATATAGTGGTTTGTAACAACTCAAGAGAACATGCCAAGTTTGTAACAACTCCTGTTTCATGTATATAGTGGTCTGTAACAACTTAAGAGAACATGCCAAGTTTGTTCCAACTCATGTATATAGTGGTTTGTACCAACTCAAGAGAACATGCCTAGTTTGTTCCAACTCCTGTTTCATGTATATAGTGGTTTGTACCAACTCAATAGAACATGCCAAGTTTGTTCCAACTCCTGTTTCATGTATATATTGGTTTGTACCAACTCAAGAGAACATGCCAAGTTTGTAACAACTCCTGTTTCATGTATATAGTGGTCTGTAACAACTCAAGAGAACATGCCAAGTTTGTTCCAACTCCTGTTTCATGTATATAGTGGTCTGTAACAACTCAAGAGAACATGCCAAGTTTGTAACAACTCCTGTTTCATGTATATAGTGGTCTGTTACAACTCAATAGAACATGCCAAGTTTGTTCCAACTCCTGTTTCATGTATATATTGGTTTGTACCAACTCAAGAGAACATGCCAAGTTTGTAACAACTCCTGTTTCATGTATATAGTGGTCTGTAACAACTCAAGAGAACATGCCAAGTTTGTTCCAACTCCTGTTTCATGTATATAGTGGTTTGTAACAACTCAAGAGAACATGCCAAGTTTGTAACAACTCCTGTTTCATGTATATAGTGGTCTGTAA
Source organism: Paraescarpia echinospica (assembly GCA_020002185.1). NCBI lineage: Eukaryota > Metazoa > Annelida > Polychaeta > Sabellida > Siboglinidae > Paraescarpia > Paraescarpia echinospica. Next base: position 578,713 of record CM034538.1, on the reverse strand, counting down.
CAACTTAAGAGAACATGCCAAGTTTGTTCCAACTCATGTATATAGTGGTTTGTACCAACTCAAGAAAACATGCTAAGTTTGTTCCATCTCCTGTTTCATGTATATAGTGGTTTGTACCAACTCAAGAAAACATGCCAAGTTTGTTCCAACTCCAAATGTCCAGAGATACATTTTTGAGCTGCGGCAGCTGTGTATTTTAAAATCGTCTCTTATCATTCTGCATTTGTGAATCGATCCTCAGTATTTCTATTGGGGTCAGGTGCATACATCTGTCAGATTAATTTTATCTGGAATATGCCTAGCAAAATATAAAAATGGGCCAATACGCCTATATGTGACTCCGGCAGACCAAATGAGTGATAAGTCGGAAAAATTGTAACATTGTTTTCTTTCATCATTGTAAAGTTGGGTAGGGTGCTTTACACGGTTTCAAAAATTATGACTGCTACAAAAATTGGCGAAGTTATGGAGCATTGAACATGGTAGGGGTCAAAAAGTGAACATGAAGAAAATGGCTGTTGAAGTTTTACATTATATATGCAAATGGATTGAGTGGAAATATTACATGCATGACATTCAAATGTGGCACACAGTGTGTATGTTATGTTGCACTGATACACTAGGAAGTACAAATGTGCTGCTACAAAAACTTAGTTATGCCAAATTATGTCTTTATGTGTAACAGTAAGAGAACAGATTATTTGAGAGCAAAACGTAGCATCAGACACTGTCCCTCAGACACTGGGACAGTGGGACTGCTGCCTGGCTAAATGGATGCAATGGTGCTTTCAAGTTAGTTCTTCTGCCAACTATCCTTTTCACACAAGCCTATAGGTTTAGTGGCTGCCAGCACACTACTGAGCCTAAACTACCATGCAGGTGTGAAAAACGCCCTGATGTATTTGAACTTGAGCCACCAATTAACTGTCCACCAAGCAGTAGCAGAGCAGTTTTATATTAATAATCCACAAGTTAAGTGGCAGTGATCTTCTTTTTATCATTCATTGTGATGTTTATTGTGAGCAGGGCGGACAAATGGTTATCATATGTAGACAGGTACAGAAAGAAACTGATGTTTTCTATAAAAAGAACATGTTTGCCTATCAATGGCATGTATTTCCTATTGTTGCCGTTTCTGCCGGGCAGAAATCAAACAACCATGTAGGTAATTATCAATCAAATGTTTTTTGGTGAATGATAGTTACAGACCATTATGATGGAAGTAAAATGTTGCCATGTTTACTGTTCACTTATTGCACCATGTCTTGCATTTAGAGGAATAATTATAATAGAAAATAAAATGTTGTTTTTAAATACATGCATTGGTGAGAAACTGGGAAATACAGATTTCTTGTGTATAGCGGAACTATGTCAACTCTTTCTAATGGTTGACATTTGGTTGTTTCAGATGTCAACTATATTGTGAATCTGTAATTATTAGTCTATATTGATACAATTGATTTACATAGTACCATGTCTACACAAGGCATGTCCAAGTGTAAACAGAACAGTAGAATGCATTTGATATCAATAAAGTGTAGGATATTTCACTCTATAGTTGTCCAGAATATTAATTTTCTATGTTTGTCACCTACAGGTGACAATACATCTTTAACCAATAGACACCACAGTCACACCATTTTATAATAATTAAATGAACATAAAAATAAACACAACTTGCAATTATAGAAAATCAATAGTTTTGAAGATACATTTTAAAAGCTGCAGGGGTCAAATGTGTCTGCTCTGCCTGTGACCAATTAAAAATTAATCAAGGTCTCAATGGAACACTGCAGAGTGGAGTGAGGCCGGGGCTCAGTTTCTGGCACAATACACAACTACTGTTGGGGGTGGTCTCAAGGGCCCTTCTCAAAACCACATCACTAGATAATGTAAAACGTTTATACTTTGGGGGCCCCTGAGGTGCCCTTAGAATGATTCAATCAAATACAGATTTCTTATGTATAGTGGCAGTACCCTAAGATATATCTATGCAAAATTAGACAAAAATCGCTGAAGAGTTTTTGAAAAAAATAGGCAAAATGTTACAAATTAGCAGCTTTTTGAGCCCTTGGGGGCCCTACGGGGTCCTTAGAATGATTCAATCAAATACAGATTTCTGTAAAAATACAGAAAAAAGTTGCCGAACAGTTTCTGAAATACGGCAGCTAACAGCAGACGGACAGTGATGGCAATAGTCCCTTGGACTTTCGGCCCAAAAATGTGCATTGTATAAGGGAAATGTGTATAATGTGGCCTGGCCTGTCCTCAACAGTTTATAACCCTTCGAGATCACATCACCAATTTGACCACATACACTCAGCAGCAAATATTGGTTTATTTTCCCTCACATATATGTCTCAAACCAATCAAGATCCACAAAAGTGATGGATTCATTGCCTGCAGAACTAACTGAAACAATCAATTTGACCCAAATAATATTTTTATAATCTGTTTTAGCATGTTGAATGAAAGCATACTGCTTAAACCTAAAGGCAGTAAAACCACATGTTAGACTAACAGTAGATCGACCGGTGCAGTGTGTATCTTCACAGCAATGTGGTTGGTTTAATAGTTCAAGAAAGAAGTAGTTTTGTCTCCTACGGTAACATACACAGAACTGTAAAAGCACTAGTATTAAAACATACAGAGCACGTTCCATATATGCTACAAATTATACCGCACGATGTGATCTTTTCCTGATACCGAAATCATACAATGTAATTGTATGAATAATACATTTGCAATGAGTGAAAGAAAGAAGGAGGAATAAATTAGCGACATAACGTTGAAATAACAAGCCCTATTCAACAATACTCTTACAGTTTTGCATATTTATGCACTTGTCTCCGTTTCTCACATGCAAACGTATACATGATCATAAAGCTATGAAATGTTCATTACCCGAGACTGGTATAGCATTGTTAATTACATTTCTGCCCTAACATAAATATCATAAAGAGTATAATGATGTAAGTATGCAAGGCTGTTTGAAGTACCGTATGAACACACATACACTTTATAAAGACCTGACTCTAACAACACATTTTCATCAAAGCAATATCTAACTGTCAACTTGTTTGTTAACGCTCAAAATGACACGTAATAATTATGCAGTGGTGACAGGTCAAACTAAACAACTTTACAAATGTACATATTCCTGCACCACAACAGTAGAAAATATGATGGTGCAAGTGAGCTTCACTCCAAGCATTTCATTGGTTCAACAAACACCCACAATCTGCAGATAGTTGATGTAATGATGATTAAAAAGCTCCCACAGTAGTGTATTCAATACAAAAGCTGCTGTGAACGTGTGGTTGATTGCAATGCTGTACTTAATTTGGGTTCAACACTTGGGTACCAAGAGATAGCAACCCTTTTAATGTTCAGAATAAACATTGTTTTCCTGATATTTTTATTTTTTTATTTAAGACCATGCAGTGATAATATAATGGTTATTGCAAAATCCCAGTACAAAAAACATACGTTTGAGGATTCAACGACTGCACCTGGCTATTTTAATGAATGAAAGATAAATTTCAAATAATTATGAAATTATAAATTTGGTAATTCCTCTTCCTTGAAAGAGCAACCAAGCAATATCTGATAAAAATACCAAAGTTCCTAACTGCATCAATGTGGAAGAACATGTTAACTGGTGCCAGGACATTGCAAACTGATCAGATTTGTCCGCATATTTTATTCATTTTTTGATTAAAAATATGGACAAGTTGACAACAACAATAGTATCTAGTTTAGAAATGTAAATCTAAACATGCTTCTGTGAAATGTTTAAACCGATCCATAATAAATATGGCTGATTCATAAATGTCAGATTAGGTGTGATACAAGTTCACATAACATTGCAAATCAGAACAACTTTGTAGTTTAACAGTTCCATATGATGGAAAGACATACACGTACGTAACCGCCACTGACACTCTCATCAGCAATTGTACATGTGAAAGAAAACATTTTCTAGACAATCACAATGGTGAATATTGCACTTGTGAATCACTGCTGAAACTCGAATCTCCTAACGCGCACTTTCTGTTTGTAGTGATAGTATTTGAGATAGTCCTTCGTGGACTTTGGCAGTGGCAATAGGTTGACGCTGTCGTAGGTTGTGTACCGACATACGACAGCACGACACAGGTGCTGCAGTGAGAAGGCAAACGTCCTGTTGAGGGGCAGCGTGAGCATCGGCTCGAAGAACAGACAGCAGCTTGGGTCTTTGTAGTGCTCCAGCAAACCGCAGACAGACGTGTCGGAGTAGACGCCAGGGTCATGCGAGTCAAAGCTGAAGCGGTGGTTCCACTGTTCGATCCTCGCATGCAGCGAGCGGTTGTAGCGGCGGAAGCTGACAGAGAAGAGGAACTCTTCCTGCGCGCTGTCCCGCAACAAGAATGTGCCCTCAGCCCTGTTCTCCAGGAGCTTCTCAGCCTCGTACCGGTCCATTACGCCCCAGTAGAAGCTGCACTTAGCGATGTGCAGCAGGTCGGGCACCAGGCAGTGGATGTAGTCGATCTGCGTGTGCACCGTGCGAGGTATGTATGTGCCCTGCGGCGTCACAATGTTGTATTCACTATACTGCAGCTCGTTTGTGACCCTCATCTCAGGTTCCATTGGCACATACCTGTGTGAAGTCATGAGACACTGGTTCTGAAAGGCAGCACCAAGACCGCGTATCTGTGTATCACTTGTGCTGAGCACATTCACCGTGGAGCCAGACGGACTCGATCCGCCCGACACTGACCCACCGTAGTGCAGATGGGGGTAAGCAATGTGGTGATTCAGCACCAGTTCCACCCCCATCTCCATATCACGCGCCCGCTGAGCAATACGCAGCTCATCAATGTCTTCCGTGGGGTACTCATCCGGGTCGAATATATCGACGAGATCCACTGGTAGGACAGGTTGAGGAGGAACAGGAACTTCCAACAGGAGTTCTTCCGTCGTAAACCCGAACCCTGGTCCAGCTCCCATCGACCTGCGACTGTTGCGACTGGACGCCCGCGATATCAATGGAGACATGACGAGAGAGCGACTGAAGGAAGGACGACCTGGATATACCCGTGCTGTGGCTGCGCTGTTGGCGTCGTCGTCCTCTGGACGACGGTTGTATTTGGTACACACACAAGATGACGTATCAGCTGTGGCAGCAGGGTCTGGCAGGCCATGATCACGACCGCGACGTAAACGCCCAGGCAGATGTTTTCGCAACCTGAACGTCCAGAAACCACTGTCCTTCTTACTCTCTTTCATCTTATCAGACTTACGCCGTCGGAACGTCAGCGTTCTTGACCGGCGTTTAGTCACAGTCTTGTCTGACTTCAAATCTTCACCGACATCGTCAGGGTGTATTCCGTCATCAGCAATGTGGTGTATTCCATCATCTGCAATGCTGTGCGTCCCACTGTCAGGTTGTGGCGAATCACTTCTGCAGGTGCATTCTTCTGTCCGGGGCACCCACGGATTTGCACCGCCCACCGCACCCATCTCACGCTCTGCGTCTGTCTGGTCTTCTTTGCAAGCCCTCGTGCATGACGATGCAGTGGTCTGTAGCTTTCGTTTTGCCCACTGCACGCTGGACTCTTTCGAGTTGCCGTTTTCCTTGCCGGACATACTACTGTAGCAAGGCCGGAAACGACACTGCTACCGACCAAAGCCAACCAGTACTACATTGTAACGTGTCACATTTGGTTGTACGAAAAAACACACACTGGAGTACGTCTTCCTCTTCCTAACGAGAGTTTATATATCATATGATGCGGTTTGACAGCCAAGGTCGGGGTGCGTTGTCGGAGGCAGGGTTTCCGGAAGTTTACAGTAGCATTCATTCACCTCATTTTGTCACATCCACGGCGCACCTAGCTAAACTACTGACGGATGTAATCACTTCTCCGTGTTCTTTGTCTTACTCTATTACATCCGGATACATGTAGTCTGTCAAAGGAATCGGAACTAGTGTGATTTTCTCATTTTACTTAACAAACGGCCGACCGGAAATTCTGCAAAGATGGCCGATCTTGACGTCACGAGGTCATTTTTGACGCCTGCACCACACCCTTCATTATGGTACTCAACATATTTGTTGACAATGGACGCATAATGAATTGTATATGTTAATATGGAGTGAGATTTTGCTGCTGTGGGTTATAAAATGTGAGTGTGTAGCTATCGCATATTTTATCCAATCACGCACCCATCGATGCGGGGGTGGCATCCAAAGGCGGATCTGTATCCGGCGTCTGCCCGTGTCTATTGCAATGGTTATACAGCGGGTGGGTAAATGAAGATTCACTTTCAAATTTGCTGTCAACCGTAATACATGTATTCTGTAGTTCCAGCAGTAGCAGACTTGAATAATTATCAGTAGCTAGGAGAATGTGGTGGCTAACCTTCCATCCTCCATCACGAAGTTCGTTGAAATATCTCCAAATTGGCTAGCCGTGGTCAACGGGCATCTCCAATTAAATGCGGTCGAATTTCAAAAGTAAGCAAACGGCGCGCTTCAGTCGACTCAACACGTGTGGGGGAGGACACTTAAAATCTTAAAAGCGTTTTTGAACATCAGGATTATGCTCAACGAAGCCCACATAAACCGTCTCCAACGACGTTCTGCATTGCTTACTCACGAACTTGCCATGCTGCATGGTTATATTGAGTCTGCTGCAGTCAGCGAAACCCGCTTTGTCGAGACAGGAAGTCTGGGGGATTAAGGGGCAGACTAAACCCTCTATTGATCAGGCAAATCGCAGGCAGAGAGACGTCCACACTGTTCGCCGCATTCTTCAACATGATGCTGCAATAAGCCACCGCGAAGACCTAAATGACGGCGCGTACACACGGTTCCGCACAGATGGCAATTAACCTGTTCAACCACAGGCGCCTGCAAGCTCACATAAAGACCGTCGAACAACTCACTTGCGAGCTGTTATTTGCAGACGATGCAGCCAACATCGCTCACACACAACGATCGAGCCAAGCAATAAATAACGTCTCGTCTTGCAGAGACTGCAAAGCTCTTTGAACTTGAAATCAGCCCGAAAACGCCCCCACCAGCCAGTATGAAGAATAGCACTCCCCCCAAGCATAGCCAACGCACAGACGGAACCGAAAGCAGTCTATCATTTCAGCTACCTGTGGTGTGTGATCTCATCTGATACGAAGATCAACAAAGAACAACCACGGCCTCAGAACAGACACAAAAGTCTGGTGCAGAATCATGGGTGACTTACAATCACATTGTGCGCACCTTGGAACAGTTCGACCAGCGATGTCTCAGCACTATCCTCCATATTCATTGGAGTGGCTTTGATACCAACTTCGAGGTATTGGAGTCTGCTAAGACCAGCAGCGTGGGGTGTGTGCTCTGTCAGATACAGCTGCACTGAGCAAGCCATATCTCAAGAATGGGGGAAACCGCTTTCTACAGATAGTCCTGTGTGTAGAAGTTTACGCTGGAAATGCGATAGGAGGACTCCACGGCGGAAGTGATACAGGAACTCATTGAAAATGTCTCTCACAGCGTGCAAGATCAGCCATCACCAGTAGGAAGCTCAGGCAGCAGATTACGCCGCTTGGAGGCGGAAAGTAAGAAAATGAGCCTCCACTTTTGAAAACGAGCGGAGAGCAAATACAGACGAGAAGAGGAGGATAATAAAGAACACTCCAGAATCCTCCAGCAACCAAACCTTGCCTTGCAGCCGCTGCGATGAAAGTTGCCTGTTCATGATAGGCCTAGTCAGCCACACGCGCGCCTGTACGTGGACCACCGCCTTCTTTAATTTTCGATCCCTAAGCCAAGGGACAAATCAACGTGTGTCTGTACATACGTACATGCACACGTACACACGTACGTACATTATGTGCGTACACATGTACGCGTGTACATAGGTCTATGTATGTCTTTGGAGAGCCTGAAGGTGTTTTTTTTTTAAAGCGTCGGGAACCTAGGTTTTTGGAGAACCTTAGTATGTGTTTTGGCGAGGCTCAGTTGACCCTTCTTGGGTGCAACTGGAGGTTTCCGGAGAGCTTCAAAATGTTGAATGTCGCCGCGAAAAATATTCTAACCCCGTCGTCCACGATCTGACCGCGAAATGGTGCTGAAGCTCCGATTCAGCCCACCCAATATTAATTTCGTTCCGGCGCCTATAAAAATAGATAGGATCGATCGAAATTTATGCAAGAACGGCGTGCTCACCGAGAACAGATTAGGGTGTAGACATCTACCACTGCTATCTTGGCAGCACCCTCCACAAGTTAGGATGTTACCGGGCGTGGCAACATCCACAATATGTTGTCCCTGATGTTTCCCGTGAATGAATGTGTCAGTGAAACCTGCGAAATCTGCGGTTGGTATAAGCTAATTCCGGCGCATTGATGCAGGACGGACGCATTTCGGTACTATTGCAGTTTCAATTGGCCCGATCTTCGAGAAAAAAACAATGAAAACGATCACTTACGGTCACTAAACTTCCACATCATATACCTACTACACCTATACGTGATCAAAAATATAACTTCCTTTTTCAAATGACCGTTTTCATGTTTTTTTTAGGTGCGGGCCTAAACTATAAAAGTACCCACATTCGAAAGGATGTCGATCTCCTGTTCTCTACGAAAGGTCTAGGTTTGGGTCTTACATAAATTATTAAACCCGTCGGTCGTCGATCTCTGCGGTTTAAGAGCATTAGCAAACACAAGTGGCATTACACTTGTGTTTGCTTTTCATCGGTAAACAATAAGTGTCAGGTATTAATTAATGCATATTTTTCATATTGTAAACATGTTCGTTTTAAATTGTATATCATATCACATTCTCATAACTTGGTTAATTGTTGTAGTATCATCACTTTGGGGTCTAATTACTACCAAAATCATATCTCTGTATAACTAATATAACATCTTAACATCAACAAAATGTTGCCCCTGGGTACTGATATCACAACTCCACCATTATACTTTGACAGTATTATATTTCCATCCAGTGTAGGCCTACCTGCTCACTCACTTTTATATATATAATTTATTATATTGTTAACCTATGTTATGCATGTCTTATGGTTTTATCATAATGTATGCATGTCACCACTACCAAAACAGTTGTAACTGAATGTAAATATCTTGTATCTTGTACACCGATCCCGCAATCGATGTACAAATGCCCGCAACGTCACCGAACGGCAAATTCGTTTCTGCGGGCCGGGTTCGTCTCCGCATTTCATGCCTGCTACTGTCACTGCGTACGCTTGTTGGCGGGAAATACAGAATCTATGTTCATCAATATAGGTGCATAGTTCTGGCAGCAATATGCCGTCAATAAAGAAACCGATGCGATATGCACACTGCGAGGGTCATATAGACATGTGTTACGATGAAACTGGAAAGTAGGTGACATACCAATCTAGCCGTACACTATAACTTAAGTTTAAGTCTGTCACTGACTGATACTGACAGTTGACATTGACAGAACTCGATTTGAGCTACCTCAGAGTTCTACGAAGGTTTCAGTTCTATTTTATGCACTTCCAAACCTTTGTCGTTGCAGGTACCTATTGACCTGCGGCAGTGACGGAGACGTGAGGAAGTTTGAGGGGTTTGAGGACGATGACCCCGTCACCCACCGGGTCGGGGATGTTGTGTACGCCATCGCTTGCAAGGTGTGTGCACTGACAGTGACACTCGATCTCAGTGACAGTAGAGACTCTAAGACTAAGAGAGATGACATGATAATGGGGTCAAGCTATCATTAATTCCTTCTGCTAAATGAGCTATTGTTGCACAGCCACAGAACTTCAGAAGTAAATATTAAAGCAGTAGTCAGTTACTATCGACGCAGATCCTAAAATAAAGCAGGTGAACATTGACCTGCTATTCAAAGAATAAATAATTTCACGACAGGCAAAGTTATTGACAGTCTGTTGTGAATTTATTAAATAACGAATCTATATTTCTGATGGTCTTTAGCAAGTTTACTTTACCAAAAAATTAAATACTTTACAGAAAAACATAGAAGAGAAATTGGTACTTTTGCAGTTTAGGCCCGCACCTCGAAAAAAACATGAAAACGCTCACCTACAGTCACCGAACTTCACATCATATATCTACAACACGTATTCTACACATACATAATTATTACGTGATAAAAAAGTTAAATTTACTGTCTTATCGATCAAAATGTACAAGAAATTCACTCGTTTTTGCATGTATTCATTAGTTTCACCGGAAACTCCGGTAGGTGGCGTCACTTTATGGTTGACTTCAGACATGGGGATAGGCTGAAGGCAACCATAAAGTGTCGCCACCTGCCGGAGTTTACGGTGGAACTAATGAATACACTCAAAAACAAGCGAATATTTTGATCAATAAGACAGTAAATTTAATTGTTTGATCACGTGACAAATGTATATGTGTAGAATAAGTGTTGTAGATATATGATGTGAAGTTTGGTGACTGTAGGTGACTATTATCATGGTTTTCTCGAGGTGCGGGCCTAAACTGCAAAAGTACCGAGAAATTGACCCAGAACGTGAATGGTTGTTCTTTGCCCCCTCTCATGCTCTGGCAATTAGTCTAGAACTTATTTCTCGGACATGCCCTATGTCAACGTTAAGGTGGATCTGATAGATCAGCGATCATTCATACCTGTAACTTATAATAAATAAGTCATTAGCCAATGTCGGTTCAGTCAGTCGTCACTTCAGCAAACTGTTACTGTTGTGTTTAAGAACGAGAGATTCTACACAGCGACCGATGACAACACAGTTCGTGCACACACATTGACAGAGGGTGACTCAGACGGCATCGTGACACGGTTCACCGCACCAGCCACTCACATCACCTTCAATCACTCGGGCTCCAAGCTGATTGCAGGAGCCAGGTGAGTGCATTCAATGCTACCAGGCCATTACTTAACCTTCTTCACTCTAAGCGGGGCATCGGCTGAAACGACGCATCTCCCAAGTCCAACAATGTTGTTTGTTGTATTCTAAATTTCTGTCCAGGGAATTGGGTCCTCAGATTTGCATTCTTTAAATAAATTTTCTTATTTGACAAATTGACATATTAATTTATGTTGCTAACAAATCTTTGTAAAGATCATAACTTGATTTAAATCATATTTTATTTGTGTAATGATATATTTGATTGACTGTTCAAGTATAAAATGTGTTTACCAATTGTATATAATTAACACCAATTAGTAGCAGCCACATTGTATATCTTATTATCTGTATGGCATCAGTTCTGTTCAAATAATTTATGTTTTTGTTAAATTTCCAATAGATATCTAATATAACAAAAGCACATACCATTTTCAAATAAGATCTCTGTTGTCTATTTTTACCCCAATGGAAACTATGTTTATTTGACAGCGACTTCACTGTGAAGATTGTAGACGTTGAAAGCAGTGAACAATGCATGTTCCAGGGCCACACAGCGCCCATCCTCAGTGTGTCCTTGCATCCACAAGAAACATATCTGGTGAGTTATAATACAAATGTTAACTGTTTCTATCAGGGCCTATCATATTACTGCATTTGGATGTTTTCTGTAGCCTATATCAGTGAGGTGTTCCTTTCTGGATGTTATTCCTCAGTCAGGGTCTGTGTGTTTCAGGCAAGTTCCAGCTGTGATGGAACAGTCAGAATCTGGAGAGTGTCCAACCAGGAAGTTGTGAAGACACTCTCTGGTTTGCCAAAGACGAACGACTTTGGAAGCACAAAGACACTCTGCAGATTAGCCTGGGACAAAGAGGGCAAGGTACAGGAAGAGCTTTTGTTTTAGACAGAGAGTGGTCCAGCAAGGGCTTTTGTTTTAGCCTGGACAAAGACGACAGATAATGCAAGGGCTTATTATAATGGAAATTTTAAAACATGTTTAAATTCAGATTAAAAAGGGGAAATTTTGCAATAGTAAAATCTTTCAAGTTCAGTCAGCTCCAGTTCACTCAGATGAATGAGTACCCAGCTATAGAAGTGGTTGGTACTTGTGTATGAATAGTCTTCGTGCAGCAACTGTCACTGCAGTAACTGTCACTGCAGAAACTCGCATGGACTGGCTACCGTGATATATATAAGGATGCACTTACAATGATCCAAAGTTACGTGTTAATGTATAGATTGTGTTTCAGTACCTGGCTGTTCCGATGGAGCGTGAGGTGAAGATGTATGAGAGTGAAACTTGGGACCTTGCATTCACACTCCAGGATGACTCCATCAAAGAGGTGATGGCTGCAGTGACATAGAACATGAAAACACTACCTACTTCTGGCACTTGTGTTATGCAGCTGCTTTTCCGACACATTAAAGTAACTCCTAGTTGATGTCTCATGAGCTGTTCACCTGTGTTGTGGTGGGGTAACTTGATAATACCTAAGCTCGCACGGAAGTGTATTTTAATGTATACAATTCTTCAAACAGTTTTGTTACCATTTGTTGTTATTTAATGTACACACAGCTCATGGTTGTGATGGTCTCCTGGGCCCGTATGCATGAACATGGACTACCGTAGGCTCCGCCTAAGCTCTAAGCTCGGCCTAACTAGTCTATAGCTCAGTGAGTGATTTAGTCGCGATGCATGAACTGGTCGTAGCGCGAAGATAGCCTCAGCCTATTAAGTCTACAGACTACGGTCCAAAGAGTCTAAAAAAGGAGTGGTTACTGCCTCGATGCGGGGATTTCCCAGGAATTGCATCGCACTGCGCACGCGCGGGTGACGAACAGGGTCAAAGTGTTCGATCACGGCGTGGTCATTGTTTATATTTACGTCAGACAGCATGGACATCCCCGAAGAAAAAATGTGTGCTGGGAAGAAGCGAAAACCGAACTTCAGAGAGGATGAGATTCTGTGCTTAGTAGAAGGAATCGCGCATGATAAGTTTGTAATCATGAGTAAATTACAAACTTCCATCACCAACAAAAAAGCGAGAAGCATGGCGCGAGATCACAAAGAAAGTTAATGCCTTAGGCGTGGCATTACGCACGGAAGAGGACATTAAAAAGAAATGGAAAGACTTGAAATCGACTGTATTGAATAGCGTGTGGGATCAGAAAAAGACGGGAGGCGGACCACCAAGCGTACCGCCTCCATACGCGGATATCATTGGAGGGAAAATTGATATGGGCACAGGCATTGATGGTAAGTTGTTATTTCGTGTCCAACCAAATTTAAGATTATTTATTATATGTTAAGTGTTGTGCTTTCAAGTTTCACCATGTTACGTACAGTTGTTATTGACTGTTGGTTGCTGTCAAAAAGAATGAAGGAAATATAATGTAATAGGACATTAAATGACAGGGAAACATCTCAATTTTAAATCAATGTATATCTAAGATAATTTATTTAAATATATTCCTGTACAATATTGGTCTTAATCAACAACACTAAAGTCAAAATAACGTCAATTCATAATTTGGATAAAGAAGACATTAATCATAATGGGAAGTATGAAAGACTGTGTATGTAATATGTATGCACCTAATGAAAGACTCACATCACAGAGAGCCATCATAAAGTAGCACAGTGGGGGGTGACTCAAGTTACTGGCAGCCACCATAAAATGGCAGTGATAGTATCTTGGCAGTACACAAAAGCACAGCTGCAGTTACCTAATAGGACAAAGGGAAGTTGGCACATAGTATCCCTGGACCCCTCCACAACCAGCCATCATTTAAATTCACTATCCCCCACCACATAGAATTGTATTAATTCAGGAAAATAATCATATCCACACGTGGTGCATAATGACAAACTGGTTTGTATTTGTTTCATATATACTTATTACAATGACCGTCATGTATATTATGTGAATAAATCACAGGACAGTGTAAGTTTGAACCATAATTTACAAATGGCATCATACAGTAGCAGTGGTTCCATTCGTCAATAACACCAAATATAAACTGCACAAGTCCGCAGTCCACATACTTATGCAAAAATGTTTCAAAATGAACCCATTTTGGTATTTCAGACATCTCATCAGTTGTCCTGCCAGTACAGGGACATATGCCACAGGGATCACCCATGCCACTGCCAGGACCTTCACCACAGCCTGGTCCGAGCTGCTTCGTGCCTGTGGAGCTGCCAACAATAGCTGCATGATCTGTTCGACCCACATCAACAGCCACACGCTCTACAACACCCGCATCGGAAGCACCTTCTACTGAAGCCACTGTGAGTGTCTCTACTCCGGTCAATGTTCAAGCAGCGACTACTGCCTCTCGTAGTGTTCCGGTCACAGTGAGAACGCAGCGACGCAAGAGACGTGCCACCGACAAAGAGGCTGAGGAGAGTGCCCTCTTTCAGAAGTGGCTGGCATCAGACATTGCAAAAAACGAAACGAAAGTTAAACTGATGCAGTTGCATATTATAAAATTGCAACGCGAACTGCAACTAGAGTAGCCACAACAGGGACGGTGCCTCTGTACGGTGGCGGGGCGGGGCGGGGCGGGGCGGGGGGTTGTCGTCTGGCTGAGGCATCACAAAGGAACTACAATAGAGAAAGTTGACACTCATTCTATGTGCATGTTTATGAATCAATGTAGTTTGTGTCTTTTTGTCTGAAATACATTAAACTATGTAGTTAGTACATAAAAAAAATATGTGTTAGATTACATTTTATTTTGAAGTGGTTAGAAACAACAGGCTGAGGTCAAATAAAATTGATTGTAGTTATTCAGTTTTTTGATTTGTAAGTTAAAGATTTTGAGCAAGCTAAATTACCATACCAACCAATCAATCAATTTTTTACTCCACATATATCCATATAATTGATTCACGGGTGTTTACAAAACCCCTGAATTAAACGATCTTGAGCAGGTTAATTTGGAATTGGGCGAAAATCATTTAAACAACTTTTTGTTATGTATAACTAATATGAACAAGATTGGTGACATGAGAGTGACCGAATCACATAAAATAACAAGGTGTTTAGGTAGTTAAACAACTCAAAGTATTCCACTACCCTCCTTCCCTTAATTGTCATGAATAGAACAGTTTGCTTGATGTTGGTGGATTCCTACTGACAACAGTAGCCTTTACTTGACTAGCTGAGCAGCCACTAAAGCAATACAACACTATAGGTATAAGCATCATGTTACCCTACCCCCTACCCTTGAGTGTAGCCATTTCTTGTCAGCTCACAAAAATAGTTAAACAATAGCTGGGGTCTGCTGGTTGCTCTTACTAACTGCAATTATTTGGTTCAATAGGTGCCACTGCAAATATTGCAGCTACTGCAGATAAGGTTAGGGACTGGGAGTTTTATAGAAAATAAAATTAAGGAATGTTTCACTTGGTAACCGTGGACATCAATAACTTTCTAACTTCAGTAAAAATATAATACGTCTAATCAAGCACAGGTGTATTTGTATTTACTTTCACAAATATTTTCTCAGCACAGGCACTTAATAATTGTATTTAATACTTCATAAATGATTTGAATATTTCAAGAATTATTTCACCAAACTTTTTGTACTAGACTACTAGTCAGTTATACTGTGGTCATATTCCATAAGTAAACATAAACAATTACATACGCACACACACATTTGAGCAAATTAAGAATGATTAATAAATCACACATTACCTGTACATTTATTGAATGAAAATTCTTTCGGTTGACATACTCGTGTTCGTCGTTCACCACGGGAGCCTTTTTTGTTCGTCTGCTTGTTGTTGTGTTGGGAGGCGCACCCACTCGTTCATTTGTGATATTCCAAGTCGCCTCGGAGTTCGTCAACGATCTGCAGGATATCGTCACGCCGAAACCTGAATTTTGCATACAGTTCCGCGTCGTCGTATACCTCGAGTGGATTCGTCCTGTCTCGGAATATTCGATTTCTTCTCAAATCATGTCTCTGTCGTCTTCGCCAAACTACCATGGCCGCCATTTTTCCTCGAGTTCCGCCACAGCCTAAGTAGTTAGACCTAGTGGCTCGTGGTCGTAAAGTTAAGACGCGGCTGGCCAAGCTGCGGCCTAAAATTGAGTGTTAGTGCTCATGCATACCGACTAGCGGGCTTACGCCGTAGCCGCGGCACTTAGGCCGACCATAAGGGTTTACGACTTGTTCATGCATATGGGCCCTGATAAATGGATTTTGTAAAATTTATGACACATTCTGCCGCTGTAAAAACTCTTGGTATCTGTATTCTGTCTTGTACATATATTTTGGTCAAAATAAATGTATCTCTCTCTGATTGAAAGGGATGTGGTTTTACCTACAAGTAATTTTCACATCTGGATGGAGCAGTTAATGCATAAATACCTAAGCATGTTGCAGTGTTATATCAGTAGATATAATGTTATACTGGATGTCCACAGTGGTACAAAAACAGGTGTTAAATTAAGAGAGTACTAAAAAGTTATGATGAAAGCTTTTTATATATTTATAGCATTGATATTCTGAAACACTGTTCTAAGTTCAGAGATGCTGTATGAAATATGTAACATTTGCTGTCCTAGATGTTATCCATTGTCTGCTTCACTCCGTGTGGGAAGTTCCTGACAGCGTCAAGTCACGATGGAACAGTGGTGCTGTGGCACGTGAAGACACGCAGACAGGTCGCTCTGTAAGTATAACTGCTTGGGGCATTCTACAAATGATGTACATAAATAAGCATGTGGTTAATAGTGATTTTGTATGTTCGTACAGAAAGGAGAGGGGGGTCTTTTACTGCGTGTTTACACAAGGGAGGGGTCAAACATGGTGTGTAGGGTGCATACAGAAGGAGGTATGGTTTTCCAAAATATACATACATAATTTGTAGTGATTTCCTGTCTGTTTCTGGAGGAAGTGTGGAGAATTTGTTTTTGTAAAATGTTTGTGTAAAAGTGTCGTAATGATATTGTAATAAAAGAAGTAATTCTTCTTGCGTGACAGTGCACAATGACTGTTGACTGAGTCAAGTTCTAAAGGTTTACACGGAATGCACAACTGCTGCAGGTAGGTAATGCAAAAAATTATAAAATATAGTCTTGCGTAAATAAAAAATTCACAAAGTTTGATTGTGTTTGCGGCAGTGATTCGCACGAGAAGCGGCTGACAATCACAGCTCTTGCCTGGAACCCCAGCGGAACAAATGAGCTGGCCTTCTGTGATAACCATGGCAACCTGGCAGTTGTGGAGAATTTACTGCCGGGCGAGACTGATGAGACGGAAACATCTAGAGTAAGTTGACTGACAACGGTGAGAGGTTTCACGCGTTGCTGCGAGTTCTCATGTTGTTTCTCATTTCTGGTTTGGTAGGTGCTACCATCTGGCGGCAGGGGGATGAGAAATGGGGGAAGTAGGAAGGTTGGGTGGGAGAAAAGGATGGATTTGTGGGAAGGAGAGTGGGCCTAGGGGAAGGAAGGTTGGGGGCATAATAAACTTATCTTTACTGATCTTGCAATCATTTACAGACGCAAGAGAACGGGGACCAACTAATCAATGACATATTCGACGATGACATGTTACTGGAGGCGAGTAATAGAGTGACACCCGGTGACGGCGATGACGCGAGCAGTGACGATGACGAAGCCTCTATTGGGAAGATCAAGAAGCGCTACTCACAAATACTCCAAGACGAAGACTCAAGAGGTAGGTGGAATCACAGGAGATGTCTTCATGGGTATGTAGGTTGTAATGAATTATGAGCTTCAAATCAGGACTACATTAGTGCGTGCGTGCGTTCGTGCATATGTGTGTGTGTGTGACTGTCAAATGCAACTGAGTGCCAATTTTATCAAACCTATTCGTAAAATTGCAGAATATAATAAAACATTCAAGTTGTTAGTTGTAGTTGTTTGTTGCTGATCAAACTTTTTCACTTACCCCAATGTTTATTCAGATGGAGACTTTCCCTGTTGTCAGGAGAGCATATAACTTTCATAATAATTGAGAAAGAAGGAAGTATTCAGGGTCTTTTCCAAATCTGTTGTGTCTGCTTCCAGATCCCGATGTTGCACCGAAATTAGGAGACGAGGCTGGGGAGACCCCCGTAGCTACAGTAGCTCCACTTACATTGACACCGTCGTACGAGCCGACTCCTCTACAGCCTCCCTTTCAATCCTCGTCTTCCCCCGTCCATCTCACTCACAGGTTCATGGTCAGTACCAAGGGAGCAGTCTTTATTTATTAGTATGGGGGCCAGAAGAATTGGGGGTTGGCTCAGTTTTCAGTGCACATGATTTGTGGGAGATCGGATTTCAGTGTTGGTGATTAGGGGTAAATTTTCTTTTCACAGAATTTTATTAATGTACTAGGGGGATAGATGTGACCGGAGGGTGGGTAACATTCCAGTGCACAAGGGTCAGTTGGATTCCACATCAAGATTTGTTCCAGTTTATCTGCATCCTTGCCCAACTCCCCAATTGTTGAGAATTAATTATCCTAATCCTTCATCAATACTGTTGACATTTTGTTACCTGCTACGAAAAATCATTTGTTGATTTATAATATTAGGAAAACTCCTTTTGCAGAAATTGAAACAAACATTTAAGACAATGGCATTGGGTAAATTAACCCAGAGTTATTTATTTGAGATTGTAGTGTCGGCTCAATGTAGAATGCTTCCCTGGAATTTAAACAGCATCCATCAGTAGATGTTAGATGCTATATATAGCTTAGATGCTATATATAGCAGCACATTCAATGGACTTGGGGCTGTCATACTAAACGACTGGTCGTCCGAAAGTCCCATATGTCACCTTGTAGAAGTTGATTGCATTCACCGGAGCACAGCTGTCTCATTGGTTGACATTGATTGTAGAATGTGCAATATACTGTCAAGATTGTCATCCATTGCCTGTCATAGGTGTGGAACTCCGTAGGAATCATCATTCAATACAACACGGAGGAAGAGAATTCTATCAACGTGGAGTTCCACGACACTGCTACCCATCATGCACTGCACGTCGTGAACACGCTCGGCCACACAATGGCGGACCTGTCCTCAGAGGCTGTTCTTCTCGCCTGCCCGAGTGACCTTGACAATTCAAGGTGACAGACTTTGTACAAATGATAGCTACAATTAGACATATAAATGTCAACTGTAACGTGGACTAATTATAAATTAGAACCACAAAATCAAATCAGCAGAATCACAACATGCACTAAAATTATAGACAGTAGTAGCAAATATGGAAATATATATCGTAATAACCACTAAAAATTAAAAGGAACACATACAAAACTAGTAGTAGAATATAGTTATTTTAACTGTATAATTGATTAGTACAATTAAATTCTTTGAAGTTCATGATTGTACTTTGAAATTGGATATGAAGATATGTCTGACATCTGAGTTCTTTCAAAATGGTTAAGAAAGGTAGTATTTAATTTGAAAGGAAGACTGCAGAGTGGCCTTTCAATTTTTGTACACAACTCGGTATGAATTAAGATATGCTTCAATGGATCCCTGAATTGTGGCTTTTTGAATTCACTTTGAAATGTATTTGTCTTACAGCACTTTGGTTTGTGTCAACTTTGCATCTCAAGACAACCACAAGGAGTGGACGACCTCTATGCCACATGGCGAAGATATCAAGGTCAGTGCTGCTTTCGAATGAGATGCAACCATGAAACTGCAATTAGAAGATAAAAATTAAATGTATTAATTTTGAACCCAAACATATACAACCAAACCAATTAGAACCTAGAAAATGTTTTTAAAAATATATCTGAATGAAATAAATATATAAAATTGACAAATTCTTCCCCCAGGAAGGTAAACCCCCTTTGAGATTACCTCCTTCACAATCGCAATATCAGATCTTCATCTGCTTTCACATTACAAGCTCTTCTGCTACTTATGATTTGTTTTTTGGCATCTTTGATAATTTAAAAATAAATTAGGACAATAATTTTATGATTTTTTCTTGCTACAGTCAACATTATTATAATATAATTATAACTGATTAGTTAAATAATAATTAACTACAGCAACAATTTTTGTCTTGACACGTACAAGAATGTGTAGAACTGTCTCGTAGTGTGATGCTGCTAGACGGTGACTCTCGATGTTACAGACGATCTGCGTGGGCGATGGCTGGGTTGCCGCGGCGACTGACAAGCGACAAGTGCGACTCTTCACTGTTGGAGGTGTACAGAAGGAGATCTTCAGTCTCCCGGGACCCGTGGTTACCATGGCAGCGTTCGGTTCACAGCTGATGGTCGTGTATCACTCTGGTCTCGGTAAGTAGATGTCTTTGATAAACACAACATAATATTTGAAGAGTTCACCACTTACTTACATAAACATTGTTGATGAGGCAAAGCTTGACAGAGGTGATGCTTATAATTCTGATTATGATGTAGGCAAACAGCGTACTGTATCCATCAATTCCCATCATGCATCCCTTTGTCCCTCGTGCGATGCTCCATCTTAGTTTTCATTTTCACCTTTTCCTCTAATTATTAAATAAAAATGAAATATGCAATGCTATGCAAAATAAAACATAGAAATTCAAATATTGCATGGCAGTGTCACACGTTTGACAGATCTTTGCTTTTCTGGCTAGGTGTTTATTTGTAAATTTTGCATAAAGTATATTCCGTGTGATTTCACTAACCTGCTTGATTGCAGGCATCCCGGGAGATCAGTGTCTTGCCGTGCACCTGCTGCAGATGAACAGTCGCAGGAAGGCGCTCATATACGGGGGCCAGCTGCCGATTAGCCCAAAGTCAACCCTAACCTGGCTCGGGTAAGATTTCTGCAAAAGCATCTTGTTGTTGACATTGTCTTTGTACACAGCCTGTAGGTTGTGCAGCCTGATAGACTGCCCAACAATGTGTAGACTGCACCAGACCTGATAGACTGCCCAACAATGTGTAGACTGCACCAGACCTGCCTACCATTCCGGTTTGTTCGGAATCATTCCAGAAACACTCCTCAAATTACGGTATTACGGCTAGGGATGAAAATATTACGGAATCTTTCTTTATCACAATGATCATCAATCACTTCCGTGCTCCTCAAATTTAGCTTCCACTATATTCAACAGGTGGCAGCATATATACGCAGCTTGTTGTGACAAGGTTTTTCATTCGCCGCTTCTGGTCGTAATCTGACCAATAGGAAACAGTGTTACGTTTATTTCACATTTCCTCGCTAAAATAAAAAGAAGTTACGTGGCACGAAATGATGGCGGAGATCGAAATGGCACAACACCACCAGCCAAGAAGAAATGTGTGCTGCAAAAGTTTATAACAGCAGCATACTGACGGCACTCTAACCAGATATGTTGTGTGTGGACACTGAACACAACTAGTCGCAGCACTTGTGTAGAATCTGGACCCACCTCGATTTCACCATTATGACTTGAGTTTGCCTAACTTTGATACCTCAGACTCAGTGCGTTAGTTCTGTTATTCAACATTATCCCAGGCATATTTACTTTTAAGAATATTGCGTCTTAGAGCACTTTTGAGGCATAAATAGCGCCCCGGTTTGCACCAACATATGCCTCTATATCGCCTATTTTACGATCGCGATATGGTAACGCACGACCGCAGCAGTGCAAACCAGGTCACTATTTGGGCTTCAAAAAGACAAAAGTGTGCAAAGACACAATATTTTTATAATATAAATATGTTTGGGATGATGTTGAATGAAGGAACTACACAAGTGCCCTAGTCGCAACAGTGTGCAATGTAAAGTTCGACATGCATTCAACTTGCACCTGTTGATTGTGAAGTTAGAATTTGGAGACTACCAGGCATTGTGCACCCTGATGAGTGTTTCTCTCTAGTAAAGTATACAGTGTAACTCTCTGAGTGCTATTTGTTATTTGCTGTTTATTACATAATGATAATCTGGCAGTAATGTGGAATTTTGCGCGAGTCAGCATGCCGTTTTTGAAAGTTACATAAAATCAGAATTACAATGGTTAGTGTTAAACAACAACAATTATTGAGGTTCTTTCGGTTGCTTAAAGTTTGACTTGAACAGACAGTAAAACAGTTATAGTCATTGTAAATTAGCTATGCCAATAGTGAGTAGACATTAGAGTTACGCTACTTCACGTTTGATTTCCACCAATGCTGGTTATGAACATCTACCTTACCTTGTTAACTGGACGCTTCAAAACACCTCATAGTTTATTACAGACAATTATGTTTTGGGTAAAACTATCATCATAGTCACAGTATTAAAGTATTACTGACAATGGTGTTCTTTTCCTGACAATATCTGACACGGTTCTGAACTATTACCTACAGCAGGCCTATATTCCTGAAAATCAGTGTAAATGGGAAGACGGATTACTGACAGGAAGTTTTTGGGGTAGGCAGCTCTGCTGCACATTCACTGCCCGACTCAGGGGTTTATGGGACGTAAGATCCTGTATCCAATACGCATAGAAACAGTACCCGGACACGTGCAAAATAATCGTTCAACGCATCAATGACATATAACAGAAATATATATTGAGTATGAATGCCTTTAACTTGGTAGTTTATTACCGAATCAGTTCGTTTGGTATTCCAAATAATCATTCCTGTAGGCATATGTTTCCCGATTCCGACTAGATTCCAAAGGGTGCCTAATCCTCCGTGTGGTGCCGCTCTGCGCGTAGTTTTGCGAAGCACCTCTAAGCACTGATTTACGAACCAGAATACCATTCCAATCCGTGCGCATGTCCGTTCAGGCTTCAACGTTTGAGCGCAGTCGCTGTGCATTTTAAGACATCCTAATTTATTAGAACTATAGCTATAGCAATGAACTTTCTTTTGTATAAACAAATGATGGATCGTACGGCGACAATAGAGAGTGCAAGCACTCCCATCCCGGGGCCAATCGCGCCTGTCGCTCATCCAACAATCGAACAGATTTGATACCTCAGTATCTTTATTCCATCATTCCACATTGTTTCAGATATACAGTACATTGTTATAAAATATTGATTTGAGTTCACTTTGGAGGCCCAAATAACACTCCGGTTTGCATCAACGTGCGATTTAACCGTGCAGTAGCCCGCGACTTCAGCGGTGCACGCTAATTCAAACTGGGGTGAGCACTATTTGGGACATTATATTCCTGAAACGATGTGGAGTGATGGAAAAAACGCATTGAGGTATAACATTTAGATACGAGTGTCATAATGCCGACATCGAGGTGGGGCCGGATTCTACACAACGTCACAATTAAGTGTCCACAAAGTAATGCGCCATTCCATCTGCTGTCTATTGACTATTCCAATGCTACTGTCATCACCATGGTCAGGTTTCTCACCACCGAAACAAATTCAGGAGCTTCCTCAATATCCTTAACTTTGCCTTAGAAGATCTCTCAATGTGACATTTACACGCAAGCCAAGGCATCTAGCAGACTAACACGTTCTCTCATAAGTGAGGAAGACTGCTCTAACTTCCAAAACTACATCGATTATCAAGGGAAAACATCAACAAATAAAACAGTAAGAAGAAGGCACATTATTTTGTTAAGTTCTTGTTAGCATCAAACTAATAATAATAACTGCGTTTACATGGGTTGTATAAGTTGTG
Source organism: Paraescarpia echinospica (assembly GCA_020002185.1). NCBI lineage: Eukaryota > Metazoa > Annelida > Polychaeta > Sabellida > Siboglinidae > Paraescarpia > Paraescarpia echinospica. The sequence goes on along the minus strand of CM034538.1, from coordinate 555,221 downwards.
ATATTAAAAAAAACAGTACTTACAATTAAAAAAGAGCAATAAGTGGGACCCTTACTACAGGCTTGGGAGCCCCTCAAAAGAAGACTGGGGGTCCCGAAGACCCTTGAACACAAACATCCAGGAAAACCCTACCGACTGTGTACACTGCCTGACTGTGTACACTGCCTGACTGTGTACACTGCCCGACTGTCAACAGTGTTGGGCAGTATCTGTTCTCAGGTAGTTTACAGTCAGGCAGTGTACACTGCCCGACTGTGTACACTGCCCGACTGTGTACACTGCCCGACTGTGTACACTGCCCGACTGTCAACAGTGTTGGGCAGTATCTGTTCTCAGGTAGTTTACAGTCAGGCAGTGTACACTGCCCGACTGTGTACACTGCCTGACTGTGTACACTGCCTGACTGTGTACACTGCCCGACTGTGTACACTGCCCGAGTGTAAACTACCTGAGAACAGACACTGCCCAACACTGTTGACTGCCCCGACTATGTAATCTGCTCAACTCTAAACTACCTGACAATGTATATTGCCCGACTGTGTACACTGCCTGACTGTGTACACTGCCTGACTGTGTACACTGCCCGACTGTGTACACTGCCAGAGTGTAAACTACCTGAGAACAGACACTGCCCAACACTGTTGACTGCCCCGACTATGTAATCTGCTCAACTCTAAACTACCTGACAATGTATATTGCCCGACTGTGTAGACTTCTGTACACAGCCTGACCATCTCTGTCTGTCTGCAGGTTCTCGGCCGAGGGTACGCCCGTCTCTGTCGACTCTGTCGGTGTCATGCGGATGTTGAACTGGGCCTTCTGTCTCTCCTGGGTACAAGTGGCCAACACCAAGACACAGGTAGGCACCGCAGTACAGTGGGAGAGTGTCGTACTCAACCAAGGGAGCTTAAGCCAGTCTCTGGGGTATCTTGATCAGTCCTCAGTACCTTAGTTTATTCAGCAGTAAGTTAATTCATTCCATTTGTTTTTACTGTCAGAAAATATTGCAATTATGCAGGCAAGTTAATTTTATGTTGTAACAGTGGCCCAGCTGATAACTTCTGAGAGATGATAGGTCTGTTTGTGGAATAGGAACAGGTATATTGACAGATAGAGGATGGGAGAGTAAAAAAGATCAAATGATCGGAAGGACTAGACACTAACACTAGGCTATGCAATGTGAGAGATCAGTGACTTACATCCCCAGACACACGACAGGTTGAGTACACTTAACCCAGTGTAAGGAGCATTAAATCACCCTTCCCTTCGAGCAGGGATTCACCTGGAGCTAGTTGGATGGAGTGGTAATTGCTGGTGTTGGTTTCAGTGCAAGGGCAAGTCTGACCACTACTGGGTGGTGGGAGTGTTGGAGAACCCACAGCAACTCAGGTGGGTCTTCAGGCAGCTCGTCGGTCTGCATAGATTAAAGAAATATGATTTTTATCGTGAAATTCTTTTTTAAATATAAGCTAATGGTAAAAATCATATTAAAAAATAAGTGTTTCGTTAATTTTATCATGAAATAAAATATATATTTAAAATATTACTATTTTTTCAACTAAAATAGAATTATTGCATAAATTGGAATCTAGTTTGTTGGTATAAATAAAAATCAGGATTTCTAAGATTAACTGGTTGCCATGTTTACGGACATGCAAATTGCTTATTATGTCATGATGGGTATTCTTTTCTCATAAATATTATACACTGTAAATTTGGTCAGGATATATATGATGAGTAATAGAAGTTAATGATACTAATTTATGGACCAGTGTCTTCTCTTAATGTAGGCTACTCTCTCAGTCAGATCATTAGCGTTAGACACATTTCTTTTGTTGACTTATTGTCTGATGTCCGTATGATATCCTTTTTTAGGGTGGTCCTGTGCAAGGGGTCCCGGTTCCCCCCGACACTACCGCGCCCCACAGTGCTGCTGCTGCCCTTCCAACTGCCCCTGTGTGAACTCAGCACCGACAAAGGCTCCCTCGAGGTACGTCTTCCACCCTCTTGTCATAATCTCCCTCCCCATGCTACTCTCTTCTCTACGGAGCTTCCTTCCCGAGTGTGTGGAACCTCCCCACTCCTCTCACTGGCCCATCCTAGAACCTCACCAATTCTCTCACTGGCCCATCCTAGAACCACCCCACTCCTCTCACTGGCCCATCCTAGAACCACCCCACTCCTCTCACTGGCCCATCCTAGAACCTCACCACTTCTCTCACTGGCCCATACTAGAACCACCCCACTCCTCTCACTGGCCCATCCTAGAACCTCACCACTTCTCTCACTGGCCCATCCTAGAACCACCCCACTCCTCTCACTGGCCCATCCTAGAACCACCCCACTCCTCTCACTGGCCCATCCTAGAACCTCACCACTTCTCTCACTGGCCCATCCTAGAACCACCCCACTCCTCTCACTGGCTCATCCTAGAACGTCCCCACTCCTCTCACTGGCCCATCCTAGAACCACCCCACTCCTCTCACTGGCCCATCCTAGAACCACCCCACTCCTCTCACTGGCCCATCCTAGAACCACCCCACTCCTCTCACTGGCCCATCCTAGAACCTCCCCACTTCTCTCACTGGCCCATCCTAGAACCACCCCACTCCTCTCACTGGCTCATCCTAGAACGTCCCCACTC
>CM034538.1:518470-551577 GCA_020002185.1 Paraescarpia echinospica | reverse complement strand
TCGATTATTAGTTTGTACTGTGAAATGGAGTATAAATTGCGTTTCTCGACTATATCGACTATTAGTTAGACTGAGAATTTAGGAAAAGCTCACTGGCTTCTTGTGTGATGCTAAAGTAAATTGCAACTGTATATAACAACACAACCACGTGTAAGACGTCTTTTGAGTTGTCATATAGAACAAACATGAGACTGGTGTGATTGGCCGTTCAGCTCTGGTACATTGTTGCAATAAGTCATAAAGATAGCATTATTTCTCTTCACTTGTAATTTATGCTGGTCAAAGTCTATACTGATAGCGTCCTGTGCTTGTAGTCTATAAGTATATACTGATAGCGTCATGTGCTTGTAGTCTATAAGTCTATACTGATAGCGTCATGTGCTTGTAGTCTATAAGTCTATACTGATAGCGTCCTGTGCTTGTAGTCTATAAGTCTATACTGATAGCGTCCTGTGCTTGTAGTCTATAAGTCTATACTGATAGCGTCCTGTGCTTGTAGTCTATAAGTCTATACTGATAGCGTCCTGTGCTTGTAGTCTATAAGTCTATACTGATAGCGTCCTGTGCTTGTAGTCTATAAGTCTATACTGATAGCGTCCTGTGCTTGTAGTATATAAGTCTATACTGATAGCGTCCTGTGCTTGTAGTCTATAAGTCTACACTGATAGCGTCCTGTGCTTGTAGTCTATACTGATAACGTCCTGTGCTTGTAGTCTATAAGTCTATACTGATAGCGTCCTGTGCTTGTAGTCTATAAGTCTATACTGATAGCGTCCTGTGCTTGTAGTCTATAAGTATATACTGATAGCGTCCTGTGCTTGTAGTCTATAAGTCTATACTGATAGCGTCCTGTGCTTGTAGTCTATAAGTCTATACTGATAGCGTCCTGTGCTTGTAGTCTATAAGTCTATACTGATAGCGTCCTGTGCTTGTAGTCTATAAGTCTATACTGATAGCGTCCTGTGCTTGTAGTCTATAAGTCTATACTGATAGCGTCCTGTGCTTGTAGTCTATAAGTCTATACTGATAGCGTCCTGTGCTCGTAGTCTGTAAGTCTATACTGATACGTCCGTTTTCAGGCTCCACATAACTTAATAGGTCCACCAACAAGTTTTAACTTTTTTATTTAGGTTCCTGGACAACTACAATTTTATGATATTTCTGAAACGTTTGTGTTTCGTTCAAACTGCATTGATATTATTTATGAACTCACAAAGATATAAAATTACCTGCTTCCTCAGTTACAGCCACACAGCCACTGAGTGGGGGGAGAGAAACAGCCACTCCCACCCCATCCTCTCTCCCCACGGGAGGGGGGAAATACCAGAGATGGAGGTCGATGGGAACGGGATCGACACAGATGAAGAGGGACATCGGAAGATGTCAGGTGTCTATTTAACTGTACCTTACTTAACATTATTTGTTTCTGTTTTTCCTCATGGTTCCCATGAAAAGAGGCGAGGTGTGGCTCATACACAGTGTCATTATATTAGACACATTAACAATGTACAGAAGACACAAAATTATGCACTTTTCAGTAAGTGTAACAATCACATAGACATAAATATACACGTAGACACACCCAGACTTTGGTTGAACTCTAGTGCACAAACGGAACATACTTAATCTATACTTAAATCATTAATTTACACAAACGGAAATATACATTAAATAAGCTCATTGAATTTCTACCAGTCTCCCATACCCAAGTTGTACATTTAATATGCAACCCAATTTAAATTTCACATTGTTATACCATAATATACAGTATTACTATTATTATTATTATTGGATAAATAAACAGTTATGTCAACTGTTGCACTGCTCTTGCTGTAGTTGGCCTCCACTGCTCCCTATCAACAGCCCCCTCCCTCTCTCCCTGTCAGCAGCCCCCTCCCCCATGTCAACAGCCTCCTCCCTCTCTCCCTGTCAGCAGACCCCTCCCTCCCTGTCAACAGCCCCCTCGCTTTCTCCCTGTCAGCAGCCTCCTCCCTCCCTGTCAGCAGCCCCCTCCCTGTCAACAGCCCCTCAATCCCTGTCAACAGCCACCTCCCTCTCCCTGTCAGCAGCACCCTCCCTCCCTGTCAACAGCCCCCTCCCTTCCTGTCAACAGCCCCCTCCTCTCCCTGTCAGCAGCCCCCTTCCTCCCTGTCAGCAGCTCTCTCCCTGTCAGCAGCCCCCTCCCTCCCTGTCATTTGCCGCCTCAATCCCTGTCAGCAGCCACCTCCCTCCCTGACAGCAGCCCCCTCCCTCCCTGTCAACAGCTCCCTCCTTGTCAGCAGCCCCCTCTCTGTCAACAACCACCTCCCTCCCTGTCAGCAGCCCCCTCCCCGTCAGCAGCCCCTCCCTCCCTGTCAACAGCCCCCTCCTTCCCTCCCTGTTAACAGTCCCACTCCCTGTCAACAGCCCCCTCCCTCGCTGTCAGCAGCCCCCTCCTTCCCTCCCTGTCAACAGTCCCACTCCCTGTCAACAGCCCCCTCCCTCGCTGTCAGCAGCCCCCTCCTTCCCTCCCTGTCAACAGTCCCACTCCCTGTCAACAGCCCCCTTCCTCGCTGTCAACAGCCCCTCCCTCGCTGTCAGCAGCCCCTCCCGGCACGTTTCATCTTAGTCCAACTTTCTCAATTCCCTATTCATGTAGCCCTCCAATCTCAGCTGGCGTCTTCCTCTTTTCCCACACAACTGACGTTTCTCTGCCTCTCCTTTCTTGGGTAGTATGCCGCCTCCATTCTCCCCAAGTCACCTGCCCACACCATCCCAATCTCTCCTCAGGCCATTTACCCTCCTACCCACCCTCTGATTTACCCTCCTACCCACCCTCTGATTTACCCTCCTAACCACCCTCTGATTTACCCTCCTAACCACCCTCTGATTTTCCGTCCTACCTACCTCCTGATTTACCCTCCTACCCACCCTCTGCTTGTGTCATTCTCCACACCCAATTATTATTACAAACTGAACGTTATATATTACTATAGATAACAAATGAAGCATGTTATGTATTACTATTAGTCAAAAGTAGATAACGAATGAAGCATGTTATGTATAACTATCAGTCAAAAGTAGATAACAAATGAAGCATGTTATGTATAACTATCGGTCAAAAAAGATAACGAATGAAGCATGTTATGTTTAACTATTGGTCAAAAATAGATAACGAATGAAGCATGTTATGTATAACTATCAGTCAAAAGTAGATAACAAATGAAGCATGTTATGTGTTACTATTAGTCAAAAGTAGATAACAAATGAAGCATGTTATGTCTTACTATTAATCAAAAGTAGATAACAAATGAAGCATGTTATGTATTACTATTAGTCAAAAGTAGATAACAAATGAAGCATGTTATGTGTAACTATCAGTCAAAAGTAGATAACAAATGAAGCATGTTATGTATTACTATCAGTCAAAAATAGATAACAAATGAAGCATGTTATGTGTTACTATTAGTCAAAAGTAGATAATAAATGAAGCATGTTATGTATTACTATTAATCAAAAGTAGATAACGAATGAAGCATGTTATGTATTACTATTAGTCAAAAGTAGATAACAAATGAAGCATGTTACATGTATTACTATTGGTCAAAAATAGATAACGAATGAAGCATGTTATGTATAACTGTCAGTCAAAAGTAGATAACAAATGAAGCATGTTATGTATTACTATTAGTCAAAAGTAGATAACAAATGAAGCATGTTATCTATTTCTATTAGTCAAAAGTAGATAACGAATGAAGCATGTTATGTATTATTATAGGTCAAACATAGATAACGAATGAAGCATGTTATATATTACTATTGGTCAAAAGTAGATAACGAATGAAGCATGTTATGTATTATTATAAGTCAAACATAGATAACGAATGAAGCATGTTATATATTACTATTAGTCAAAAGTAGATAACGAATGAAGCATGTTATGTATTACTATTAGTCAAAAGTAGATAACGAATGAAGCATGTTATGTATTATTATTAGTCAAAAGTAGATAACGAATGAAGCATGTTATATGTATTACTATTGGTCAAAAGTTGATAACGAATGAAGTATGTTATATGTATTACTATTGGTTAAAAGTAGATAACGAATGAAGCATGTTATATGTATTACTATTGGTTAAAAGTAGATAACGAATGAAGCATGTTATATGTATTACTATTGGTTAAAAGTAGATAACGAATGAAGCATATTATGTGTATTACTATTGGTTAAAAGTAGATAACGAATGAAGCATGTTATATGTATTACTATTGGTTAAAAGTAGATAACGAATGAAGCATGTTATATGTATTACTATTGGTTAAAAGTAGATAACGAATGAAGCATGTTATATGTATTACTATTGGTTAAAAGTAGATAACGAATGAAGCATGTTATATGTATTACTATTGGTTAAAAGTAGATAACGAATGAAGCATGTTATATGTATTACTATTGGTTAAAAGTAGATAACGAATGAAGCATGTTATATGTATTACTATGGTTAAAAGTAGATAACGAATGAAGCATGTTATATGTATTACTATTGGTTAAAAGTAGATAACGAATGAAGCATGTTATATGTATTACTATTGGTTAAAAGTAGATAACGAATGAAGCATGTTATATGTATTACTATTGGTTAAAAGTAGATAACGAATGAAGCATGTTATATGTATTACTATTGTTTAAAAGTAGATAACGAATGAAGCATGTTATATGTATTACTATTGGTTAAAAGTAGATAACGAATGAAGCATGTTATATGTATTACTATTGGTTAAAAGTAGATAACGAATGAAGCATATTATATGTATTACTATTGGTTAAAAGTAGATAACGAATGAAGCATGTCGTATATCTAGGAGATATGTGTGATGGAAGTAAAATGACAGATTCTTTCTCTGTTGTCAGGACCAATGTTGACTCTGAAGTCAAAGAAACCAACAAAAGAGACACCGAAGTCTATACTGAACTCACAAGATGGCAGAAAAAACCCATTCAAGGTAGTCCACATTACCAATGTCAGTTTCATAACTCAACAAAAAAGTATGCAACAGGTTAAAACAGTTTATTGTAGGTTATCGTTTAAAGTTTAATCTGTTGCTAACATTATCAATTTTTATCCGTATCATTTCTGAGATCTGATTAATTAACAGGTCAAAATTGTAGAAGAGAAATAATTGAGAATTAAGAAACAGTTATGCGAATTATTTAGTAAGGTTCATTTTAATTATTAAGAATTATACTTTTGAATGTATTTCTTGAAATTACTATCTTATATTACTAATACGACCACTTCTAAGTTTTGTGTAGCTCACACATTTGTTATTAAGTGCATCTTGGCAGAAAGCATCTGATATTTTTACGTAATCAGCAGAAAACGTTTGATAATTCATTCTATTTTTTAAGACTTTTTTGAACCAAACATTTCGCCCCATGTGACCTTAGGTTGCAACACAGAAGACGGTAACGCCCGCCAGGGGGAGCAGCGTATTTGACAGCCTCGAAAAAGTGAAATCTGGCAGTCGGCAGAATGGAACAGGCAGAATTCCAACAGAAAGTGTTGGACAGAAGAAGAAAGATAAGGTTAGTTTAATTCTCACTTGTACATATTTTGTGGTTGATATAATTAACTGCACTTCTGTGGTAACAAGTTCAAACTGCTGTATCATTCCTCTAAATTGCAACTGAATTGGTCGCATACGCGACTGTTTTTTCTGTTTGGCGACTGACACATTATGGGCGACCATGACGAGTCTGTAATAACAGATTATGCGTTGTCATTTGCTGTTTCATAAACCATGTGTTGTCGTTTCTCAGAGACACCATAAATGATACTGACTTTATTGGCGACATTTTGAAACAAACATGATTACTCTGAACGGTATTCGTTTATTTTGGTGGATTTATAACAGGATTTTTAAAACGTGCAAGGCAAATTGCTACAAAGTATCATGGCGCCCGTAGTACCTCGTGTCAACCGATGTAAACAGCGATGCGAGCGGAAGGCGCTAATGTAAACCGTTTCGCGATCGTTGTCTGTAGATGTCACATCGTTAGACACATAAGTGTACATATTCCGGTTTCGAATACAAAACTCAAAGGAATAACGACAGCCTAGGTTACGCTAGCTCAAAGTGATATAGTCCGTGTTTCATAGTTCTCACAAATTCCGTTGGATGGCGTCATAATAATTGTCAGTGAAACAGCATCAGTGATTTAAACATTCCTAATTGTTAATATGACTGCTTGTATAATTTACATTTGGTAACTTATATATTAAGCACTGCTGCATTAGAAACAACCAGTCATTTATGTTATTGTGCGAGAGGAAATATTTTATTATATAAATTGATTATGTACGGCTGTTACTGTGTTGCAAACATTGCACAAATAAATATTGTTAGAAAAGTTAACCAACACAGTAAAACAGTATTGTGATATTTTAAATATTTGACAGAATGTTTTATTTATCAAAGTTAACTTTGAAATTAAATATTACTTTTCTGAACAGAAATGGGCTTCTTTTTCACATAAAACAGGAAATTCATCATTTAAAAATGTGTAATTTGACACATAATTTGTTTTTTTCTGAAACAGAAAATATGTCATTTGAAAAGGAATTTGCCTTTTTCTGAAACAGAATTGAAACGGAATTTGCCTATCTTGAAATGGAAAATCAGTGTCCCTTTGCATACATGTATATTTACAGTAATTATTGGTAATTTCAGGGATTCCACATATGACTGTTATTAATTTGCCAGTGTACCGTGTTATAATGAATAAAGTTAGTATCTGGCCACATATTCATACATAATTAAAAAAATTATTTACATTTCAAACGGATGTCTGTGATTAATTTGGATTAAATTTGTACTGAAAGCACAATTACACACATACGCACACACAATTACACACATACGCACACACAATTACACACATACGCACACACAATTACACACATACGCACACACAATTACACACATACACACACACAATTACACACATACGCACACACAATTACACACATACGCACACACAATTATACACATACGCACACACAATTACACACATATGCACACACAATTACTTGGCTCCTACTTTTTAAATTTGGCTCCTAAAAAAATGTAGGTAGGAGCCACTTGGCTCCTAGACAAAAAAGTTAACTTAGAGGGCTGCTGTATGGAAATTTAATAAATACTACTTTCAGTCACACAGTATCTGGCTGTGTATGAGATCATGAGATTTTGGATCATTTTAAGTTTAACTTGCTTCTCCCATGGATCACTTCATTGTTGACGTTACATGACAAGCCTCCATTTTGATAGTCTCACAAATCAGAATTTATGTTTTGTGTTTTTTAGACGCAGCCGAAGTTGTTTGCCAGCAAAAAGGTGGACAAAGTTTCAGCGTTTAAGGAGAAGTAGGTTTTATGCGAATTAGTTCTTTTAAACATCCAATACGTGAATTTACCTTGTAGAGGCTTTCATCGATGCGACACCAACTTCACCAGTACATGTGACGTATGACATCATCGTACATGTGAGATAGTTCGTAATTCCCCTCGTCTCTGTTGATTGGTGTCCTGGCCTTTCTGGTCCATATGGCTTCTTTTATTTGCCGCGTTCTTCTGTTGGTTCCTTGTCCACAATGTTCCCTCCCAGTCTATCATATGACTGTGTTGTTGCGTGGTCTGTGAGGGCGGATTTTCTCGCTCATCGTGTATTTCTCTTTCCTTGTGTTGTCAACATCCTTTCTATGTTCCTTAAGTCTTGTTTTGAACAATCTTCCCGTCTCCCCGATATATTCAGCACTACAGCATGGTATTTGGTACACCAGTTCACCCTATTCTTATGGCTCCACATTGTCCTTGGGGTGTAACAACAGGCAGAATTACGAACTATCTCACATGTATGATGACGTGTACATCACATGTATGATGACGTGTACATCACATGTATGATGACGTGTACATCACATGTATGATGACGTGTACATCACATGTATGATGACGTGTACATCACATGTATGATGACGTGTACATCACATGTATGATGACGTGTACATCACATGTATGATGACGTATACATCACATTTACTGGTGAAGTTGGTGTGTCACATTGATGAAAGATGCTAGTGTGTTTTACATAACTTTAATGCTAAAACCATTTCAAATTTATGTAGTAACAAACATCATTTATGTTTTCCAGAATACTTTGAGAAACCATGTTCTGTGTATGTGGCACCGTCCGTAGGATGGATACTTTTTTGCTAGTGGATATTGTAACTTAAGTCCTGTTTATGATGTAACCTGTGTGTTCCCAGGCAAGGGAAGGTGTCGGGGTTCCAGGCGTGGCTGGGGGCTAACAGGGATGACCTAAGGGAAGAGAGTCCTGACCTGAGTGAGGCTGACCTCACAGTGCTCGCTGCACGCAAGTACAAGGGACTGACCAGTGAGGAGAAACAGGTGAGTGACCGCAACACAACACACTGACCACAACACAGCACACTGACCACGACACAGCACACTGACCACGACACAGCACAATGACCCCGACACAGCACACTGACCACAACACAGCACACTGACCGCAACACAGCACACTGACCACAACACAGCACACTGACCGCGACACAGCACACTGACCACGACACAGCACAATGACCCCGACACAACACAGTGACCACAACACACTGACCACGACACAGCACACTGACCACAACACAGCACACTGACCACGACACAGCACAATGACCACAACACAGCACACTGAACACAACACACTGACCACAACACAGCACACTGACCGCAACACAACACACTGACCACGACACAGCACAATGACCCCGACACAACACACTGACCACAACACAACACACTGACCACGACACATCACACTGACCACAACACAGCACACTGACCACGATACAGCACAATGACCACAACACAGCACGTGCTACTGACCACAACACACTGACTACAACACAGCACACTGACCCACTGACCACGACACAGCACACTGACCACAACACAGCACTCAGGCCACCGTACCTCGACACAGCACACTGATCCACTGACCACAACACAGCACTCAGGCCACCGTACCACGACACAGCACACTGACCCACTGACCACAACACAGCACTCAGGCCACACTGACCACAACACAGCACTCAGGCCACACTGACCACAACACAGCACTCAGGCCACACTGACCACAACACAGCACTCAGGCCACACTGACCACAACACAGCACTCAGGCCACACTGACCACAACACAGCACTCAGGCCACACTGACCACAACACAGCACACTGACCCACTGACCACAACACAGCACTCAGGCCACACTGACCACAACACAGCACTCAGGCCACACTGACCACAACACAGCACTCAGGCCACACTGACCACAACACAGCACACTGACCCACTGACCACAACACAGCACTCAGGCCACACTGACCACAACACAGCACTCAGGCCACACTGACCACAACACAGCACTCAGGCCACACTGACCACACAATGAACCCATTGATGTAGTCTCTTGGGTGGAGCAGGATTCTTCATAAAATCTATTAGGTGTTTTCAGTTTTACAAACGTTCAGGTCTAGGAAATGATTGTCAACCACACTGTGAAATCAGCTACAGCGCACACACTTGATCAGAGCCGGATAGGTCGACGATAGCTGTGTCATCGCTGTATTTGATGAAATTGACGGTCTCCTGGCTGCTACGACTGTCGTCTGTGTAGAGTGTGAACAGAGCGAGAGAGGGGTGGGTGGGGGCACCGGTGAAAGTGAAGAGTGAGCTCGACACAGCACCATTATAGCGCACTACTTGCATACGCTCAGTAAGAAACTGGTTTACCCAAAAGATGATGTGTGGGTTCACATGCATATTGACAAGTTTACTCATCATGATGTGTGGCTGGATGGTGTTGAAAGCCGAGGAAAAATCAATAAAAACTATCCTGGCAAACGACTTGGGCTTTTCCAGGTGAGTATATACACTATGACATAGAGTGAGAACTGCATCATCCACACCTCAATTGTGTTTATACGCAAATTGGAGGGGATCCAGTTGATCCCCAACATGCTGCAGGAGAGGACGAAGTACGAGTCGCTCAAAGCACTTCATGATGACTGAGGTAAGAGCCACTGGGCGGTAGTCATTGAGAACAGATGCCATAGGTTTCTTAGGGACAGGACAGAAACGATGACCTACGATTTCCAGGCCAGGGGGACGTGATGCTGCTTCAGAGACCAGTTGAAAAGGATGCTGAATACAGCACCCAGCTGAGCATGGCACTCCTTGAGTACCCGACCACTGATGTTGTCAGGCCCAGCTGCCTTGTGAGGGTTAACGTGCGTGAAGATCTTACTGATGTCATCAGGAATTGTTTCCAGGGTGTTACCCTCAGTGAGCCGAGACTCAATATCGTCCACCGCCTCCTGACACTCACATGAGAAGTCAGAGTTTTCAGTCCCTGCTATGCCCTGTGCATATTGCTGTATTGGAACTAGCGTTCAATTTTGTCCTTGTATTCCAGTTTAGCATCCCTGATCTACTTTTTTAGAGTACACTGGATCTTTTTTGCTTCAGTGCAGTTGTTAGATATGATAGCCCTCTTCTTCTCGTTGATTGTTTTTCAGTTCTTTACTTACCCATGGTTTGTTATTTGAGAAGATTTTCAGTCTTTGTGGGGACAATCATCTCTTCAAAAAACTTGATAGATTGAAGAGCTGGACTCAATGAGAACATCCCACAACGTACAGTCAAAAACCCCCTGAGGGCGTCGGCCGAGTTCAGGTCCCATGATTTTACAGTTTTCTGCACTGCTTTCTGTCTGCAGTTTAGTTCTATACACTGGGATCAATGTACCCCATTGTGATCAAATGTACCCCATTGTGGTCAGATGTACCCCATTGTGATCAAATGTACCCCATTGTGGTCAGATGTACCCCATTGTGATCAAATGTACGCCATTGTGGTCAAATGTATCCCATTGTGATCAAATGTACCCCATTGTGGTCAGATGTACCCCACTGTGATCAAATGTACCCCATTGTGGTCAAATGTATCCCATTGTGATCAAATGTACGCCATTGTTATAAAATGTACCCCATTGTGGTCAAATGTACCCCATTGTTATAAAATGTACCCCATTGTGGTCAAATGTACCCCATTGTGGTCAGATGTACCCATTGTGATCAAATGTACCCCATTGTGGTCAGATGTACCCCATTGTGATCAAATGTACGCCATTGTGGTCAAATGTACCCCATTGTTATAAAATGTACCCCATTGTGATCAAATGTACCCCATTGTGGTCAAATGTATGCCATTGTGGTCAAATGTACCCCATTGTGATCAAATGTACCCCATTGTGATAAAATGTATCCCATTGTGGTCAAATGTATGCCATTGTGGTTAAATGTACCCCATTGTGGTCAAATGTACCCCATTGTGATAAAATGTATCCCATTGTGGTCAAATGTATGCCATTGTGGTTAAATGTACCCCATTGTGGTCAAATGTACGCCATTGTGGTCAGCTGTATCTTCTTCACGGACTTGATGTTGCCATAACAAAGATCGAGGGTGTTACTACCGCGTGTCTGACACATAAGGTACTGCTGGTAAACAGGCAATGTTTTGTCTAGTCGGCAACTATTGAAATCTCCGAGAATAATGTTAGGCGTGTCTGGTGACATTGTCTCACTCCGGTGCACACAGCTAGTTATTGCTTCAGCTGCGCGTGCAACATTAGCTTACTGTGGCACCAGAGTCAAAAATAGCTGCTTGAACTCTGGGTAAGTAGTTGTATGTCAGATGCAGCGACACTAACGATAGCTCCACGTCCGGGGTACACAGTTCTTCCTTCACGATGACAGACATACACCAGCGCTGGTTGATGTACACACAGATCCCTCCACCCTGTGAGACAGACTTACACCAGCGCTGGTTGATGTACACACAGATCCCTCCACCCTGTGAGACAGACTTACACCAGCGCTGGTTGATGTACACACAGATCCCTCCACCCTGTGAGACAGAATTACACCAGCGCTGGTGGTTGATGTACACACAGATCCCTCCACCCTGTGAGACAGACTTACACCAGCGCTGGTTGATGTACACACAGATCCCTCCACCCTGTGAGACAGACTTACACCAGCGCTGGTTGATGTACTCACAGATCCCTCCACCCTGTGAGACAGACTTACACCAGCGCTGGTTGATGTACACACAGATCCCTCCACCCTGTGAGACAGACTTACAACAGTGCTGGTTGATGTACACACAGATCCCTCCACCCTGTGAGACAGACTTACACCAGCGCTGGTTGATGTACACACAGATCCCTCCATCCTGTGAGACAGACTTACACCAGCGCTGGTTGATGTACACACAGATCCCTCCACCCTGTGAGACAGACTTACACCATCGCTGGTTAATGTACACACAGATCCCTCCACCCTGTGAGACAGACTTACACCATCGCTGGTTAATGTACACACAGATCCCTCCACCCTGTGAGACAGACTTACACCAGCGCTGGTTGATGTACTCACAGATCCCTCCACCCTGTGATTTGCCACTCAACTTTTTGACCCGGTCCAATCTCACTGGGGTACCAAAGCCGTCAACGTAATGTTCATTGTCAGTTTCATCTAACCAGGTTTCATTCACACATATCAAACAAGCTTCTTTATAGGCCCACTGTAGCATAAAATTGGCCTGAAGTTCATCAATTTTTTAACGTAATGATCGAACATTAGTGAACATGATAGAGGACAGAGGGATGGCGCATACTTTCTTTATCTTCAGTCTCTGGCACACTCTGTCTTTCTTGCTCCACTTGCATCGTGTGTCGTTTCTATTGTTAGTGTCCGAGAGCACTGTAGTCATTTAAATCTAGGAATGGACCAGAAAGATGGTCAGTGACACTGGGTCGCAAGGCCAACAGTGCGTGATGTGAATAAGTCTTGAATTTGCCAACTTACCAAATCAGTTCACCACTCACACACAAGTAAAATGGTCCATAAAACTGACAAAACTTTGGTTGTTCTGCTGCATAACATCTTCATACTACTTCATATAATGCTCTTGGATTAAAACCGACAGAAAACGATAAACAACACCGAGGCTAAATGCAGACACCCCGTGTCGCCACGACAACGCCCTGACCACAACACAACACACTGACCACAACACACAAATGTTGTTGAAATTATCATGAGGTTGGTTTCGTCATGTTTCAGGCTGCTATAAAAAAATAAATCTATTACGTATAAACTGTGATGTGACGGAGGTACTGATGACAAGCAGTAGATTGTTATCACTTGACTTGTCTGCAGGAGTGGGTGAGCAAGGCGGCTGGTCCGACAGACCCAGTGGAGGAGGAGAGCAAGAAACGTAAGAGGGAAGAGACGGAGGGAGAGAAGGAGACCAAGGCTGTCAAGACAGCTGATGTCAACTGTAATGCCACAGCCAGTGTCAACTGTAACGACGTGACAGGGAAGAAAACAACTAAAGCAAAACTGTCCAGCTTCTCTTTTGGGAAGAACTGATGTGAACATGTCTTAGTAGTTTGTTTACAATCACGTTATCTGTGTGACAATATGTTTGTAGTGTGCAATCACGTTATCTGTGTGACAATATGTTTGTAGTGTGCAATCACGTTATCTGTGTGACAATATGTTTGTAGTGTGCAATCACGTTATCTGTGTGACAATATGTTTGTAGTGTGCCACTGTCAATAAATATATATTTATGTAAGTATTTACACATTTCCTTTGTTTTGGATATACAATTGACTCAAGTTGAAAGAAACAAGATATCCAGTGTCTCTCTACATTGAAGGGTGTCTAATACACTTCAGGATGAAGTGCCAGAAGAAGACCCAAGAAAGGAGTATCAGCATTTATTATCGGAGTGGCTCATGTAGGCTCAAGTACACTTTACTTGCTGGCAATTTCTATGCACATTTTCCACAAGACATTATAATGTTGGTGTTCCGCCAGATCCTGGCATCACCAAGCCTCTCTATGCCATTCACTGATTCCACACAGACTGACTGGGAAATGTCTATAACAACCATATCTGGTTAGTAGAAGTCTGCATTTCATAGGACTCGCACGTGACAGGACAAAAATACCTAAACTTAAAAAACCTTTATGGGTATCGTAGACTATTTTACACATGGTAGTATCACGGCTACATGAATTCTCCCACTTGTTATACTGGCGATACAGACGGAAAAACCACAAGATTAAAAATATACAATATATAAGTAAGTGGTCATTGATCCAGTCTTTGGGAGCTCATCCTTTCCCACAATCTACTCTGCCAATCGTAATCTACATAGCAGCAACTGTTTCGCGTAGTCCATTATTCGTAATGGATTGTTTTTGCATGATTATTAACCCTTTTCTGTTCGTCGTTCAGTCATCGTTTGATATACTGTCGATGCTGATTGCGTCCTCTGCCTCACTGTCTGTGTTCTTGCCATTCACGTCGATGTCTGACATTTCCTCCCAGTTGTCCTGAAACAGTCATTTGTCTATGTAGATCTAAGACATCCTGGAAGGATCGTTATTCTGTTCTTACTTTTAAATAACGGTTCCTAAAAATGTATATTTCTTTATGCGTGAACAAATGAGTAAATTAATGTTTTCTATTACTGAATGTATATATTATATATACATTGATATAACTAAGCTGGCATTATATTAAGGATAGCCACTACTCGAAAACGCCCATATAACCAATATACCTTATCTCTGTTAATATTGAACATATCATAACCAGATTTGGAGCACTGATTAGAAAAATGAATGGTATATGATGTGTGAAATATGGGCACATTTGGTTGTGTATTACCATGGCAATGAATGTTTCAAGTGAGATGGATTTTCACATCCTAGAACATTATTCTGAGCTAACAACTGTATGTGTGATCATGCAACTGTCAAGAATCATTAGCTAGAATACTCCTTTGTGCAATAAGGTGGTTTTGGGCAAGGATATCTGACTTCAGTGACTGTTGTTAAGGTTTGAGCATTTTTCAAGACGTCATGAAAAAAGCTCAAACCTAAAGTCCCATCTCACAACAGTCATTGCAGTCAAACTTCCTTGCCCAAAACCACCTTATTGCACAAAGGAGTATTCTAGCTAATGATTCTTGACAACTGCATGATCACACATACAGTTGTTAGCTCAGAATAATTTTCAAGGATGCATGCCCCTCTTTCACACTAGAAATGTTGATTGTCATGGCACTGCACAAGCAAATGAGCCCACATTCCACATATCATGTACTATTCATTTATCTAATTAGTACTCCAAATTTGGCTAAGATATGTTCAGTACTAACAGAGATATGGTCTATGGCCGTTTTCGAGTAGTGGCTACCCTTAACTATAATTAAAAAAATTATAATCAATTATATTCTTCATACGCAAACTATGTCACTATAATGATAACATTTTAGTACAACAACAAGTTATGATTTGCCAAGAGTTTGATCTGGGTAATGGTTTTGTATAAAATACAAAATAATTGTAAGGGAAAACTATCAAATACCATTGATTAATTTGTTTAAATAGACTGAGGCAGAGCTGCCAGGATTGGGTGGTTCCAAACAAGTGTACTGCCGGGATTGGGTGGTTCCAAACAAGTGTACTGCCGGGATTGGGTGGTTCCAAACAAGTGTACTGCCGGGATTGGGTGGTTCCAAACAAGTGTACTGCCGAGATTGGGTGGTTCCAAACAAGTGTACTGCCGGGATTGGGTGGTTCCAAACAAGTGTACTGCCGGGATTGGGTGGTTCCAAACAAGTGTACTGCCGGGATTGGGTGGTTCCAAACAAGTGTACTGCCGGGATTGGGTGGTTCCAAACAAGTGTACTGCCGGGATTGGGTGGTTCCAAACAAGTGTACTGCCGGGACTGGGTGGTTCCAAACAAGTGTACTACTGGGACTGGGTGGTTCCAAACAAGTGTACTGCTGGGACTGGGTGGTTCCAAACAAGTGTACTGCCGGGACTGGGTGGTTCCAAACAAGTGTACTGCTGGGACTGGGTGGTTCCAAACAAGTGTACTGCTGGGACTGGGTGGTTCCAAACAAGTGTACTACTGGGACTGGGTGGTTCCAAACAAGTGTACTGCTGGGACTGGGTGGTTCCAAACAAGTGTACTGCCGGGACTGGGTGGTTCCAAACAAGTGTACTGCTGGGACTGGGTGGTTCCAAACAAGTGTACTGCTGGGACTGGGTGGTTCCAAACAAGTGTATGTTGTTTCTGTCCATGAGAGAAAATGTGCTGACTGATGGTCATTTGAGAGGACTGATATGCAAATGGTGACTGACCTCTGACCCAGATAGGTCAGTGATTGCGTCCTCCACAGCTCGTTCTTCGTCTGATTCGTCTGAAACGTGAGATATATCACATGATACAAGTCACGTCATCTCAACTTCAATGTAGCAATATTAAAACATGGCATTCATAAAAAGAGATAACTGAAATTGAGGACATGTCACCCATGACGACAGTGAATCAAGAGAATAACAACATCTAACATCAGCTGGAGAAGTAGGTAACTAAGAACAGTGCACTGACAAATACACCTGCCAGTGAAAGATTTAAAGAATGACAGTGTGTTTGACACTACATATGGTTCTGTGGCATTCACGGGGGGGTAGATAGAGGGGTGACTTACCATTGTGGGCCATGAGAGGGTGGGATAGATAGAGGGGTAACTTACCATTGTGGACCATGAGAGGGTGGGGTAGATAGAGGGGTGACTTACCATCGTGGTAGACCAGCATGGGCCATGAGAGGGTGGGGTAGATAGCAGTACTAGAAGTATAAGTACAAAGTAAACAACTGTACTTGAAGTAAACACAGAAGTACTTTTCTCAAGTGACCATAAAATGGCTGACACCACCACCCACACTATATCATTCAGTGTATAAATCAAACACGTTATTTAACTGCACTGTTACACAAAAATAATACATCCGAGCTGGCGAATATCTT
Organism: Paraescarpia echinospica; assembly: GCA_020002185.1. Classification (NCBI taxonomy): domain Eukaryota; kingdom Metazoa; phylum Annelida; class Polychaeta; order Sabellida; family Siboglinidae; genus Paraescarpia; species Paraescarpia echinospica. The sequence goes on along the minus strand of CM034538.1, from coordinate 534,548 downwards.
AGTTAGTTGAGAGCTCATTCTTGCCAAAAAAATCAAACTTCACACTTGAACCAATCATTTTCAAAAAGAAGTTCCAAAATGGTAACACAAAAAATATGGATACTTCATTACAATCAGAAAAGTACACCTTAATTGTAATTTGTTACAAAATAAAAGTACAAAAATGTATTTCGTTACTAAAGAAAAGTAAACTTTTCTACTCAAGTAAAGTAACAAAGTAAAAGTACTTTGTTGCATTCCGGCTCTGGTAGATAGAGGGGACTTACCATCATGGTAGACCATCATGGGCCATGAAAGGGTGGGGTAGATAGAGGAGTGACTTACCATCGTGGTACACCAGCATGGGCATCTGGTCAGCATCTGTGTCTTCCTCATCTTGTCCCTGCAGCGTGATCTACGACAGCAACAGAAGACTATATAAAGCCACTGTTGTTTGTGTGTGAGAGAGTGCAGGCACTGACCTAGTGTCACCTGAGAGTCACTGACCTAGTGTCACCTGAGAGTCACTGACCTAGTGTCACTGACCTAGTGTCACTTGAGGCACTGACCCAGTGTCACCTGAGAGGCACTGACCTAGTGTCACTAGAGTGTACCTGTGAGGTCCAGCATACTCTGTGTCATGTGTGTGTGTGTGTGTGTATGTGCATGCGTGCGTGCGTGTACTGTACCTGAGACAGCATGAGGTCAAGCTTGCCCTGTACTGTGTGCGTGTGTGCGTGCATGCGTGTACTGTACCTGAGAGAACATGAGGTCGAGCTTGTCCAGTACTGTGTGCGTATGTATGTGCGTGCGTGTACTGTACCTGAGACAGCATGAGGTCAAGCTTGCCCTGTACTGTGTGCGTGTGTGCATGCGTGCATGCGTGTACTGTACCTGAGAGAGCATGAGGTCGAGCTTGTCCTGTACTGTGTGCGTGTGTATGTGCGTGCACTGTACCTGAGACAGCATGAGGTCACGCTTGCCCTGTACTGTGTGCGTGTGTGCATGCATGCGTGTGTGCGTGTACTGTACCAGAGAGAGCATGAAGTCGAGCTTGCCCTGTACTGTGTGCGTGTGTGTGTGCATGCGTGCGTGCGTGTACTGTACCTGAGAGAGCACGAAGTCAAGCTTGCCCTGTACTGTGTGCGTGCGTGCGTGCGTGTGTGCATGTACTGTACCTGAGAGAGCATGAGGTCGAGCTTGTCCTGTACTGTGTGCGTGTGTATGTGCGTGCACTGTACCTGAGACAGCATGAGGTCACGCTTGCCCTGTACTGTAAAGTGTGTGCGCATGTACGCGCAGCGGACACCACCTGACTGTGCGCGCAGGCATGCCAGCAGGTGCATGTACTGTACCTGAGAGAGCATGAGGTCAAGCTTGCCCTGTACTGTGTGCGTGTGCATGCGTGCGTGTGTGTGTGCATGTACTGTACCTGAGAGAGCATGAGGTCAAGCTTGCCCTGTACTGTGTGCGTGTGCATGCGTGCGTGTGTGTGTGCATGTACTGTACCTGAGAGAGCATGAGGTCAAGCTTGCCCTGTACTGTGTGCGTGTGTGCATGTACCGTACCTGAGAGAGCATGAGGTCAAGCTTGCCCTGTACTGTGTGCGTGTGTGTGTGTGTGCATGTACTGTACCTGAGAGAGCATGAGGTCAAGCTTGCCCTGTACTGTGTGCGTGTGTGTGTGCATGCGTGCGTGTGTGTGTGCATGTACTGTACCTGAGAGAGCACGAGGTCAAGCTTGCCCTGTACTGTGTGCGTGTGTGTGTGCATGCGTGCGTGTGTGTGTGCATGTACTGTACCTGAGAGAGCATGAGGTCAAGCTTGCCCTGTACTGTGTGCGTGCGTGTATTGTACCTGAGAGAGCATGAGGTCGAGCTTGTCCTGTACTGTGTGCGTGTGTATGTGCATGCGTGCGTGCGTGTATTGTACCTGAGAGAGCATGAGGTCGAGTTTGCCCTGTAGGCGTGAGAGACGGCCAAAGACAGCGACGCGAGAGTCCATCATCTGGTAGAGTTGACCCAGCAGAGCCACAAGCTGCGGATACTGTAACAGGAGAGAGTACTTCAGTGAAAGCTTGTATCCACATCAACTAGGACCTTCATCTTGTGGATCTTCATCACACTCTCCTATGTCTGCCTCCATGGACAGTGAACAAACCACTTATGTCTGCCTCCATGAACAGTGAACAAACCACTTATGTCTGCCTCCATGGACAGTGAACAAACCACTTATGTCTGCCTCCATGGACAGTGAACAAACCACTTATGTCTGCCTCCATGGACAGTGAACAAACCACTTATGTCTGCCTCCATGGACAGTGAACAAACCATTTATGTCTGCCTCCATGAACCGTGAAACAGATACTGATATGTTTTCTGCAGTTGTTAAAAAATCTCTAACATAAATATCATGCTTCCAGTAAACCACTGTGATCATAGACAACTGTAATATGATCACAATGGTTTGCTGGAAGCATGATATTTATGTTAGAGATTTTTTAACAACTGCAGAAAACAAATAAACACATTTAACCCTTTAAGACCTTGATATGTAATATTACTTACCAAAAATAAAAGCTGTTGTGATTTTGATACATATTATTATGTAAGGTAAATTTTCGATCGAGTTAACGCAACATTTTCATCAAAAACCATCGCAATTTGTCATGGTTTCTGAGCAACAATGTCAGAAGTGAATGGCAGAAGTGAATGGCGTTACACAGATGTATTTTAATGCATCATTTGAGACCTAAAATGACAACGAATTCAATGGATTTTAAGCTGAGGTGGATAATGGAATGTGACTAGAGCTGGTGCTTTTTCAACTTCAGGCAAATCGGACGGGGAATGAAGCCATCGAAGACAAACTTAGACACATCCGATTTTATGTCCAACTGGCAACAAAATGGCATTAACAGACCTGCCTACCCCAAAAACTTACTGTCAGTAATCCATCTTCCCATTTACACTGATTTTCAGGAATATAGGCTTGCTGTCAGTAATATATCAGAACCGTGTCAGATATTGTCACGAAAAGAACACCACTGTCAGTAATACTTTAATACTGTGACTATGACGATAGTTGCACCCAAAACATAATTGTCTCTAATAAACTGTGGTGTTTTGAAGCGTTCAGTTAACAAGGTAAGGTAGATGTTCATAACCAGCATTGATGGAAATCAAACGTGAAGAAGCGTAACTCTAATGTAAATGAATCTATACACATTGTAATTCTGATTTTATGTAAATTTCAAAAACAGCAAGTTGACTACAAAAACTTGACAAATTATAACAATGCGTCACGTCACTGTTAGAATGTCAGTTCATAGAGATTCATAAAGATAGTACTGCATATGGTAAAGATATTGTAGTTGGTGTCATATACAGACCACCGAACAATGATATAAATACCTTTATTGATGAAGTGTCTAATATACTAGACATTCTCAACAATGAAGACAAAATATGTTATATCATGGGAGACTTTAATATTAATCTTTTTAATTATGAAGAACATGTACCAACATGCAATTTTTTAAACCTGATGTTTTTGCATTCTTATATTCCATTAATAAATAAACCAACACGAGTAACTAATCAATCAGCAACATTGATTGATAACATTTTCACAAATAACCATAAAAACATGTTCCAAGGCATTATGTACACAGACGTATCTGACCACTTCCCAGTATTTCTCATTGATAATAATTGTAAATTAACCAATTATTCTAAATATATAACAAACAGAAACTTTTCGAGGGCAAACATGGATAAATTTTATAATAACATGCAGAACATTGATTGGGAAATTATAACATCCATAAATAATTGTCAAACAGCCTACTCAATATTTTATAAACTGCTACTTCGAGAATACAATGATTGCTTTCCATTAAAAACAGTCAAACTTAATTACAAGAATAAGAAACCATGGCTAACTACTGGTTAAAAAAATTCAATAAAAGAGAAGAATAGACTATATATTAAATACATAAGACAAAATACAATATATAATGAAACTAAATATAGTTTACAAACAAAAGTAAATTGAATGGCTTACTACGGAAATTTGAACGTGAACATTATGCAACTCTTTTTGAAGAAAATAAACATAACCTTAAAAAGTCTTGGTCCCTATTAAAAAAATAATAAATAAGAAACATGAAACCATAACACAGACAAAATTCATTATTAACAAAGTTGAAACATCAGATAAAAAACATATAAGTGAAATTTTTAATAATTTCTATATAAATGTTGGTTCTAACCTAGCAAAAAACATACCACAGAACCAAACAGATCCTATGTCATACATAAAAAACAGTAATATGAAAACAATATATCTTGAACCGGTAACTGAAAATGAGGTATCAGTAATACTAAACTCTCTCAAAGCATCGTCTCCAGGATGGGATGACATTTCCTCTAAAGTAATAAAACAAACATGTAATAGTTTTATTAAACCATACTTATATAACTTATCTATAAATACTGGAATATTCCCAGATGAACTAAAAATAGCAAAGGTAATACCTATTTATAAAGCCAAAGAAAAAAACTTATTGATTAACTACCAGCCAATTTCAATATTACCTACTTTTTCTAAAATATTGGAAAGACTAATGTATAACAGATTGTTAAATTTTATTAATAAGCATAATATTTTGTATAAATATGAGTTTGGTTTTCGAAAAAATCACTCTACTAACATGGCACTTATAACCATTGTAGACAAAATATCAGAAGCCTTACAAAACAAACAATTTGTGCTAGGAGTGTTCTTAGATTTATCTAAAGCAATCGATACAGTTGACCATGACATACTCTGTCAGAAACTCCAATGTTATGGTATCCGTGGCTTAGCCAATGATTGGATTAAAAGTTATTTATTTAATAGAAGTCAATATGTGTACTACAATGACACTAGCTCCACGAAGCAAACTATTACTTGTGGTGTATCGCAAGGTTCCATCCTGGGGCCATTGCTTTTTCTATTATATATCAATGATATTGCTAGTGTCTCAGATATTCTTTTTTCGATATTATTTGCTGATGACACTAGTCTGTTTATAAATGGTGATCATTTGGATGATATAACTAACAAAATGAATGTTGAATTTAAAAAAATTATAATTTGGCTAAATGCCAACAAACTATCTTTAAACATTAATAAGACCCAATACATTAAATTTGAAACACCTAACAGAAAACATACAAAACCAACAACACTTAAAATTAATAATAATGCTATTAAACTAGTATCTTCTACGACATTTCTTGGTGTGACTATTGATAGCAAACTCAACTGGGCTGAACACATTAACAAAGTTAAATGTACAATTTCTAAAGGTATTGGCATTCTCAACAAAGCCAGAAGATTATTAACTAGATCATGTTTGGTCACCTTGTATTACTCATTTTTATTCCCTCACTTGACATATTGTATTGAAGTATGGGGAGGTGCATTTGACTCATATTGTTCAAGTATTATTAAGATTCAAAAGAAAGTAGTGAGAATGCTTGTCTCGGCTAATAGATTAGCTCATACAAAACCTATCTTTAAATCACTAAATATCTTAACTTTCAGACAATTGTATTTATATTCAATACAAATATTTATGTATAAATACAAGATGGGTCTTTTACCAACAATCTTTGAAAATATGTTTACACTTAATCAAGATGTCCATAGTTATAACACAAGACAATCTGCACAAATTCATATACCCAAGACTACTTTAGAAATAAGACTTCGTGCTATAAGAAATAAGGGTGCTATTATTTGGAATCATTTCAGCACAAGACACGTTTACGACCTACACAATAATTAGTTACAAATGTATACTTAAGCAATTTATTTTATACAATGATGTTAATATATAACATAATTTTCAATCACGATTATATATTCTTCAATTGCACGCTGTTTTTGTTTTCAATATAATCATATTTACATTGAAACATACAAAAGGGAGTATAACATTATTTAATGTTCTTCTCTTGTTGTGCTCATTGTGTTATTATATAGGATTTGTCTTAATTTGATTTGTATTGTACGTATTGTAATGAGTTACAATAAATTTGATTTGAATTGGAACTACTTCGTCTTATATACACAGTTGACGGAACCAACTACTGCGCAGTTTTCCAACACGTTTTCGGTGACTCATAAATCACATACCCACGCATAATCATCAAACCACTTTACATGCCAAGTTATTGTAACACTCCACATACGCTCTCCTGTGGAGCTTAATCATCAATGGATGGTCGTTCATCGCAGCATCACTGGAGCGATTTTTCATAATTTATGCATAACTGTTGAAATACTCTGTCAGATTCTCTTACTAAAACATGGACCGCCACTTGTTTTTGTTAAAGTTCACGACCACCACAATTACTAATATATATATCAGAATATGTCTAAGCCCTAATGCTCGGCAGACACACTCGCGAAGATGGTTGTTCTTGCGAGCTTGCTTGCGTGCGTGCGTGCGTGTGTGTGTGAGTTTGTGCGTGTGAGCGTGTGTGGTAGCGCGCGCGTGTGTGTATGCGTGCGTGTGTGTATGTGTTTGTGTGTGTGTGTTATTACGTGCGTGCGTGTGATGTATGTGTGATTTCGTGCGTGCATGCGTGCGTTCAAGTGTGTGTGTGTTGATGTGTGTATGTGTGTGTTTGTATATGTATGTGCGTGTGTGTGTGTGTGTGTGTGTGTGTGTGTGTGTGTGTGTGTGTGTGTGTGTGTGTGTGTGTGTGTGTGTGTGTGTGTGTGTGTGTGTGTGTGTGTGAATTATTCCAAATAGAAGGAACACGACTTTTAGTGTCTCTTTTGAAAGACACTTGTAACGTACAGTGAACGATTTTGCTCATAATTGTATATGGTGGACAGGAACCCTGTCGATTGACAGTCTCGTGTAGGTTCTTTAAAACACTCACCCTATTCAATATAATCTAGGGGCCTAGAGTGTTTTCAACTTACGTTTAAACCACTCTACAGTGTTTACAATGTATGTTCAAAATACTGTACAGTGTTTTCAACTAAAGTACAGAATACTCTAGAGGATTTCAGCTTAACTTGAAAACAGTCGTTTCACGTTAAAACATGTCCACATTCTCGGGTTTGACCCCACGCCTGACTAAAAGAATGGAATATCGGTGAAATTTCATAACATGTTTAAGTGACAAAACAGTTTTGAAATTTGGCACTGAGTATCTAGAACTTAGATCCTAAATTGAAAACACTCTATATTGTTTTAAACCCAGATTCAAGACAAAACCATAATGTTTGTGAGGGTGAGAATTTTGAACTTACTATACCTGCGCTATAATACCCACTGCACCCTCCTTTATGGGCTCACCAAATAGAAATATACCTCTCCCTCGCGGCTAAATACAACTCCAACGCCCCATCCAAAATATACTCCCCGCCTCCAGTTCTGACTCAGGTTAGACGAACCAATCAGACATAGATTCGGGGTCTTCCACAAATAGTTTGTATGGGGGCTCCACAAAACGTGTTTGTGTCACGGTCCCCATGGCTTTGGAGTCAAATAAATGCAGGTTGTGAACATTCTGGTATGCATTTACTTGGGAGCGAGACAACTGACAGACTAATGAGTGACTGGGCCAGGCGAATTAAGGTAATCACCATTTCACTATTGCACCGACTTGCTTAAAGACGATCTGGACCAAATTATTATTATCAATTCTCTGAATTATGACAGACGCTCAAATGTGAGGAAAGCGGTGGCATAGGCGGAGAAGTCTTCCTTTCTGTAGGCAACTACACATTGGTTGTTAGCGTGCTTTGGTTGTCGTGAAACATGAATGGTAACCCTTGCCATCAAGCAGTTAACTTATGATAGATAAACCAATATTAATATAATAATAATAATAATACATTTTACTTGTCATATAGCCAGATCCACAATTGTTCGTGGTGCTTTACAATACAATATTATTTATGATCAATAAACTAAAGTATATTATAGAAAATAAACAGACACATCATAAATAAATAATAAATCTTATGAAAGTCGGTGGCTGAATGCAGAAGAATCACCAAATTATAGCGCTGTTCATGAGTTTATTCAAACAACCCTCCTTCCTGTCTTCCGATATCACAGTCGAGCCAGCCGAGAAGCGGAAGAAGAGCTGAGGATACGGCGGCGTGGCGGCGAAAACATTTCAATAGCACCCCCTCCCATCTTCCGATGTCATGAATGACCAGACAGCGCGAGAGCGGAGTCGTGCTGAAGGGCCGGCTCAGACCACCGAATATGAAGTGGAGTTTTTGGATCGGCCCCTGCTAAACTTACTCCATACTGGTGATAATAAGGGGATGGCAATCCGATCGGTAATAATTAAAAATTATATTCAAGAACGTGGGAATTAAAACGATATATGTCAGTGAAAGAGTACATTGATGGCTTCGATATAGAAGTGAATTGAAAACGGCACCGATTTTGTTGAGTTCGCGCATGTCGCATTATCGGCGGCTTCAAAACAAATTATGCCATAGCGTAGTAGTTTACACGGCATAATAGTCGGCATTTCAAACTAATGCAACATTCAGTTGGTATACATTATTTGTCTGACATGCATCTTGTTCGGACAAGCAGGACATAAAAGCATCCTCGCAAGCCAGGGCTGTTTGCCATGCAAAAACTAGCCCTGGCTGATCCCCTAGGCGAAGTGCGGAAGTTAGCCAAGTCAAACTGGTAATTGACTTCGCCAGTCGCGACTGCATCATCCGTGAGAACAGCGCAAATACCCGGCCTAATTTGAAGATGGATAAACGACTTCTGGGAATCCCAATATATCATGACCCGTTCGCCCATTAGCACGAGCAGCTGAGCGGTATTGTGTACGTATTCGAATAATTTCTTCTACTTCCTAAACATTGCATGTAACACGAGCCACGGTTGGTTAAAATGAGTTTTATTATGACCATCTGACCTGCCGACTTCCACTGATCTAGTGAGCGATTTCATAGGCTGAACTTAAATTCAGAGTTTCGCAAAGCAATCAGCCAGGTGTACTGCTGGCTGGCACTGACGTAATCAGCAGCAGCGACCCCTGGCGCGCGAGGATGCATAAAAGGAAAGTTCGTACAGTACATTGGAGGGAGCTCCACATTGGAGACCATTGGCGACCCACTTAATTGGCGTGGCAACCCATTGGCTAAGAACCTCTGCTCTACAAGTTGATACTTGCTAACCTGTCTAGGGTGCACTTCGTAGACCCCAGTTATCTAGTGTTGTTATTGGGCAGATGCACTGAAGGTTTGTTTAGAAAATTGAAACACACCAACCAACCCTAACTTTAACCCATGACACTGGAACGGCTCTGCTATCTATCACTAATCAGTATACAATATGACGTTTTCGGTCTCTGTTGTGTGCCACGTTTCTATCTTCAAACATTATATTTATAATGAAATACAATAATGTTATATGATGAAGACTTATTTTCTAAATCGGAAAAATCGTGCTGTACTGTGAAGTCCATATTTTAGAAGGTATAGAGGAGTGAGATCTATAAGAATACTCGGGCCAATTTAACATGGCGTACGCCATTTAGGCTCAGGAATATCAAGTTAATTTTTAAAAGCATATTAATTCCAATTACCATGGTACTGTATTGCAGTGAAATTTAACCTAGCTCACTCTCAGTCGCGGGTTTTATTTACCGGTATGTCACTTATTTTTGTTTTAGCATGGAAAAACAATAACTGATCGGTGACTACGCTTATAAATCTCTCATCTGGCCTCCCCATTTATGTTACTCACATGAATTTCGGTGTTGGCCTACCATTGATCTTGATTTGTTTTAATCAATATTGATAAATCTGTCAATACTATTATACTACTACCAGGGTAATACACTACATTGGCGCGTCGGAATGTGGTGCATATTGATTTGCACCCTCTCCTTAAGTCTCGCCAAAACACCCACTTTGAGATCCTCTAAAACTCAATTTGCACTCCTCTGGCTCTGAGTTTCAGACTCAAGGCTCGCCAAACACCACCTACATTTGCATCCCCACAAAGCTGACCAAAAACATCAAATTGCACCCCAAAATCCACCAATCTTCCCTAAATATTGGGGGGCTAATCCATCTCCAGCCCCCTCGGTTCCGACGCCTATAAGCTATATAAGCAGTATTACTGTTTCGTTTCTTAACAAAGTTTACTAATAGCTACTTTTGCGTTGACCGCAGCGCGAGGTTCAAAGCAACAGGCCTTGGCAGAGCTCCAGAAGGTTGATGTATGGGCGCCGTTTATGTTAATTTAGTGAAAGTTAGATCAGAGAGTGGGCCAATTTAGGTGCACAGACTTTTTTAGAAGATCATTCAAATTGTGAATGGTGTCGAATGGTGAGTGTTTCAGCTTTTTGGTGTGTCATCGGGTAACACGGTTTGACAAGTTTTGTCGTGATTTCTGAACGAAGTAAAGGCGTTCGTGCTTTTTGCTGCAGCGTTTCATCCTCTAAGTTCGTTCGTGTAACTTTGACAGGTATTCATACACAAATGGTTAGTGTATTAATTACAATACTAAATCACATGAATTATAAAGTATCAAAACAATTTCTCACAGCTGAAAAGTAGCTATCTGACACTTGTTTACACCACGATTCGAAGATGCGCTGAAGGGAGCATTCATTTGTTGAATGCATGCTTTTCATCACATTTGCTAGTTTGCCCACCAGTGGCAGTGCTATTGTAGGGAAAAGTGACATTACATTATTTAAAGTCAACATTGTCTTGACGATATCTTCATAATGCATTTCAGGAAAGCGATTATGTGCCGAGTGGATACTTTCTGCAATGGGTGTTTTGTTTGCTGATAGCGGCTTTTACATTCTCTGCCGGTGAACCAGCTACAACAAAAGGTATACTGAACCACTCGGTTTCTTCTGTATGCAATATTAATATGCAGTTTTCATTAACCATCTTAGAAATCATCCTGCAACGTATCATTATGGTTAATCAGAACCACTTATTTCATCAATAGCATGCAAACAAAGGTTTAAATAAATTGATTTTAGTGAAATACTTACAATATTCATAAGACGATATCATTTAACGCGCCAAACGGAAGCACTCGTGTTCAAAACCATCACTAAACGACAAGTGGTGGTGATTAGTGGGAACAGTTGCTTACAATTTTGTCCGATAAATTAAAATATTACGGTTGTTTACATCGCCGTCACCGATATTTCACGTGGTCTACGTTCGCTATCAAAATATCTCAAAAACTATCAAAAAAGTCTCAAAAACTGTTTGCCTCGTCTTAATTACAAAAAATAACTTTGTTGCAAGTTTGTACTCGTCCTTTGCTCCCAGTGACCAATATATCTGACTAAAGACGTATCTAATGTGAGATCCAGCGACATATCAAAATGCAGCAGAAACCTACATACAGCAGAAACCGCTCAGGTGAATACAATATAGTGTTACTGTTATGAAGCTTCTCCTTACGTACTAAGACTAAGTTCCGGTGTCTTGTGTATATCATTGTTTTCCTCCAGTTTATAAAGAATCTGTCAGGTGATTATCATAGAATCCTTGTCAAAAGTCGACAGAACGTATGAACATGGACTAATTAATGACAACATATCATATTATATATAATATATATATAACTGCGCGCGCGCACATATCGTCAGCTACATGTTCAAAGTACTCTTACTATTGTTCAACTCATTGCAGCTGCTAACTGTGCAGACATCCAGCATGGTGGCGCCACTGCCAGTGGTACCTACACAGTGTATACCGACCACCAACCCGTTCGTGTGTACTGCGATTTAAAAACAGATGGCGGCGGATGGACGGTAAATAGACACGCCCTTGCAGCCATTGACATTTCCTTGCTGCCCGGAATTATTTACATAGCATAAAATAAGTTAATTTATTGACAATAATGAATTGATCGTGGTTGTTAACATTTGAACATTTATTTTATTATACACTGTCTACGTTGTGTGGTTTTAGCATTTTACATACAGTTTTAATGACTCCTCGAATGTTTATTTAGATTGTACAATCTCAGTTGTGTTTCGTTTGTCTAAAAAGGTTTATGGTTATTCTGAATTATACATGTATTGAAAGCATCGGCTGTTAACGACAACAATTAATGGTGTGCTCCTCTACGGTTGCGAATCATAAACACTAACAAATACATTACAACACATAGATGGGTGCTCGACAAGACTGCTGCGAACTATAGTCAATGTTAAATAGAATCATCTGACTAATATAGAGCTCTATGGCGATATGAACACCATTACACGGAAGATACAGGAAACATGGCTGAGATTTGCTGGACATTGCTCTCTCTGTCTCTGTCTGTCTCTGTCTGTCTCTGTCTGTCTCTGTCTGTCTGTCTGTCTGTCTGTCTGTCTGTCTGTCTCTCTCTCTCTCTCTCTCTCTCTCTCTCTCTCTCTCTCTCTCTCTCTCTCTCTCTCTCTCTCTCTCTCTCTCTCTCTCTCTGTCTCTGTCTCTCTCTCTCTGTCTCTCTCTCTCTCTGTCTCTCTCTCTCTGTCTCTCTCTCTCTCTCTCTCTCTCTCTCTCTCTCTCTCTCTCTCTCTCTCTCTCTCTCTCTCTCTCTCTCTCTCTCTCTCTCTCTCTCTCTCTCTCTCTCATTTCACACCTTTCATCTTTCATCTTTATATTGACTTTCTAAGGAAGATGCCGGGCTGGAATGACGCGAGCTACAGTTGGCAATGGATGAAGGGAGCGAGCTATTGTAGTGGTTCGCACATCCGCCTGGCATACCAGAAATATGAGTTCAAAACCCTAACCAACGCATTAAACATTGGATGTAAAAATCAGGCTCTCAACATTGTTGACTCTGTATCCTTCGTAACTACACTCTGTCTGTTACCAACCTACAAACAAGTAAGTTAATAGAAAGTTCTCAGGCGATGGAAACAACTAGGAGATGACTGGAGACCAATTGTTGTATGCAACCAACCTAGTTCGACACCAGCAGCCAATATACTTATAATCGAGTTAGCGTATGTATGCAGGTAGGTTAACGTTTTCCTCTTAGACGACTTGAACCTCGAGTGCAAACCATTTAGGGATTAATCTACGACCCCTAGAAAAGGACCTATGTTTTCAAAATACCCCATATAGCCAAGATGTTTACCTCTTATATGGTAAATCGGTTGTTCCGAACGTAAAACGTAATGTGCGCGTAATACGTAAAACGTAGCCTTACAATCCCAGGAAACGCGCGCGCGCCAAAAAAACTTCGGGAAAATTGCCTCTGCGTCACACACTTGGCAACATGAAGTAGATGTTGACACAATAATACTTATGTTTACCCTCATACCAATAGCATAGCAATGCGAATATTATTTGACAATTCTACACTATCACGACTAGGGCCTATCGATAGACGTGAACTTCACGTGCTAGCGGACCTTCGTCGACTTTGAACAAACATCGAGTATATGTCACAGCGCGTTATGGTGTTTATGTAATGATGCTGTGGGTTTTCTAACATTTAGTTTACTTTCACGACTGTCTTCTACCAAGGCATCCCGTCAGGTGCCGGGTATTTTTGCTAGTATGAATCACTGAGATTTATATAATGTATTATGACACCAGGTGATTCAGCGAAGACAAGATGGCGCGCAGAACTTCAACAACAACTGGCAAGTCTACAAGCGGGGCTTTGGTGACAGATATGGCGAATTTTGGCTCGGTAACGAGGCCATCCATAGCCTGACCTCTCGCCAGACGTACATGTTACGTGTTGAGCTGACCAATGGGGAAGCTGACGTAGCTGTGGCCGAATACAACAGGTTTGCCCTGGATACCGAGGAGACGAAATATACACTGAGACTTGGGGAGTATCGCCACAGCATCAGCACGGCAGGCAAGTGAGCTTAGGAGGGTCGTATATATCTTATGTACATATGCATGCACGCGGGCACGCTTCACTGCTGGCACACGCACGCACGCACACACGCACGAACACACGCATGTACACACGCACAAAACACGCGGGCAGACATACACACATACACAAAAGCGCGTGCGCACGAACATGCACACACGCGCGCGCACGCACCCACCCGCCCACACACACACGCGCACGCACGAATGAAGAATTAACATACCAGATACGAAATACCGTTAAAACGATTATTTCTCAGAAGGTTTTGTTGCAATGGTTTCTGAATTATTACGCTACGAATTGTTTTTATTAATTAGTTGAGATAATAATAATACTAATGATTTTATTGTTACATAATGTTCAGTACAGTACATAAGTAATAATAGGAAACATATAAATACCTTATGTCACAAATGTAACAAAGCAACGCATTGTTTGTGTTCCTCATTCATGTCGTAATTGAATGTAAATCATAATTCGTGCAAAAAGAACTTAATACATCTTCACAATAAATTAACTAATTATTTAATAGTGCAGTATAAGAATACCGTAATACCAAATACCGGGTGTATCATAATATAACAAATACGCTAAAGCAGAAACTATTATATTATGTTCTAGTTGTGCATAACTAGACGTTTGGTCTTGGCACAGCGACAGATAAATTGGTCGTCTTAGTACTGAGTTACCTGTGGGCGGTTTCATGAAGCGTACTTAAAGTTACGCAATTACTTAGCGTCACGTATTTTGCGTAACTCTTATATTTGCCCATATTAAAAAAAACGCTTAATTTACTAAGACAATCATCGTAGCGTTAAGAACGTTCTTAGCCGCATAACGAGCAGGTGTGTAATACGGCATGTGCTCTAGAAGACTGGAAAGTTAGCTTGGCCATCCAGGGATAACGGAAGAGAACTTAACTGTAGGCCGCGTGGCAGTTGGCAATACGTTGTAGAAGCGGACATTTCAAGGGCGCAGTGTTGTAGGAGCTGGGAGTTTACGGTTGAAGTTCGCGGTTATACAAAAGAGAGACTGAGTCGTCGAAGCCTTTGCTACTTACTAATACACATGTGTTGCCATGCTCGGGTGTGGAGTTGTCTTTTACGTGAACTGCGTCAGAATAACGAATTCAGTTTTGTTATATTTCAGGCGATGCACTTGGATACCACCGGGATAAGCCGTTCAGCACGCGGGATAGGGATAATTCCCGGGGTCGCTGTACAGAGAAGTGGCAAGGAGCATGGTGGTATGACTGGTGTCTCAACTCTAACCTGAATGGGCAGCATGGACACAGCGCAAACCACTCTCACGTCCTCTGGACCAGCTGGACTGGCATGAAGCCACTGAAGACTGTCGAAATGAAGATACGACCGGACCACTTTAAAGTTGGTACGAACGTAAATTTATTTATATCCTCTGGTGTAGTGATAAGGCAACACGTTTAATTGTCATACATGAAACACTATCATTGCTAGCAAAAATGATAATCCCCGGATGACGGTACTTGCATATATACACAGAAGACGGTTTGCTGGATAATTTCGAAATTACTTTGTTATGTCATAAATTTGAACAGTGTTTAGCATTAACGAAATTTACGTACGACGCCCCATTCTGATCGGCGCTCATCGAAACAATCGCAGCAAATACGCATAACGTTATGATCAACCGATTTATGCCGTGATGTAGTACATACGATCCAAATTTAAAACCTGGTAAGAACTCTTACCGGTTTTATATAACCAATGGATAATTTCGAGAAACAAATTAAGTCGTTTATTTGGTGCCCGAGATGCAATCTGATTGCAGGAAAACGTTAACACACCCCTCCACGCGTCCATACATACACACACTAGCCCGTTTACAATTATATGTTGTGTCGTCTCTTCTCGGAATATTGGATATACCGAACCGCCACTCCTCTTTGTGTTGTATTATTCTTACAAGATCTTTGTCTTTCAAGTTATCCGTCCATGTATTGCAGTTGTTTGTTCACATGTGCCTTAATCTTCCTCGCCGTCTTTTGCCAACAACCAATGGTTCCTGTTGAATTCCTTTTTGTCTGACGATGTGGCCAACAATGATACTGTATGCGTCTGAATATTTTATTTAACTTTTTAATTTCAGCCCACATTATAACTTTTATCACCGTGACACGTTCAGTCCAGCATGTTCATAACAATTG
>CM034538.1:422428-517470 GCA_020002185.1 Paraescarpia echinospica | reverse complement strand
CAAGACATTATAATGTTGGTGTTCCGCCAGATCCTGGCATCACCAAGCCTCTCTATGCCATTCACTGATTCCACACAGACTGACTGGGAAATGTCTATAACAACCATATCTGGTTAGTAGAAGTCTGCATTTCATAGGACTCGCACGTGACAGGACAAAAATACCTAAACTTAAAAAACCTTTATGGGTATCGTAGACTATTTTACACATGGTAGTATCACGGCTACATGAATTCTCCCACTTGTTATACTGGCGATACAGACGGAAAAACCACAAGATTAAAAATATACAATATATAAGTAAGTGGTCATTGATCCAGTCTTTGGGAGCTCATCCTTTCCCACAATCTACTCTGCCAATCGTAATCTACATAGCAGCAACTGTTTCGCGTAGTCCATTATTCGTAATGGATTGTTTTTGCATGATTATTAACCCTTTTCTGTTCGTCGTTCAGTCATCGTTTGATATACTGTCGATGCTGATTGCGTCCTCTGCCTCACTGTCTGTGTTCTTGCCATTCACGTCGATGTCTGACATTTCCTCCCAGTTGTCCTGAAACAGTCATTTGTCTATGTAGATCTAAGACATCCTGGAAGGATCGTTATTCTGTTCTTACTTTTAAATAACGGTTCCTAAAAATGTATATTTCTTTATGCGTGAACAAATGAGTAAATTAATGTTTTCTATTACTGAATGTATATATTATATATACATTGATATAACTAAGCTGGCATTATATTAAGGATAGCCACTACTCGAAAACGCCCATATAACCAATATACCTTATCTCTGTTAATATTGAACATATCATAACCAGATTTGGAGCACTGATTAGAAAAATGAATGGTATATGATGTGTGAAATATGGGCACATTTGGTTGTGTATTACCATGGCAATGAATGTTTCAAGTGAGATGGATTTTCACATCCTAGAACATTATTCTGAGCTAACAACTGTATGTGTGATCATGCAACTGTCAAGAATCATTAGCTAGAATACTCCTTTGTGCAATAAGGTGGTTTTGGGCAAGGATATCTGACTTCAGTGACTGTTGTTAAGGTTTGAGCATTTTTCAAGACGTCATGAAAAAAGCTCAAACCTAAAGTCCCATCTCACAACAGTCATTGCAGTCAAACTTCCTTGCCCAAAACCACCTTATTGCACAAAGGAGTATTCTAGCTAATGATTCTTGACAACTGCATGATCACACATACAGTTGTTAGCTCAGAATAATTTTCAAGGATGCATGCCCCTCTTTCACACTAGAAATGTTGATTGTCATGGCACTGCACAAGCAAATGAGCCCACATTCCACATATCATGTACTATTCATTTATCTAATTAGTACTCCAAATTTGGCTAAGATATGTTCAGTACTAACAGAGATATGGTCTATGGCCGTTTTCGAGTAGTGGCTACCCTTAACTATAATTAAAAAAATTATAATCAATTATATTCTTCATACGCAAACTATGTCACTATAATGATAACATTTTAGTACAACAACAAGTTATGATTTGCCAAGAGTTTGATCTGGGTAATGGTTTTGTATAAAATACAAAATAATTGTAAGGGAAAACTATCAAATACCATTGATTAATTTGTTTAAATAGACTGAGGCAGAGCTGCCAGGATTGGGTGGTTCCAAACAAGTGTACTGCCGGGATTGGGTGGTTCCAAACAAGTGTACTGCCGGGATTGGGTGGTTCCAAACAAGTGTACTGCCGGGATTGGGTGGTTCCAAACAAGTGTACTGCCGGGATTGGGTGGTTCCAAACAAGTGTACTGCCGGGATTGGGTGGTTCCAAACAAGTGTACTGCCGGGATTGGGTGGTTCCAAACAAGTGTACTGCCGGGATTGGGTGGTTCCAAACAAGTGTACTGCCGAGATTGGGTGGTTCCAAACAAGTGTACTGCCGGGATTGGGTGGTTCCAAACAAGTGTACTGCCGGGATTGGGTGGTTCCAAACAAGTGTACTGCCGGGATTGGGTGGTTCCAAACAAGTGTACTGCCGGGATTGGGTGGTTCCAAACAAGTGTACTGCCGGGATTGGGTGGTTCCAAACAAGTGTACTGCCGGGACTGGGTGGTTCCAAACAAGTGTACTACTGGGACTGGGTGGTTCCAAACAAGTGTACTGCTGGGACTGGGTGGTTCCAAACAAGTGTACTGCCGGGACTGGGTGGTTCCAAACAAGTGTACTGCTGGGACTGGGTGGTTCCAAACAAGTGTACTGCTGGGACTGGGTGGTTCCAAACAAGTGTATGTTGTTTCTGTCCATGAGAGAAAATGTGCTGACTGATGGTCATTTGAGAGGACTGATATGCAAATGGTGACTGACCTCTGACCCAGATAGGTCAGTGATTGCGTCCTCCACAGCTCGTTCTTCGTCTGATTCGTCTGAAACGTGAGATATATCACATGATACAAGTCACGTCATCTCAACTTCAATGTAGCAATATTAAAACATGGCATTCATAAAAAGAGATAACTGAAATTGAGGACATGTCACCCATGACGACAGTGAATCAAGAGAATAACAACATCTAACATCAGCTGGAGAAGTAGGTAACTAAGAACAGTGCACTGACAAATACACCTGCCAGTGAAAGATTTAAAGAATGACAGTGTGTTTGACACTACATATGGTTCTGTGGCATTCACGGGGGGGTAGATAGAGGGGTGACTTACCATTGTGGGCCATGAGAGGGTGGGATAGATAGAGGGGTAACTTACCATTGTGGACCATGAGAGGGTGGGGTAGATAGAGGGGTGACTTACCATCGTGGTAGACCAGCATGGGCCATGAGAGGGTGGGGTAGATAGCAGTACTAGAAGTATAAGTACAAAGTAAACAACTGTACTTGAAGTAAACACAGAAGTACTTTTCTCAAGTGACCATAAAATGGCTGACACCACCACCCACACTATATCATTCAGTGTATAAATCAAACACGTTATTTAACTGCACTGTTACACAAAAATAATACATCCGAGCTGGCGAATATCTTAGTTAGTTGAGAGCTCATTCTTGCCAAAAAAATCAAACTTCACACTTGAACCAATCATTTTCAAAAAGAAGTTCCAAAATGGTAACACAAAAAATATGGATACTTCATTACAATCAGAAAAGTACACCTTAATTGTAATTTGTTACAAAATAAAAGTACAAAAATGTATTTCGTTACTAAAGAAAAGTAAACTTTTCTACTCAAGTAAAGTAACAAAGTAAAAGTACTTTGTTGCATTCCGGCTCTGGTAGATAGAGGGGACTTACCATCATGGTAGACCATCATGGGCCATGAAAGGGTGGGGTAGATAGAGGAGTGACTTACCATCGTGGTACACCAGCATGGGCATCTGGTCAGCATCTGTGTCTTCCTCATCTTGTCCCTGCAGCGTGATCTACGACAGCAACAGAAGACTATATAAAGCCACTGTTGTTTGTGTGTGAGAGAGTGCAGGCACTGACCTAGTGTCACCTGAGAGTCACTGACCTAGTGTCACCTGAGAGTCACTGACCTAGTGTCACTGACCTAGTGTCACTTGAGGCACTGACCCAGTGTCACCTGAGAGGCACTGACCTAGTGTCACTAGAGTGTACCTGTGAGGTCCAGCATACTCTGTGTCATGTGTGTGTGTGTGTGTGTATGTGCATGCGTGCGTGCGTGTACTGTACCTGAGACAGCATGAGGTCAAGCTTGCCCTGTACTGTGTGCGTGTGTGCGTGCATGCGTGTACTGTACCTGAGAGAACATGAGGTCGAGCTTGTCCAGTACTGTGTGCGTATGTATGTGCGTGCGTGTACTGTACCTGAGACAGCATGAGGTCAAGCTTGCCCTGTACTGTGTGCGTGTGTGCATGCGTGCATGCGTGTACTGTACCTGAGAGAGCATGAGGTCGAGCTTGTCCTGTACTGTGTGCGTGTGTATGTGCGTGCACTGTACCTGAGACAGCATGAGGTCACGCTTGCCCTGTACTGTGTGCGTGTGTGCATGCATGCGTGTGTGCGTGTACTGTACCAGAGAGAGCATGAAGTCGAGCTTGCCCTGTACTGTGTGCGTGTGTGTGTGCATGCGTGCGTGCGTGTACTGTACCTGAGAGAGCACGAAGTCAAGCTTGCCCTGTACTGTGTGCGTGCGTGCGTGCGTGTGTGCATGTACTGTACCTGAGAGAGCATGAGGTCGAGCTTGTCCTGTACTGTGTGCGTGTGTATGTGCGTGCACTGTACCTGAGACAGCATGAGGTCACGCTTGCCCTGTACTGTGTGCGTGTGTGCATGCATGCGTGTGTGCGTGTACTGTACCAGAGAGAGCATGAGGTCGAGCTTGCCCTGTACTGTGTGCGTGTGTGTGTGCATGCGTGGGTGCATGTGTGCGTGTACTGTACCTGAGAGAGCACGAAGTCAAGCTTGCCCTGTACTGTGTGCGTGTGTGCATGCGTGCGTGTGTGCATGTACTGTACCTGAGAGAGCATGAGGTCAAGCTTGCCCTGTACTGTGTGCGTGTGCATGCGTGCGTGTGTGTGTGCATGTACTGTACCTGAGAGAGCATGAGGTCAAGCTTGCCCTGTACTGTGTGCGTGTGCATGCGTGCGTGTGTGTGTGCATGTACTGTACCTGAGAGAGCATGAGGTCAAGCTTGCCCTGTACTGTGTGCGTGTGTGCATGTACCGTACCTGAGAGAGCATGAGGTCAAGCTTGCCCTGTACTGTGTGCGTGTGTGTGTGTGTGCATGTACTGTACCTGAGAGAGCATGAGGTCAAGCTTGCCCTGTACTGTGTGCGTGTGTGTGTGCATGCGTGCGTGTGTGTGTGCATGTACTGTACCTGAGAGAGCACGAGGTCAAGCTTGCCCTGTACTGTGTGCGTGTGTGTGTGCATGCGTGCGTGTGTGTGTGCATGTACTGTACCTGAGAGAGCATGAGGTCAAGCTTGCCCTGTACTGTGTGCGTGCGTGTATTGTACCTGAGAGAGCATGAGGTCGAGCTTGTCCTGTACTGTGTGCGTGTGTATGTGCATGCGTGCGTGCGTGTATTGTACCTGAGAGAGCATGAGGTCGAGTTTGCCCTGTAGGCGTGAGAGACGGCCAAAGACAGCGACGCGAGAGTCCATCATCTGGTAGAGTTGACCCAGCAGAGCCACAAGCTGCGGATACTGTAACAGGAGAGAGTACTTCAGTGAAAGCTTGTATCCACATCAACTAGGACCTTCATCTTGTGGATCTTCATCACACTCTCCTATGTCTGCCTCCATGGACAGTGAACAAACCACTTATGTCTGCCTCCATGAACAGTGAACAAACCACTTATGTCTGCCTCCATGGACAGTGAACAAACCACTTATGTCTGCCTCCATGGACAGTGAACAAACCACTTATGTCTGCCTCCATGGACAGTGAACAAACCACTTATGTCTGCCTCCATGGACAGTGAACAAACCATTTATGTCTGCCTCCATGAACCGTGAAACAGATACTGATATGTTTTCTGCAGTTGTTAAAAAATCTCTAACATAAATATCATGCTTCCAGTAAACCACTGTGATCATAGACAACTGTAATATGATCACAATGGTTTGCTGGAAGCATGATATTTATGTTAGAGATTTTTTAACAACTGCAGAAAACAAATAAACACATTTAACCCTTTAAGACCTTGATATGTAATATTACTTACCAAAAATAAAAGCTGTTGTGATTTTGATACATATTATTATGTAAGGTAAATTTTCGATCGAGTTAACGCAACATTTTCATCAAAAACCATCGCAATTTGTCATGGTTTCTGAGCAACAATGTCAGAAGTGAATGGCAGAAGTGAATGGCGTTACACAGATGTATTTTAATGCATCATTTGAGACCTAAAATGACAACGAATTCAATGGATTTTAAGCTGAGGTGGATAATGGAATGTGACTAGAGCTGGTGCTTTTTCAACTTCAGGCAAATCGGACGGGGAATGAAGCCATCGAAGACAAACTTAGACACATCCGATTTTATGTCCAACTGGCAACAAAATGGCATTAACAGACCTGCCTACCCCAAAAACTTACTGTCAGTAATCCATCTTCCCATTTACACTGATTTTCAGGAATATAGGCTTGCTGTCAGTAATATATCAGAACCGTGTCAGATATTGTCACGAAAAGAACACCACTGTCAGTAATACTTTAATACTGTGACTATGACGATAGTTGCACCCAAAACATAATTGTCTCTAATAAACTGTGGTGTTTTGAAGCGTTCAGTTAACAAGGTAAGGTAGATGTTCATAACCAGCATTGATGGAAATCAAACGTGAAGAAGCGTAACTCTAATGTAAATGAATCTATACACATTGTAATTCTGATTTTATGTAAATTTCAAAAACAGCAAGTTGACTACAAAAACTTGACAAATTATAACAATGCGTCACGTCACTGTTAGAATGTCAGTTCATAGAGATTCATAAAGATAGTACTGCATATGGTAAAGATATTGTAGTTGGTGTCATATACAGACCACCGAACAATGATATAAATACCTTTATTGATGAAGTGTCTAATATACTAGACATTCTCAACAATGAAGACAAAATATGTTATATCATGGGAGACTTTAATATTAATCTTTTTAATTATGAAGAACATGTACCAACATGCAATTTTTTAAACCTGATGTTTTTGCATTCTTATATTCCATTAATAAATAAACCAACACGAGTAACTAATCAATCAGCAACATTGATTGATAACATTTTCACAAATAACCATAAAAACATGTTCCAAGGCATTATGTACACAGACGTATCTGACCACTTCCCAGTATTTCTCATTGATAATAATTGTAAATTAACCAATTATTCTAAATATATAACAAACAGAAACTTTTCGAGGGCAAACATGGATAAATTTTATAATAACATGCAGAACATTGATTGGGAAATTATAACATCCATAAATAATTGTCAAACAGCCTACTCAATATTTTATAAACTGCTACTTCGAGAATACAATGATTGCTTTCCATTAAAAACAGTCAAACTTAATTACAAGAATAAGAAACCATGGCTAACTACTGGTTAAAAAAATTCAATAAAAGAGAAGAATAGACTATATATTAAATACATAAGACAAAATACAATATATAATGAAACTAAATATAGTTTACAAAAGTAAATTGAATGGCTTACTACGGAAATTTGAACGTGAACATTATGCAACTCTTTTTGAAGAAAATAAACATAACCTTAAAAAGTCTTGGTCCCTATTAAAAGAAATAATAAATAAGAAACATGAAACCATAACACAGACAAAATTCATTATTAACAAAGTTGAAACATCAGATAAAAAACATATAAGTGAAAGTTTTAATAATTTCTATATAAATGTTGGTTCTAACCTAGCAAAAAACATACCACAGAACCAAACAGATCCTTTGTCATACATAAAAAACAGTAATATGAAAACAATATATATTGAACCGGTAACTGAAAATGAGGTATCAGTAATACTAAACTCTCTCAAAGCATCGTCTCCAGGATGGGATGACATTTCCTCTAAAGTAATAAAACAAACATATAATAGTTTTATTAAACCATTGACATACTTATATAACTTATCTATAAATACTGGAATATTCCCAGATGAACTAAAAATAGCAAAGGTAATACCTATTTATAAAGCCAAAGAAAAAAACTTATTGATTAACTACCGGCCAATTTCAATATTACCTACTTTTTCTAAAATATTGGAAAGACTAATGTATAACAGATTGTAAATTTTTATTAATAAGCATAATATTTTGTATAAATATGTTTGGTTTTCGAAAAAAATCACTCTACTAACATGGCACTTATAACCATTGTAGACAAAATATCAGAAGCCTTACAAAACAAACAATTTGTGCTAGGGGTGTTCTTAGATTTATCTAAAGCATTCGATACAGTTGACCATGACATACTCTGTCAGAAACTCCAATGTTATGGTATCCGTGGCTTAGCCAATGATTGGATTAAAAGTTATTTATTTAATAGAAGTCAATATGTGTACTACAATGACACTAGCTCCACGAAGCAAACTATTACTTGTGGTGTACCGCAAGGTTCCATCCTGGGGCCATTGCTTTTTCTATTATATATCAATGATATTGCTAGTGTCTCAGATATTCTTTTTTCCATATTATTTGCTGATGACACTAGTCTGTTTATAAATGGTGATCATTTGGATGATATAACTAACAAAATGAATGTTGAATTAAAAAAAATTATAATTTGGCTAAATGCCAACAAACTATCTTTAAACATTAATAAGACCCAATACATGATATTTTAAACACCTAACAGAAAACATACAAAACCAACAACACTTAAAATTAATAATAATGCTATTAAACTAGTATCTTCTACGACATTTCTTGGTGTGACTATTGATAGCAAACTCAACTGGGCTGAACACATTAACAAAGTTAAATGTAAAATTTCTAAAGGTGTTGGCATTCTCAACAAAGCCAGAAGATTATTAACTAGATCATGTCTGGTCACCTTGTATTACTCATTTTTATTCCCTCACTTGACATATTGTATTGAAGTATGGGGAGGTGCATTTGACTCATATTGTTCAAGTATTATTAAGATTCAAAAGAAAGTAGTGAGAATGCTTGTCTCAGCTAATAGATTAGCTCATACAAAACCTATCTTTAAATTACTAAATCTACTAACTTTCAGACAATTGTATGTATATTCAATACAAATATTTATGTATAAATACAAGATGGGTCTTTTACCAACAATCTTTGAAAATATGTTTACACTTAATCAATATGTCCATAGTTATAACACAAGACAATCTGCACAAATTCATATACCCAAGGCTACTTTAGAAATAAGACTTCGTGCTATAAGAAATAAGGGTGCTATTATTTGGAATCATTTCAGCACAAGACTTACATTTACGACTTACTCAATAATTAGTTACAAATCTATACTTAAGCAATTTATTTTACACAATAATGTTAATATATAACATAATTTTCAATCACGATTATATATTCTACAAGTGCATGCTGTTCTTGTTTTCAATATAATGATATTTACATTGAAATATACCAAAGGGAGTATAACATTATTTAATGTTCTTCCCTTGTTGTGCTCATTATGTTATTATATAGGATTTGTCTTAATTTGATTTGTATTGTAATGAGTTACAATAAATTTGATTTGAAATTTGATTGTCTATTTGTGGTGTTATTGGGATTAATATTAGTAGCCGGTAAACCTAGGGCCAGGCTATAGACTACACAGTGTAGTAGCTTGACTAGATCAAAGACGAACACAAAGTCATGTCGGGGGACAGCAAAACCATTACGTTACGCTAGTCATCGACATCGCCTAGTCTACTCAACTCTAGTATATAAGCCTATCCCTGTTTTATAGGCTGTAAATGATTAGACTAAACTCAATAAATACACTAACTTAGTCTTAGTACAGTCAGTTGGCCTGACACTACAAGTACAACACCCACTACTCTGTCACTAGTACTAGTCCAATGATGTAGTCAGTACCTGCAATTATCCCGACCACCGGGACCAGTGACCATGAGAATTAGGAAAATGATTTTTGCGTATCCGGCAGTATGTAAAGCAGACCCCCTTCATTAAACTTGACAATACGGGCCATGTCTGCGTGCATGCTGTTAAAAACGTTTGCAGCACACGTTTCTTCTTGGCTGATAGTGGTGCTGTTTCGATCCCCGCCATCATTTCGTACCGCGTGAGTCATGACTTTGTCTTGTTTGAGCGCCATGAGCGCGGAAATGCGAATTTGTCGTAATGCTGTTTCCTATTGGTCAGATTACGACCAGAAGCAGCGAATGAAAAACCATGCCACAACTAGCAGCGTATATATGCTGCCACCTGTTGAATAAAGTGAAGCTAAATTTGAGGAGCACGGAAGTGATTGACGCTCATTGTAAGAACGAAAGAATCCGTACTATTTTCATCCCTCGCCATACTACCGTAATTTGAGGTGTATTTCCGGAATGATTCTGGACAATCCGGAATGGTAGGCAGGTCTGCATCAACCAACTTTGAAAACACGATGCGTTCAAACAATGTAAACGTTTGGTATCATGATTCAGATTATGTGCTTGAACTTGGACTAGAATGATGAGTGGAACTCTAGTGTATTTGATACATGGATTCTGCATTCTGGGACACTGTCAATGTGCATACAGAATCCACCACCGACTGACAGCAGGACAAATTGTCTTCTCTGTTTTTTAGTGACATGTTCAGCAATTTTAATGAAAACTGCTGTGTAGGTGGCTGTTGCAAACGAGTCAGTTACGCAGAAAGATATTCTAACATGTGCACACTGAAACTGCTAAAAAATTTACAAACAGTTCAGCAAACGGTTTTTAAATTGTACAGTAGTCCCTGCCTTCTGCACCCCTGGCCCCTCTGACCAGAGAACAACTGCTATATCGGGACAGTTCCTCAATGCATGGACAGTTTTACCATGTTAATGTCCCTCTGATGAGGGGACTCCTGCTTAACATGCACAATGGACAGGATATTCTGGTTATATCTCCCTGCTAAGGTGGACAGTATTAAGTAATTCAACAAATTGTTGCCAAATTTGTTTAGAAAACGGTGGACAAATTGTGCATTGTATAGCAATGAAAACACACCTAGTCACATATGTATCTGTAACGACGATCTTGTTTTCCTCACTGTACTCCTTGTGTTTGTCTAAACTACCTAGAATTCCTTTGATGATGCTCAATAAATTGTAGGCAGAGGGAATGGGTTAGTCTAAAAGGGTTAACCTCAATGTATGAACCTTTTAGCCACCAAAGTTGTAGGTGCACATTTAAAGTGTTCCATGAGAAACATTGCTGTCAGAACTCGGTGATATGTATATATTATGAGAATTTAATTTAAAATTGGTTTACTTAGCAATTCTGAGCCAAGTTAAGAAACGTCACAAAGAATGATGGATCTGACACTACATCAAACCAAGTATGTGTCGAATCCTATCGAAATGAGTCAGATGTCACCAAAGTTGATTTCGAGAAAACACTTGTCTTCGGGGCCTGGTCCTTGTAAATGTACAAATAAGTAGATAAAGTCAGTGTTATATCTGAATACTGCGTTCATTACATTCAACTGAGTCGATGTCATGTTACGTTGTTGCTCGGTTATCATACAGCGTTTGTGTAAGTAGGGATTATGTTATAAACATTGTTAACGCACACTTATTTTTATTATCAATTACTTTTTGGTCATAATATTATTGATACGTCACAAATTTGTTTCATGTTTACCCAATATATTCGGAAACTATCATTAGCCAACATTGCAAAATTTAAGAGAAATCTATTATATGTAACTAAGGTAATTTTAAGTAAACATATGTATCTATCCCAGTCATGTTCACTGCAGCATAACTTTGGCTGTGAGTGAGCTAGGTCTATGTTCACTGTGGCATAACTTTGGCTGTGAGTGAGCTAGGTCTATGTTCACTGTGGCATAACTTTGGCTGTGAGTGAGCTAGGTCTATGTTCACTGTGGCATAACTTTGGCTGTGAGTGACCTACGTCCATGTTCACTGTGGCATAACTTTGGCTATGAGTGACCTATGTCCATGTTTTATGCACCACTGGAAAGATTATCCAAGATTTTCCATTTTTGGACATGTGACTCATTTCATTAGGTTTCAACACGACTATTACACAACCGAGAAACACAGACACTGGACTGACCGTCATGAGGTACGATGTGTGAAGGGTCAACACTGCCTTGAGCCACTTGAGTGTTGTCTGACCACTGAAACATAACAAACAATTAGAGGCAACACAACTAAATATAACACCACCAGACAACACAACTAAATATAACACCACCAGGCAACACAACTAAATATAACACCACCAGACAACACAACTAAATATAACACCACCAGACAAC
Source organism: Paraescarpia echinospica (assembly GCA_020002185.1). Classification (NCBI taxonomy): domain Eukaryota; kingdom Metazoa; phylum Annelida; class Polychaeta; order Sabellida; family Siboglinidae; genus Paraescarpia; species Paraescarpia echinospica. The sequence continues at coordinate 505,525 of CM034538.1, read as the reverse complement.
ACAACTAAATATAACACCACCAGGCAACACAACTAAATATAACACCACCAGACAACACAACTAAATATAACACCACCAGGCAACACAACTAAATATAACACCACCAGGCAACACAACTAAATATAACACCACCAGGCAACACAACTAAATATAACACCACCAGGCAACACAACTAAATATAACACCACCAGGCAACACTACTAAATATAACACCATCAGGCAACACAACTAAATATAACACCACCAGGCAACACAACTAAATATACCACCAGACAACACAACTAAATATAACACCACCAGACAACACAACTAAATATAACACCACCAGACAACACAACTAAATATAACACCACCAGACAAAAATATAACACCACCAGACAACACAACTAAATATAACACCACCAGGCAACACAACTAAATATAACACCACCAGGCAACACAACTAAAACTAAATATAACACCACCAGGCAACACAACTAAATATAACACCACCAGGCAACACAACTAAATATAACACCACCAGGCAACACAACTAAATATAACACCATCAGGCAACACAACTAAATAAAACACCACCAGGCAACACAACCAAATATATAACACCACCAGACAACACAACTAAATATAACACCACCAGGCAACACAACTAAATATAACACCACCAGCAACACAACTAAATATAACACCACCAGGCAACACAACTAAATATAACACCACCAGGCAACACAACTAAATATAACACCACCAGGCAACACAACTAAATATAACACCACCAGGCAACACAACTAAATATAACACCACCAGGCAACACAACTAAATATAACACCACCAGACAACACAACTAAATATAACACCACCAGACAACACAACTAAATATAACACCACCAGGCAACACAACTAAATATAACACCACCAGGCAACACAACTAAATATAACACCACCAGCAACACAACTAAATATAACACCACCAGGCAACACAACTAAATATAACACCACCAGGCAACACAACTAAATATAACACCACCAGGCAACACAACTAAATATAACACCACCAGGCAACACAACTAAATATAACACCACCAGGCAACACAACTAAATATAACACCACCAGGCAACACAACTAAATATAACACCACCAGACAACACAACTAAATATAACACCACCAGACAACACAACTAAATATAACACCACCAGACAACACAACTAAATATAACACCACCAGGCAACACAACTAAATATAACACCACCAGGCAACACAACTAAATATAACACCACCAGGCAACACAACTAAATATAACACCACCAGGCAACACAACTAAATATAACACCACCAGGCAACACAACTAAATATAACACCACCAGGCAACACAACTAAATATAACACCACCAGGCAACACAACTAAATATAACACCACCAGGCAACACAACTAAATATAACACCACCAGGCAACACAACTAAATATAACACCACCAGGCAACACAACTAAATATAACACCACCAGGCAACACAACTAAATATAACACCACCAGGCAACAACTAAATATAACACCACCAGGCAACACAACTAAATATAACACCACCAGGCAACACAACTAAATATAACACCACCAGGCAACACAACTAAATATAACACCACCAGGCAACACAACTAAATATAAATATAACACCACCAGGCAACACAACTAAATATAACACCACCAGGCAACACAACTAAATATAACACCACCAGGCAACACAACTAAATATAACACCACCAGGCAACACAACTAAATATAACACCACCAGGCAACACAACTAAATATAACACCACCAGGCAACACAACTAAATATAACACCACCAGACAACACAACTAAATATAACACCACCAGGCAACACAACTAAATATAACACCATCAGGCAACACAACTAAATATAACACCACCAGGCAACACAACTAAATATAACACCACCAGGCAACACAACTAAATATAACACCACCAGGCAACACAACTAAATATAACACCATCAGGCAACACAACTAAATAAAACACCACCAGGCAACACAACTAAATATAACACCACCAGGCAACACAACTAAATATAACACCACCAGGCAACACAACTAAATATAACACCACCAGGCAACACAACTAAATATAACACCACCAGGAAACACAACTAAATATAACACCACCAGGCAACACAACTAAACATAACACCACTATGCATCTCCAAACATGTTTCGTTACTTCATTCTCTGTAAGATACATCTCGTTGAGTAAAGAGAGCATAGACAGGGCATGTCATCAGTGGTTGCCGCACCTGTGAGCGTGGCCGTACACTCGTCGGGACAGTTCCTGGACTAGTGGCACTATCACCTGCACCGGCAAACCCTTGACAGTATTCAGGATGAGAGACTCATCCGTACGCTGGAGGACATTCTAATGAAAGAACAAAAAACCACATTACGTCAGCACAATATTTACACAAGACAATATATGGAAATCAATAGTAATATTTAAATGCTGCAAACTACTAAAGTTAACTTTTGGACCCACCAAAAGTGACCTGTATAGCAACCTGGCTGTGGTAGCAGGACTAATTTTATACAATTTACTGTGTGTGTGTATTTGTGTGTGAGAGCTAACTAAAAAGTCTACATAGACACATAATTATAAGACTCTTGAAAGTGCCAGTAACACAAGAATGACATACACTTGAGAGTGAGGAGATATGCGGCAGTGTGCACTCACATTCAGTATTTTGTTGTCGTGACTCTGCAGCCCCTGTGACAGAAGAGTGGACATGGTGTCGGCCTTGGGAGGCTGCCGTGCCACGTTGGACTGGCCTGCCTTCTGGTCGACCCCCATTGCCTGCAGACGCTCCTCCATTGACATCTAAACACACAAAGTTGACATTACAAGCTGGCTGCAGCAAGGCCTCAGTGACAGTGCAGACACAACAGCATTTGTGCTTATGTAGTTTTGTTCTATGCTGAGAAACAATACACGAATCACTAATAATCATAGACATTATTTTGTGCTCGAGAAACACATTTTGCTTTGTTAGTAGCAACTGATTTGTAATCTTTTTTGTGTTAAAAATGTGTAGTATCACAAAGTCAAAATGATACATTCACTGTAATACAAGTCTTTAAATGATTTATAGCATGTTCATATTTAATCATTTTGCCAATATATTTGTACTAAGTGTAACTACCACAACCTGAGTCATACATGACAGCATTAGATTACATTTGTATAGTATTCCAGATATGAGGCTTGAAATTATATTACATGGCGGGGCATAAAATGTAATGTGTGCAACTTTTTTGTGGCTTTACTTTAAGAAACAGATGAAAAGGAACTCTCAATTTTTCTGAAGTTGCCACCAATTCAAGTAAACGTTACCACTCAGAAACCTGTTTACAAATCTTGGTCAACTAAATGATTGCCAGATAGTGTAGAGAGATGCCGGAATGATGTGTCATGTGGTTACAGAGAGACAAAGAGGCATTCTGGGATGTCTCACCTCATGTGACTTCTTGCGTTTCTTGTCTCTACTGGCGGCCGCCTCCTCTGATCTGGCTGGGGCCGCAGGGTTCATGTAATCAGGACATAGCAGTGTCGCTTCTTTTGATACGGCTGGTGTCTTTATCTACAACAAAACACATGTACACTGATTGATTGATTCACCAATCACCTGAAAGGTACTGCAGTCCTTTTACTGAACACTTGTAAATTGTTTAAAAAAACATTATGTTACCTTCTACCAATAAATATATCTCCAATATGAAGAGTTAGTTACGACTTATCATGTGATGTCACTTCCTATCCAGTTACCTTGGAGACACTGGTCTCGGTGCGCAGCACTGTCCGGCTGGGGTCACTGCGTATTAAGCACGTGTCAGAGTTGAACGATTTGTAAGGCTGGAACAGAAATAAGAGGAACCAAATTACAAAGAAAATATAGTTTCTGTGTACTCATGCCGCCTGGTTCCATAATTCTAAAAAGAAATGATACTTAGAATTAATTTATCTCATAAAGTCAAAGTGAACTCGCAAAATATCTGAGATGCAAACTTTGCAGGTTCTTCAAAAATATCTAAAATCAGTTTTTGTCATGTATTCTAGTTACATAGTTATAAACAAGAAAAACTAATCCTTAAACAGTATTTATGCCACATTTGTTGTGTTTGTTGCCAGGCCCAGGTAAGACAGCAGCTCTTTTTGAACACCTACATTAAATATATGTTACACTAGACTTGTTTTTTTATTGTATATATAAAATTATTATTTAATTTATAAAACAGGTCTTGATCACACAAACGTAACTATTTAGATATGTATGAGATCTCACCAGGTTTTCGAAGGTAGGTCTGAGCGTGTGTCCGTGAACCAGGAGGACGTTGTCGCCACACACGCTCGCTCCGAGGACGGGGATCTGCCGGGGAACGTCCCCGTTGTTGCCCTCCGTCGCTATCTGCACAACCACACACGGCTTGAGGGGCTTCTTACAGCGTCTACAACAACCAGACAACAACATGACAGCTGAAACTATCTGCACAACCACACACGGCTTGAGGGGCTTCTTACAGCGTCTACAACAACCAGACAACAACATGACAGCTGAAACTACATCAACACAATAAGAATGGCAACAACATGATGACTGAAACAAAGATAACGCAACGAGAATGGAAACAACACAACAGACAACACAACAACCAGACAACAACATGATCAGTGAACAGCAACAACACAATAAGAAAGTTAACAACGTGAAGACTTAGAAGTGAAACAATCCTTTATTCTATTCAATCTACAGCAAATACGGACAATTTGTAGGTTGCTGCACCATGACAAAAATTAGAATTTATTCCAAAGTGCTGGTTTATGTTCAAAAGCTGTAACAATAAATTATAATAAGGTAAAAGTATTAAAAAATGGTGCAAATTTAAATAAACCTCTGAAGTCAGTTAGCCATTCATAAAGGAGCTGGTTGGTAACTGCAGCAACCAGTAATTAATCTGACATTGCCAGACAAACTCACCCATTCAGCGAGTGTTCAAACACCACCAGTTGACCGCTCTTTGTCACAACAAGAAGTAAAATTGCCTACAACAAGAAAATAACAGTTCAGCACTGTCACTGAAATACATTTTTACATCCTCTAATACAATTTTTATTACATTTGTAGATTACATTTGTTTATTATACATGCTATCCCAGACAGAAGTAACGAGTGGCATTAACACAATACCACATTAATTCCATTCCAATATTAGTGGTAGTATTACCCATTTCACAACTGACTAAAAACATGTGCTGTGACTAAGTTGCATACAAGGTCTATTAGGACAGTGTTTTGTATAAAAATGAGCCATTGGATACACAATATGTGCAGTAAGCCATGCATTTGGTGCTAGTTTGAACCAATATTAAAAACTAAATATATAATAAAATATGCAAATGTGATTCACGATTTAACTATAGTAAAAGATAGTAACTCAAAAGATGAATATAATGTTGTGATTATATATATATCGGCACTATAAACCTTTTCTAACACCTGTTTTATCTGTGGAACATTGTAATTTTTTGTCATGACACATTTTTTTTGGTGGATTTTGGAGTTTGAGTTAAAGATGATAACAATTGTTTGCAAACTTGTGAGACAATCACTAATCCCACGGTTAATCGTGACTTTGTGGTGACGCATAGAAGAGACACGAGGACTGTGCGACTCACCTGTCTCGAGGCAGTTGGAGTTGACAGGGAAAGGTAGATGGGCTCATCCGGCAATGAGAACGAGGCTATGGCACTCTTGTCTCGACTTGACGTGTTCACCTGCCTAGAAACATCAACACCAAGGAACTCAACTGAGAAACAGAATGTAGAAGTATTGTACAAGAGGAACACTGAAACATCAACACCAAAGATCTCAACTGAGAAACAGAATGTAGAAGTATTGTACAAGAGGAACACTGAAACATCAACACCAAGGAACTCAACTGAGAAACAGAATGTAGAAGTATTGTACAAGAGGAACACTGAAACATCAACACCAAGGAACTCAACTGAGAAACAGAATGTAGAAGTATTGTACAAGAGGAACACTGAAACATCAACACCAAGGACTCAACTGAGAAACAGAATGTAGAAGTATTGTACAAGAGGAACACTGAAACATCAACACCAAGGACTCAACTGAGAAACAGAATGTAGAAGTATTGTACAAGAGGAACACTGAAACATCAACACCAAGGAACTCAACTGAGAAACAGAATGTAGAAGTATTGTACAAGAGGAACACTGAAACATCAACACCAAGGAACTCAACTGAGAAACAGAATGTAGAAGTATTGTACAAGAGGAACACTGAAACATCAACACCAAGGAACTCAACTGAGAAACAGAATGTAGAAGTATTGTACAAGAGGAACACTGAAACATCAACACCAAGGAACTCAACTGAGAAACAGAATGTAGAAGTATTGTACAAGAGGAACACTGAAACATCAACACCAAGGAACTCAACTGAGAAACAGAATGTAGAAGTATTGTACAAGAGGAACACTGAAACATCAACACCAAGGAACTCAACTGAGAAACAGAATGTAGAAGTATTGTACAAGAGGAACACTGAAACATCAACACCAAGGAACTCAACTGAGAAACAGAATGTAGAAGTATTGTACAAGAGGAACATTGAAACATCAACACCAAAGATCTCAACTGAGAAACAGAATGTAGAAGTATTGTACAAGACATTTTACAGTGTTTGGCAGCAGTTGAAGTGTGGGTGCAGACTGGAGATTGGTACCAACTTCTAGAAGAAACGATCGGCACATATTTGAATGAGGCTACCTGGGTACTTTGGTAATCCAAAGCTGCACTGTTCCAGAAGCACTCGTAGGTGTTTTAAGCATACTTTATAAATGTTGACTTGATCAGACATACAGCCAGTTCTGTATTTATAAATGTTGATTTGATCAGACATACAGCCAGTTCTGTATTTATACAAATAGTGTCATTTATATATAGTTCATTTTTTGCACTGATAAATCATGATCCAGTCAAGATCCATTGACCAAGGAAAACGCCAGATTTCAGAGAGCAGACGCTGTGGTACTGACCAGGCATTGACGAGTCTGTCATTGACAGCGGCAGATAGGAAGTACATGCCCTCGACTTGAGCGGCCGTGTCATTGCCAGCCTCTGACGTGTGTCGCACAGACATCATCCTGAACACTTCCGTCGCGTGACCTGTGAAAGTCTGGCAAACAACATCTATGTGTTAGTCAACCGTGATTGACTTCTAAAATAGCTGATCTAGTTCCAATAGGACCATCCAAAGCTATTCTGTATATACCAGATTATTACATTACCTCACTCATATTATAACATTATTAACCCTACAGGTGACCAATAGTAAACTTCCACAGTGTACACAATTTGGAGCTATTTGTAGGGGGCTTTTAAAAAATCACAACTTCACTAATACGTATTACAGAAATATGATTGAGCTATAATTTTGTTGGCAAAAAGACCCTTTATTATTATGCAGTGATGATATTTGCATAACATAAAATAATCATGAAGATATAACTGTTTATAAAGTTTATATAAAATAGATGCCAAAAAATAGTTTGTTCACCCTACTGCTAGCTAATTTCCGAGTGTTTGTATGTGTCAATGTCCAATTAGAGAAATGTAGCCATGTATATAAGCTAATGAGTACAGACAAAATTAATCAAATATACTCAGAAGTGTTTTTTATATGATTTTTTTTTAGGTAGACCCATGTAAAATTTAGACTATTCTTCATGAACGTCAGAACGAAGGTAAAGCAGAAACCCAAGTTTGCCCAGTGACAAAATAATTATTGAGCGGTTGTATGTTCATGCATGCTGTGTGGCAAATGTAGATATACATTTCAGCTGCGTAATAATGAAAACTAGACTCAAATATATTCAGAACTTTTCATTTTATTGTATTTTTCGTAGAATATTCAAGTACAACAAATACGGCAGTAGGCCTCGTAGGCCTACTGTTGTGAGCCGTGGCGCACCTGTCCAATAACATGACGTATCTATTATCAATTTCCTTACTTATCAATAAAGTAAGTAATACCTACAGTTCCTAATTACACACATGTCATCAGTTTATAGGACATGTTGTATTTGAACTCTGAATGCATCGTCCAAGTCCGGGTGCAAGACAGCGAGTGATGTCCAGCTCGCCAGCAACTTGCATAATATCCACTTCAAAACAGCCCCCAAAGTCTGTGTAACTGTCTGAACTAGTATAACTTGATCCACAAATACTGTCATGTATTTTGCCGATATATTGACGCGGACATTTGAAATAATTCAACCTATATCAACGAAGCGAGACAAAAAACATGGCGGACTTTCGTTGTGATGGAATGAAACCAGCATAAAATAAAAATACCTGTTTTTTTATCATTATACAGTACTTTTTTTTTAAATTGTAGTTGAGATATATTCATCCAGAACACCTCTGATTCTCCTAGAGGAGCACCAAGAGGACTAGTTGACTCACCTTGAGGACCTCCTTGGTGTGCAGATCCCACAGTTTGATGGAGCGGCCGGCGGACAGCATGTGTGAGTCGGAACCACAGAGACAGACAGAGAAGACACTTGACTTATCAGCCTTCCACTTCCTACAACACACCTCACCCCAGTTACTGGACAACACACCTTATTCACTGAACAACACACCTCGCTCACATACTGGACAACACACTTCACTGGACAGCGCAAAACTTAGGTAAATGTTATAAAAATTCAGGCGACAAACCTCAAAGTTGGCCAAATTGGTTATAAACAGTTGTTTAGTTTCTGAGGTATGAAGGCCAGGTGCCAGGACACTGTGGCTAGTGAACGTGTAGCTGAATGTCAATGCCACTGGTAACTCAAGTTGTTGTGTTGAACAAAGAGTAATGAATTATATAAATTCTATTCAGAAAACAAGGAAGTTTCAAGTACAACAATTATAACAAACTAAACTATGACCAATGCATATTGTATAAGAAATACAAAGTGCGTAGAAAATGTACAATTCAAGTGAACATACAAGCTCAAATAACACAACATAAGTAATCATATAAGCTCAAATAACACAACATAAGTAATCATACAAGCTCAAATAACACAACATAAGTAATCATACAAGCTCAAATAACACATCATAAGTAATCATAGAGCAAAAAACATTGAGGGAAGATGAAGTTCACAAGGTGGATTACAAAGACATTGAAAACCTACTCCTTGACCGTGGATGTGGGCAGACACCATTGGACAATGTGGCGGTCATTTGAACAGCTGTATAAGTATTCTTGTGTCGATGTCCAGCAAACATCATTCACAACATCTGTGTGGCCGTCTGTCTGTAAACATAAAGCTTTCTTGTTTGATGTCCACACTTAACACTATGCGAACTCAGTACATCCAAGTTTTCAATGTGTCCATTGCATGACTTTTTATAGCATTTCTACCAATATGGCTATGAAACATACGTTGGTATATAAAATACACACATGCACACACATGCACACACACAACCTTCTTGTATGAACCTATATCATGCAGCATATTATACAAGAAACATTTGTTTGACTAATGCCAAGTACGCATGTTTCAGCATAGTTATAACAGTACAATATATTTTGTTTCATGATAACTATTTGTACTTAATAAAATATTATTTTTTATTTACTGTTTAATAAATGTGCATATTAAGTACTATTTAGAAGATATTGCTACATGCCTTGAAATTATTACTGTCAAACCAGTTTTTCATATACAGAGTTGATAACCATAGTATTTCATGAACTGTGATGGAGATCCTTCAATCACTTTGAATATTAGTTTAATGAATCCTTTGGTTGCTAATAAGAAATCTCTGAGACATTAAGTAATTTTGTTTTTTAGTGCTCCACAAGCCATATTTAATTGACAAGGTCGACAAAAGAAAGCTGGAACACTAACAAGCTGTGTGTGTAGGTCTCCCTTCAGTAAACTGTACACGAGCAGACTGCCAGACGTTGTGCCCATGGCAAGCAAGTCTGGCCGACCCGAGTCATCCTTCAGGGTAATACTGGACCGCCTCTTTTTCTTCTTCCGTGGACTTTCCTACAAAAGGATACACAAATGGCTACATCACTGATCTGCAGCGCTATTCTCATAACAACATTTGTTTATTGCAAGATTAATTTGCACCAACATTATATAGCTACTCTCTATACAGCGTTCGAAATAGCACTTGTCCGTTTGTCCGGGACAAGTGATTTTTCGCCCAGACAAGTAAAATAACTCTACATGGTTGTCCGGTGGACAAATGGAAATTTACAGTAAATAGTGACGTGTGCAACGTTGCAAACTTTTTATTTGAAGAAATTAAAACATAAATGAAGTTCGCTCGCAATCGCGCACGTTGCAATTTTGTTAGTGTGTCGGCGTCTTGTCGTTCCGCCGCCAGTGTGTTGTACGTCAGTGTTCGACCGAGCTTAATGCCTGCGTTAACAGGGTCATGCGCTGAGCGCCCCGACCTAGCTCTGTCATACGCGTATGACAGACTCCGCATCAGCCATCGTTGATCGAGGCTGTATTTCACAAAATTGTAAATCGTTCAGTTTGGCCGACGTACAACTTGCTTCCACTCACGGATCATATCTGATGAACTTTGGAAATAGTAGACTTTGTATCGCTACCTGTTATTTGAATAATTATATAGTTTTAACCATTATTACTCCTAACCCACGCAGACTTGGCAGTCTTCCAAGTCATCGAACGTCGTTAGCCGATCCAGATCGGTGACACTTTTTAAAACTTGTAACTGTCTCTATGGTGGTGGTTAATAAACGGAATATTAATGAAATTTCAGAAGTGCTATTGTATCTATGTAACATTTATTTTAACCATAAATTGCGAGTTTTCGAAGCCAAATTTTATGCAAGATGCACGGCAGGGGTGCCAAGTTGCCAACCACCGTTGACATGTCAGCTTCCGCCAACTACGGCGTTCTGCGCGCGGCAGCAATGCTACGACGTAACTAAATCTATAAATTATATTCCACCTAGTAAATGTAATTCAGGCACCGTTAAAACTGTTTTATCATCATTGAAATGCTAATATAATATTTAGGAAAAATATGCGTTTGTTTGCTGATGATCAATTGAATATTATCTTCATTTGTAAAATACAGAACTTTGTTAATATTGAAGTTCATAGAGTTGAACAAAATAATATCACATTATATAGTTTATTACAATTTTTGAGACAACATTGGCCATTGCCTGGCTTTGCATCAGTCGTGTTGAATGGCATCTTAATTAATTGGCTTCATTGACAAACTGATGCCAACATTTTACAGCTATGTTGTATTACACCGTATTAAACATAATCAGTTTTTGCAACATTATAACAAATAGCAAGGAAAAAGAATTGTCTCATTCCTATCATATTAATAATTGTTTGTTATTAATAAAAGCGATCATATCAGCATCACTAAAATACTGGTATACATCATGTAACGAGTCTACTTTTAATATTCGTGATGAATAATAATAATAATGGACCGGAAAATAGTTGCAAATATAATTTCGTAATTTCAAAATTTGCAGATTAAATCAAATTGTGTCTTTAATCACAAGTCACTCAGTTGTACATGCAACAAAACTGCAGGAACATCGTGTTGTTGTCAAGTTGTTTTTCCCAAAGCTTCGATTCCCCTCGGACAAGTTAACATTTTGGCAGACAAGCAGATTTCAGAACTTACTTGTCTGGCGGACAAGTAAATATTCTGGCTTATTTCTATGGCACCGCTGCTATATAATAAACATTTTATAATAGAGTATTTAATACGGTTTTGTTGATAATATTCTAAGTCAATTGTGCATGTTCAGGTGAAAATATTATATAGCACATTTTTTTTGTCAATGGTTTAAAATTCGCGCATAGAATTTCACTAGCTGCACCAGAAAACATTACACCATCTGCATTTACTAATTTATAAGCGTCCCAAAAAACTTTTACAATACCAGCTGACAACTTCATTTGGTAATCTTTTTACGACACCATTCTTGCCTGTTGTGATTCACAAGTATTAACAGTGGGTATTACTACAACAATGTGAAACTTCTTGTGATAGATTATTTCGTGAAGAATAGCATGCAAGATCTGTGAAAAAATATAGAGTTCAACACATGGTTCCCAGTGACCAGCCACCCCCCTAACCAGCATGGGCTCACTTCGGTTGGGCACCACTCGAGCACGGGCCGGGTACTGCTTACATTTGATTTTGGTGAAGGACCCCATGCCAGGCATGTACACGTGGCTGACAAGTGTGAACTCGGTGTGTACTCTTGTTTAAGAGTTCCAGTCGCGGTCTCCCACAATTTCAACGTTCCATCCGGACTAGAATAAGCAAAATATTCGCCGGTCGGAGAAAAAGCAACAGGCATAACCTGCGCCATGTTGACCACGTGGTAAGTTATGCGCATGTGTAACAGGAAATGAACACAGAGTGTTGTCTGAAATGATTATACAACTAAATTAACCTACATTAATGCGTCGTTAATTTTTTAATCGGACGTCGGTATATAATTTACTATGCATATACAAATATAATGGCATATCGATAGTAAGATGGAAAGAAAAACATGTTATGGAACGAGTAGCAATTAATGGATTCTCTAAACATTTAAGAACACATTTCCTCTAAAATCTGGAATACTGGTCTGGAGATAATATTCAGCACAAGAGGACGTGTTCTTAAACAGTTTATTGTTTTACATATACATAATGTATTTTCAACAATTCACTTGAATAGTTATGCAGAGCGCTGACAACGCCTGCGCAGCCAAATTTGTAGTATATTGATGAATAATAATTGTTTGGCTAATAATTTGACGAGACACCGGCAGGCATCCCGTGACCAAAATATAAGTTGACAGGCGTTGATAAGTTGTGTATAAAGTTGTCAAACTGGGCGCTTAGTTGACAGAATGTTTTGTAAAAATTACAGTAGTGACGGCAACTAGCGTTGGCTACATACACGTTTTATTGCATATTTTTTACCTTTCTCTGATCTTAGTAAATAGGAGAAAGCTTCCAAAATGAACAGGACAGGTAATCAGACTGAGCGAGAATCGCTGCTTGCGGACGCCGACGGTGGTGACAATACTAGCGATTCTATTTCTAACGAGGACTTCCCTATTCCGCCACGAGACAGGTAAGCGTCACTTCATATATTTTCTAAACTGTCTGTCTAATAACAGCTCATATAAATGACATTGAACGAACCGCGCAGTGTGGAATCAATTTATAGCGATGCCACTCGACTGTACGACCCCGAGCCCGAGGCCCGAGTCGTAGACTAGAGCCTCAGTAGAGGCGTGTAAATGTAATTAGGATTTTAGGGCGGTAAAACGCTGTCACATGACTGTCACGAAGACGCTCGTCCCATGACTCATTGGACAAGACGCCCTAATCTACAAACTTCTTAAATATCACAATTAAGTAGGTCTATCTGGCTATTCTACATTAATAAGATATTTTTTAAAAGATAAAACTGGGACATGAAGTTTTTAGTACAACCTACACTGGCTACAGGCATGGAGTCCATGGAAGGGCAGACATTTTAGAGAAAGTGCAGTTCACATATGAACAGACTTTAAACAGCTCAGGCTGCACTCGTTGTGCCAGCATAAAAGAGGCAATCTAATTGAAATGTTGAAGTTTAGAATACTGGTTGTTTTTGCACAAATGAGGGTGGTCGATTTTGGATGCTTCTTATGGGTTATGTGTGTGTCACATATTCAAACCTATATATTTATAGAAAGCTAATAAAATCGGCAATCCAACTATGTCTATGGGATATGTGGTGAAACGTCACCAACAAAATAAAAACTGGTTACCATGGTAATACTAATAAACTTCTATATTGTGCCTATATCCCCAGGGATATGAGCTCAGAGGTAATGGAATGATTTACCATTAATGAAAAAAATAAGAAGCAGTTTCAAATCTGTGCTTGTCTGTGAATATTATAGCTATGCCTATAAAACTTTAACACGCACACACACACACACAAACACACACACACACACACACACACACACACACACACACACACACCTGAGGACATCGTTGAGGGCTAGGCAGATGTTATCGCAATAGTTTAGCGTTTTGGTGAAAAAATATGAATCTGAGAAAGTGACTGATAAAATGACTGATAAAATTGCATTAAAATTATGTTTTTCAATTATTATTTAAAAAATAAATGCATAAACAACATAATTAATAACACAAGTCAGACTCTTTAGTTTAGTATATATATATATATATATATATATATATATATATAGATATAAGTTTAATATTATAAAAGAAAAAAGCAGTTTTTTTGTCATCAAATAGTATTCCAACCTTGGCTTAAGATAAATACTGAATGGATGTGACAATGTTGAAGCTGGCCACATCTTCCAGGGGTCAAACTGGAAACATACACATTTAAGATGACACACAGGAAGCTTTTCAAGCCAAGAAAAAGACTGCTGACTAGAGTTGTTGATCAACGAAACAGGCTAAGACAGTAATAATTATGTGATGGATGCCAAGAACCCAACACTGTCTCCCAGTTCAAGGCCAAACTGGAACAACCTGGGATATGGCTGCCAACTAGTACTTAGCATTCAGGGATTCTGCCAGCTTGGTAAAGGGTAAAATTAGGTATCCAAAAATAATTCTAGGGTACAGATACATACCCAAAATAAATCGTTTTTAATGGTGAAGACTGAGCCCGTGCCAACACGTTTATGCCAACACGTATTCACTATGGGATTGAAGCCGTCACCTCAGGATAGAACATGGCGTACCGGTATATTGGTAGACCTAGTGTAAAGAATGGCGTGCTGTCGTGGCTGTACATTTTTTGTGATGTTTTCGAGTATTAATTGTTTCTTGGTGAAGAAGAATAACACATCAAGATACCATACTACATCATGAATCGGACTATTTATTCTAAAATGTGAAGGCAAGTTTACAATTTTCCTGCTGACTGTTACATTTGTCATTCATTCTCCTATGAAACTTGGAAATGATCACCATGAGCCGGCCGGGATTTCCGACTCCAAATGCTGGGAAATTGCTTCTCCGAGCATCTAGAAATCAAATTTTTTTCTGGGGAGGGCCAGATCCCCTGCCTGCCAGTTCTGCAGTCTAAAAAATTGACTAACTCTGTACCCAAATTATTTATTTCTGGCGGAAACCCTGGGCAGTGTCGTGTATTTAAACTATTTAAAATAAAAAAAATACTAATCCATGATGCAGAACTTTATTGTAATATTATGATGACAGTATTATTAATATTATACACAAAGGAAGTTATTGCTTTCACCACTCACTGGCATCCAAATATAATATAATTTAATTGTGTACCCACTCACTGATTCAAACAAACTCATGCAGTGGTCTAGTTTTAGAGAACAAGGCTGCTTTATGAAAAATGTCGTGTATGAATAGCCAATGTTTACATAATGTGCATAGAGCAATCATTTAATGAGGAAGTGCAGGACTGCTCTCTGTAATGAGGACAACCTCTTGAAATACTACTTGTTAACAAGTAAAACACAAATAAAATATTTTTTTAATGTAAATATGGCTGTGACTGGTATAAATTATACTTTGTTCAATGCAAATTATTTGAAAGAACAATGTGATTTGTGTAATATTTGGAGGTTAGCTGAAACAACAAACCAGTAAGCCGACTGCTTTGTGTTCTGGCACATTTAAAGTGCTCAGAAACGAGACGTCTACAGTCCTTATGGCCTGCAGCCTACAGTTCTTATGGCCTGCAGCCTACAGTTCTTATGGCCTGAAGCCTACAGTTCTTATGGCCTGCAACCTACAGTTCTTATGGCCTGCAACCTACAGTTCCTATGGCCTGCAGCCTACAGTTCTTATGGCCTGCAACCTACGTTTCCTATGGCCTGCAGCCTACGGTTCTTATGGCCTGAAGCCTACAGTTCTTATGGCCTGCAACCTACAGTTCCTATGGCCTGCAACCTACAGTTCTTATGGCCTGCAGCCTACAGTTCTTATGGCCTGCAACCTACAGTTCCTATGGCCTGCAGCCTACAGTTCTTATGGCCTGCAGCCTACAGTTCTTATGGCCTGCAGCTTACAGTTCCTATGGCCTGCAGCCTATAGTTCTTATGGCCTGCAGCTTACAGTTCCTATGGCCTGCAGCCTACTGTTCTTATGGCCTGCAGCCTACAGTTCTTATGGCCTGAAGCCTACAGTTCTTATGGTCTGCAGCTTCATTGTTATTTTGAGATGTCCCCTTTTTCCTTCAGGCATCTACATGTCTTGGTTATTTTGCTCTCCTTTCTCAAAAGTGGCCGATCTATCTCCACTTTCTTATGGATAGTATGTCAAGATTTAACAACATTGCCACCCAGATAATTAACTCTAGATGGCAGATGGACAATGAAGCCCTTTGGTTTATCGTGAGTCCAATCATTTTTATCTACATGTATCCCGCCCTTCTGAGGTATGTGTCGATTTTATATATGTATATATATATACATATTCACACTACTAGCACCCACACAATCAGCAGATAATCTGTTCCATTCATTTACAGTCCTTTGTGAAAATGAGAACTTTCCTATATCTAATCTACTCTGCTCCTTTGCCAATGTAAGTTCATGTCCTCTAGTCCTTCTATCTTTCTTAACTGAGAAAAAAATATTTCTATCAATATTTTCATAACAATATTTTAAACACTTCTATCTGAACTCCTCTCAATCTCCTGGTCTCTAGTGTTGTTAAACCACATTCTTTTAGGCGTTTTTCATAACTAAGATCCCTCGGTTTTGGTATCATTTTAGTCGCTCTCCTCTGTACTCTTTCTAGCATATCTATGTCCTTCTTGCGATATGGCCTCCATGCTTGAATACAATATTCTAAATGAGGCCTCACTATTGTTTTGTACAGCAGTATTATTAGTTATTTTTCCTTATATGCTATATTTCACCTAATTAATCCAAGGATTTGATTTCCCTTTGAAGCTGCAATTCCACACTGCTCTGAAACCTTCATATCAGCACTAATTGTCAGCCCTAAGTGTTTTTCTTTTACAGTAGTACTTAGTACAGTTCCCCCCATTGTATATTCTACATATTCGTTCCCATGTCCTGTGTGAAGGCATTTATATTTCCCAAAATTGAACAACTTTGCCACTTTTCAGACTATTTGGTCAACCTGTCAAGATCATCTTGTAAATGCTGTCTATCTCCATCATTTTTAATCCTTCTAAACACTTTATCATCCACAAATTTCAACACCTTGCTTGTTATATCATCGTCCAAGTTGTTGGTATATATTAAGAATAATATAGGTCCCAGTACTGACCCCTGTGGTACCCCACTCAAAACTGATTTCCAGTTTTAAGCCTCCCCAACAACAACTACCCGTTGTCTTCTGTCAATCAGCCTTTTTCTATCCAGTTAATTATACCATTTCCTATGCCATGGGCCTTTAATTTAAGCAGTAATCTTTGATGTGACACTTTGTCGAAAGCTTTTTGAAAATCTAAGAAGATGATATCTACTGGTGATCCTTCATCTACCCACTTAGTGATATCTTCAAAAAACATAACATATTTGTTAAGCATGACCTCGCTTTTAGAAACCCGTTTTGAGATGGGTTTATCAAGTTATGTTTAACAAGAAACTCCACCATGTGATCTTTAATTAGTCTTTCGAATAATTTGCAAATCACCGATGTTAAACTCACTAGTCTATGGTTCTCTGACTTCTTTCTCGAACCTTTTTTAAATAATGGTATAATGTGTGCTTCTTTCCATTCTAAAGGAACCACTCCTTCTAATGACAAATTGAAAACTGTTGCAAGCGGTATGCTAATTTGTTCTACAATTTCCAATAGTAGTTTGGGCGGAATCCCATCCACTCCAGGTGATTTATTATCCTTCATAGCCCTTATTTTCTTAGCTACCATTTCCGGGGTTACAATTAACTGTCCTAAATAGTCTGATTCTGCCCCCTTGAACTTAGCCTCTGGTACTGGCAGTGAACTGAAATCTTCTCTGGTAAACACCAAACTATGTCATTTATATTCCTCTGTGTGACTATTTTTAGCAGTTCTTTTTTTGAGATCTTTTGTGGCCAGAATATTTGCATGTTGTTAAGGTTCCAGTATTTACCTAAAGTAATTCTTTTTACCAGATGATTGTTTCTGGACTATTTTCGTCTATGTGTACAACTAGTGAAGCATTATGCAAACTCAGATTTAAGGGAAATATGACATGTTTAAAACGTAAGCGCCATTACCAAACCTACTTTGTTGGCACACCAACAGCAGTTTTATGTGTAACTTATCCCAGTAAGTGAAGATGGAACCATCGCCCCCTCAATGATAAATATTATTGCCCCTAGATATAGCTTCACTTACAAAGAGATAGACACTGTACTAAAACACGTTATATAAGATGCATATGCAGAGAAGCTAATGAATTTTTTTTTATATGTAGAGTGGCTCCTATAGTAGCGATATGTTTGTTTTAATAAAAGTCACTGTTCCTTGTTTTACTATATTGTTTTTAGTTATTAAATTAGTCATGAGTTTCGTTTAATTATAGTTGATGTATATAATATAGTAATATACTTGTATACTGCAGTGTTCTGCTTACGTGGAAATGCCCTGCCCTTTTCAGTGATGCCTGGTACCCAAAAAAGGCAAAAAGAATGCCCTGCCTGTTTTATACGACGCCCTGCTATATTTTGCACGTACTACTCATGGCTACAGACAATTACACGATTGTGTATATTAATTTGCAAGTGTCCCGATCTTGAAATGCATCCCGATCTTGAAATGCATCCCGATTGGGCCACATGCGCAATTAGATTGTTCCCAACTGAGCGCAATTGGGAATGGATGTGTCACAAGTTTGGGTGCTTGCAGACACTCGATTGTCTGCAAGCACCCTGATGTCCACTACGTATCCCGATCGCGCCACATGGTAATTTTGACTGTTCAAGCGCCCCTATCTCGACTCCTATCCCGGTCGCCATTAAATTCTTAATTGTGTGCGCCAAAAATATTAAATACGTTGATTTCAGGAGATGGCGACCTTTGAAAGTGGATAAACCAGAGCAACGGACTTTTGCGGAGCGCCTCGACTGTACATATCGCCAAGCATTCCTTATTTTGTTTATATCTTCAAAAGTTAAAGTCTGATCGCCGGGAGACTTCTACCGTTAGATTAGTCATTAAATTCTTAATCATGTGATACTTGCAAAACTTATTAAAATACGTTTTGATCTGAGGAGGCGCCAAACTTTGCAAGTCGGTAGACTAGCCTGTTTGCGACAGACTTTCGAAGCTGGCACGTGTGATTAGAAAAATAAAGTTTTATTCATACACTCTTTATTTGTTAATGTACCAATATATATAATGTTATGCCATGCTGGATGTCGTGTTTTGCTAAAATTTAAATAAAGTTAAGACATGCCAATTTAATAAAATAAAATATGTTGAATTGTCTATAATATATACTATATAATCATCCATTTTTCCACATTTATATTGATTTAAATGTCATTTTTCAAAATTACTGTGTTGCTTGTACATTTTTGATTTTTTAAATCGAACAAAACAGTATATCTAAATTTATGTTAAACCTTGCCCAAAGAAATTTGGCACACATATTACCTGTATAATATTCTCTATGTGTATTGAATATTATGCAGATTGACACAAATTAAAAAGTAATATAAAGGTAAATATTGTGTTTTGTTCTACAAATGCTTGCCCAAGCCAATATTATAATGCATAAATATACATATACACTGTGTACATAATATACTATATGTAAGTAGTATAATATTAAACTATAAGCTGTACCCTGCTACAATGTCTTGTTAACTATTTAATTTAGTCGCATGTCACAAGTGCCTTTTTAACCATTGCTTACCGCACTCTACGTGCCCTTTACTAAAAAGGCACACTGCCCTTTTGAAAACCTGGGCAAAACACTACTGTACACTATGTAATTTATTTTGGGGTCAGATAAACATCATGTTCAATATGTAATGGTACACTTTGATGACTTCGTGAACTGCCTCAACCACGCCTAAGATTGAAGTGTGTTGCGTGAATTAGTCACCCTCACATATTTACCAAGAGAACAGTTTCACACACATGGGTGAATTTGTTGTGTGTGTTTGTTATCAATTTCTGACAATATTTGCAATGACTTAACAAGTTAACACTTTGTTTCTTTGCAGGGGCCTCTGTGTGTATTTTATATTCTACCTGCTGGGTATTGGCTCTCTCTTACCATGGAACTTCTTTTGCAGGGGCCTCTGTGTGTATTTTATATTCTACCTGCTGGGTATTGGCTCCCTCTTACCATGGAACTTCTTTTGCAGGGGCCTCTATGTGTATTTTATATTCTACCTGCTGGGTATTGGCTCCCTCTTACCATGGAACTTCTTTTGCAGGGGCCTCTATGTGTATTTTATATTCTACCTGCTGGGTATTGACTCCCTCTTACCATGGAACTTCTTTTGCAGGGGCCTCTGTGTGTATTTTATATTCTACCTGCTGGGTATTGGCTCCCTCTTACCATGGAACTTCTTTTGCAGGGGCCTCTATGTGTATTTTATATTCTACCTGCTGGGTATTGGCTCCCTCTTACCATGGAACTTCTTTTGCAGGGGCCTCTGTGTGTATTTTATATTCTACCTGCTGGGTATTGACTCCCTCTTACCATGGAACTTCTTTTGCAGGGGCCTCTGTGTGTATTTTATATTCTACCTGCTGGGTATTGGCTCCCTCTTACCATGGAACTTCTTCAGCAATGGCCAGGAGGTAGGCGTTTCTACAGTGCATTCTACGCAACAATTTAACAAGGAATAACTAATTACGACACATTTTAAACAACAATATTTAACAGTTACATGTACCAGCTGATCAGTGATGATGACGACTAATTTATTTATTTGAATATATAAAATAAAACATTAATGTTTGCATACATGTATGTTTGACAATCTTACAATTACAAATCTGATATTTATAATAACTATAATTAGCAATGTGTTTTGTATATTTAATATTTTACAGTATTATTTGATTGAAATGAATGTTTAAAGTTGTAGCAATCCTTGTTGCCAATGTGTGTTTCAGTATTTCAAGTACAAACTGCGCAACGTGAGTGTTACAAATGAAAGCAACTTTGAGGAGCTCAAGTATGAGCGAGAATGGCAAATCAAGTTTGAGAACTACCTGACGATGGCGGCCATGATTCCAAACGTCCTGTTCCTGTTTCTCAACACTGCGGCCAGCAGGATGTAAGTCACATGTCCATCACATGACCGATTGCCTGCCAAGGTCTGTCATGTCATCAAAAATGTATGCTGCACACGTGGATCATTTGTACATTTTGTCATATGTTTTGTTAAAATACTGGCCCCAGGTGTTTTGTTTTAGGACAAAAATATAAGGAAAAGTTTTTAAAGTGAGAACTGCATATTGAAAAAATTGGTTTAGCAGATGCCAACCATACTAGTAGCGTTAGTGTAACTGGCTGGTCTGTCTATTTGGCTGGTCTGTCTAACTGGCAAGTCTCTAACTGGCTGGTCTGTCTAACTGGCTGGTCTGTCTAACTGGATGGTCTGTCTAACTGGCTGGTCTGTCTAACTGGCTGGTCTGTATAACTGGCTGGTCTCTAACTGGTTGGTCTGTCTAATTGGCTGGACTGTCTAACTGGCTGGTCTGTCTAACTGGATGGTCTGTCTAACTGGTTGGTCTGTCTAATTGGCTGGACTGTCTAACTGGCAGGTCTCTAACTGGCTGGTATGTCTAACTGGCAGGAGTCTAACTGGCTGGTCTGTCTAATTTGCTGGTCTGTCTAACTGCCAGGTCTCTAACTGGCAGGTCTCTAACTGGCTGGTCTGTCTAATTTGCTGGTCTGTCTAACTGCCAGGTCTCTAACTGGCTGGTCTGTCTAACTGGTTGGTCTGTCTAACTGGCTGGTCTGTCTAACTGGTTGGTCTGTCTATTTGGCTGGTCTGTCTAACTGGCTGATGTGTTGCAGTATCTCTGTGAAGACACGCACCTTGGTGTCAGCAGTGGTGATGGCCGTCCTGTTTGGTGTCACTCTCTCCTTGACTAAGATCAACACAGATTCATGTAAGTGTACGCAACTGATACAGCAACAGCACAGTTACTGAACAGTAATTCAACACATGCTACATATACAATAATACAACTCATACAATAATACACCTTTTATAGTAATAGGCATGGTATATCAATACTCATACATGCATACAACTCATACAGTAATACACTGTATATAATACTACACATTGTACAATAATACACCACATAATAATACACCTCTTGCAGTAACACACCTTGTACACTAATACAGTTCTAACAATAATTCAACTCATTCAGTGATACAACTCATATAATAACACACCTTGTACAGTGATACAACTCATATGATAAGACACCTTGTACAGTGATACAACTCATATGATAAGACACCTTGTGCAGTGATACAACTCATATGATAAGACACCTTGTACAGTGATACAACTCATATGATAAGACACCGTGTACAGTGATACAACTCACACAATGATCGACTACAATAATACGACTCATACAATAATAAAACTCATGCAATAATTCAATGCTGACAACTCAATGTAATACGACTCATTAAGTAATACATATATATGCAGTAATACAGCTATGTACAGTAATACAGCTATGTACAGTAATACAACATGTACAATACTACTAATACAATACCTCACCATGTACAATAATACAATTAAATCAATAATAGATCTTTGTACAATAATAACACTCGTCTAGTAATTACACTAATTTAGTGTATCTTGATATGATGTGCAGCAGTCACATGCGCCCACTCACACAAACGCATGTACGCACACACACACACATACACACACACAAACATATATACTGTACACACACTGCCGTTATACAATTCCTTACTAGGTAGGAAGTTTGAAAATGTTTCTGCAACCTATCAAAATGTCTATGTGATTGTAGGGCAGACTGCATTTTTTATAATCACCATGGCAACCATCATTGTTATGAATGGTAAGTTTTTCATGGACATCATTTCCTCAGTTTGTATATTGGCCTGCATTGATGAAAATGAACCACTTACTCTCCGTTCAATATATATTTTATACAAACCATTAATGTTTGAGCTAAATCAATTGCTTAACAATAATTAACATATTCTATTGTGCTGATGACCCAAATTTGCTTAGCACAGTAGTCAACCAGGAGCTGGTGAAATAAAAAATTGGTTCAAATTAAATAAACTATCCTTTAATGTCAACAAAACCAGTTTCATGATATTTGGAAAAAAGATAAATGTTTGTGGCATCAATATAACCATAAATCATAAAAACATAGAAAGAGTGTACCAAATAAATTCCTGGGTGTAATTATTGATGGCAAGCTATCCTGGAAAACACAAATTCAATTGGTTAAATCTAAATTTGCAAAAATAACATCAATAATTTACAAAGCATGAAGCTTATTAAATGTCAAGTCATTATCCTTGTTATACCTTTAACTTTTTATGCCGTATATTGACTACTGCTCTGAGATTTGGGGCAACATGTATCGATCTAATTTGTGGTCGATAATTGTTTTGCAAAAAAGAGTGATACGTATTATATATGGAGCAAAAGCTCAAGATCACACAAACAACTTGTTTATCGATCTTAAAGTTATGAAGTTTTTTGATTATATTGAGTATAAAACGGCTATCACAATATACAAGGTGAAATATCATTTACTTCCGAAAAACATTCTAAGCTGTTTTTACTTGAATAACGAATGTTGGTATGTAACAAGACAGAGAGATGTATTTAAACAACTGTACGTTTGTACAACTTTGAAGACTGTGTGTGTCTAATGATGGAATCTAACTTTGGAATAGTTCACCAGAGGATTTAAGAAAGTGTCAGCATATTTGTATGTTGAAAAAAATTTACAAATCATCTATAATTGAGAGAAAGAGATCTGGCCAGACTGTCCCATTTTGTCATAATAAATTAGATGCATTTATCAAATGAGTTGTTTTGTTGTTCTGTCGTAAATGTCATTGCCTGGATTATATACTACAGCGCCACCTCCACACTGGCATCATCTTGTCTGGTGATTTCAGTCATCTACCCGAACGACATCTGAAAGCCCACTATCGTCTGAAGCAGACAGTGACTGTTCACACGTGGTTATTCCACTTTGGATAAAATCTACACTAATATAGACAAACTCTACTAACAGCCACACACCAGTTGCCTTGTCGGAAGTGCCGATCACGTCGTGGTTATTTTGGACATCAACAAATAGTGACAACCAAAGTAATGGGGCACAATGAGCGAGTCATGTTTGCAGCAGATTTGAAGAAAATCATATGGAGGTCCACTACCATCTACCATACTGCGAAGAACAACTGCTAATGCTTACATCCAACATAAAAGAATTGAATGATAAGTATTTCCTGACAAAGACTGGCAAGACACACAACGACAGGTTCACAGACATCATTCGTTTGAGTCAACATGCATGGATGTCAGGCGAGCAAACTTTGTACCGACTTTACAGAAACAAGGTAAACCAACTGAGAAAATCCTTGATAAAAACTACTATGACAGACAGATCAATGGATTAAAATCCTCAAATCCATGCCATTGGTGGAAGGGCATGAAGGAACTGCTTGAGTGCAACACAACCAGCAGCGACACTCCGTTACTTCATCTTGCCAAGTGTGTGACGGTGACCTTCAGGAACTAGCCAACAGATAAATGACTTCTTTAAGTGAGTGAGTGACCACCTACCTGCCCTGGGTGCTGACAATGACAGCTTGGGGTCAGTTACATTGGAGTCACGGCCAACGCTGTCAATGCAAAATGGTATGAAAATCTACCAAAGTAAAACAAAAGAGCTAGGACAAGGACAAATGTTCAGTCTGTACAAAACAACTGAACTGAAACTGAGCGAGTAACCAAGGCAAAGGTACTTGGCATCACAATCACCAGCAACCTGACATGGGACGTACACGTTGGTGAAATCACACGAAAAGCAGACAAGAGGCTGGTTCTATTGCTCCAACTCACCCTGGGTCTGCATGGTCGACTGCACTCACCCTGGGTCTGCATGGTCGACCGCACTCACCCTGGGTCTGCATGGTCGACCACACTCACCCTGGGTCTGCATGGTCGACCACACTCACCCTGGGTCTGCATGGTAGACCGCACTCACCCTGGGTCTGCATGGTCGACCGCACTCACCCTGGGTCTGCATGGTCCACAGCACTCACCCTGGGTCTGCATGGTTGACCACACTCACCCTGGGTCTGCATGGTCGATCGCACTCACCCTGGGTCTGCATGGTTGATTGCACTCACCCTGGGTCTGCATGGTCGATCGCACTCACCCTGGGTCTGCATGGTCGACCGCACTCACCATGGGTATGCATGGTCGATCGCACTCACCCTGGGTCTGCATGGTCGACCGCACTCACACTGGGTCTGCAAAGTGACATGGAACGAGTACAAAGACATGCTATGAACATTATATACCCGGGCACGCTCTGTATGGAAGCATTAGAAAATGCACATCTGGTTACACTGAAAGACGTACACAGTTAGGTGAACATTTCGTCACACAAATCGAACAACCGCAGTACAAACTGCACAAACTCCCTCCAACAGCTAGGGTTGTGACATATGATACACGATGTTGAGTTTACTACCTCTTACCCAAAGTGGAAACAAACAGGACCAAGAACTGCTTTAATAACTGGTGCCTTTTTAATCAATAGAATCTGTTTGCGCTCAAAGTGGCTTTCCTAATAATATGATACTATGTTTGTGTGTGTATATGTATGTATATATATATATATGAATTTATGCATGCATGTATGTGCTTACATTTATGTGTTATAAGCATTTGGGTATATGTTTGTATATGTAATAAACCAAATATATATATATAAATCATATATGTATAGATATATTATTAAATTTTTTAACGTTTTTAAATTAAAAAAAATTTCTAATAAATTGTACTAGTTTTAGCAATGAACGTTTTATCATATTTCTTGTATTTTATTAAATCTCATTATTACAAAGAAATAAATTATTACATGTTATATTATATTTCATATTGTACTATAATTTTTGCAGAGCATAACATTTATTTACATGTTTGGAAATAATTGCCACTATGAAAATACTGTAATTCAATTATGCAGTGTTTGCTTAGTTTTATCATTAAAATCATGTACAACCATAAGAAATATTTAGTATGTCAACATATTGTAGTTGTTTTTATCACAGTGTGTGTTTGTTGCAGCGGCCAGCGCAGTCTTCCAGGGAGCAGTCATTGGTCTCTCCTCCATCTTCCCCAAGGAGTATCCCCAGGGCGTCATGGCGGGCATGGTGGGTGATAGGGGATGAGATCATGGCGGGCATGGTGGGTGCTAGGGGATGATGTCATGGCAGGCATGATGGGTGCTAGGGGATGATGTCATGGCAGGCATGGTGGGTGCTAGGGGATATCATGGCTGGCATGATCAGTGCTAGGGGATGATGTCATGGCAGGCATGGTGGGTGCTAGCGGATGATGTCATGGCAGACATGGTGGGTGCTAGCGGATGATGTCATGGTAGACATGGTGGGTGCTAGGGGATGATGTCATGGCTGGCATGATGGGTGCTAGGGGATGATGTCATGTCGGGCATGATGGGTGCTAGGGGATGATGTCATGTCGGGCATGATGGGTGCTAGCGGATGATGTCATGGCAGGCATGGTGGGTGCTAAGGGATGATGTCATGGCAGACATGGTGGGTGCTAGGGGATGATGTCATGGCAGACATGGTGGGTGCTAGGGGATGATGTCATGGCAGGCATGGTGGGTGCTAGGGGATGATATCATGGCAGGCATGGTGGGTGCTAGAGGATGATATCATGGTGGGCATGGTAGGTTCTAGGAGTTGATGATATAGCAGACATGGTGGGTGCTAGGGGATGATGTCATGGCTGGCATGTTGGGTGCTAGGGGATGATGTCATGGCGGGCATGATGGGTGCTAGCGGATGATGTCATGGCAGGCATGGTGGGTGCTAAGGGATGATGTCATGGCAGGCATGGTGGGTGCTAGGGGATGATGTCATGGTGGGTGCTAGGGGATGATGTCATGGCAGACATGGTGGATGCTAGGGGATGATGTCATGGCAGGCATGGTGGGTGCTAGGGGATGATATCATGGCAGGCATGGTGGGTGCTAGGGGATGATGTCATGGCAAGCATGGTGGGTGCTAGGGGATGATAGCATGGTGGGCATGGTGGGTGCTAGAGGATGATATCATGGTGGGCATGGTGGGTGCTAGAGGATGATGTCATGGTGGGTGCTAGGGGATGATGTCATGGCTGGCATGTTGGGTGCTAGGGGATGATATCATGGCAGGCATGGTGGGTGCTAGAGGATGATATCATGGTGGGCATGGTAGGTTCTAGGAGTTGATGATATAGCAGACATGGTGGGTGCTAGGGGATGATGTCATGGCTGGCATGTTGGGTGCTAGGGGATGATATCATGGCAGGCATGGTGGGTGCTAGAGGATGATATCATGGTGGGCATGGTAGGTTCTAGGAGTTGATGATATAGCAGACATGGTGGGTGCTAGGGGATGATATCATGGCTGGCATGTTGGGTGCTAGGGGATGATATCATGGCAGGCATGGTGGGTGCTAGAGGATGATATCATGGTGGGCATGGTAGGTTCTAGGAGTTGATGATATAGCAGACATGGTGGGTGCTAGGGGATGATGTCATGGCTGGCATGTTGGGTGCTAGGGCATGATATCATGGCAGGCATGGTGGGTGCTAGAGGATGATATCATGGTGGGCATGGTAGGTTCTAGGAGTTGATGATATAGCAGACATGGTGGGTGCTAGGGGATGATGTCATGACAGGCATGGTGGGTGCTAGGGGATGATGTCATGGCAGGCATGGTGGGTGCTAGGGGATGATGTCATGGTGGCATGGTGGGCGCTAGGGGATGATGTCATGACAGGCATGGTGGGCGCTAGGGGATGATGTCATGGCGGCATGGTGGGTGCTAGGGGATGATGTCATGGCAGGCATGGTGGGTGCTAGGGGATGATGTCATGACAGGCATGGTTGGTGCTAGGGGATGATGTCATGGCAGGCATGGTGGGTGCTAGGGGATGATGTCATGGTGGCATGGTGGGCGCTAGGGGATGATGTCATGACAGGCATGGTGGGTGCTAGTGGATGATGTCATGACAGGCATGGTGGGCGCTAGGGGATGATGTCATGGTGGCATGGTGGGCGCTAGGTGAACACAAGACAGATGGCATGACACAAAGGAAGTGTGTGCAGGGTACATGACTACTAGATGTGGGACAAGTGTTGAGGGTTACAGTAGATGTTTGCGAGTCAAGTGTTTGCATATGCAAATGTCTCTTCCTGTGTAAACACAAGCTTTTTATACTGTGGGTCTATATGTCAGCATAGACATGATGCTTTGTTTGATTTCCTGTTGATCCCAGACTTTGTGTACACAGTTAGTTATGTGACTGGAAGTATTTCTCACGTTAGTGGCCAAAACAAACCCTCACTCGGTTCATATAAACAAATCTAACTTTGGTTATAGATGCTGACGTCCATGCCATATAAAGTTATTGTTTAACCAAGGCTAAGGTAAAGTTATTGTTTAATCACATTTAAAAAATTAATTATCTTAATACCACAAAATATATGTTGAATGTATTTTGCCATCAAAATTGTTTTTTGATAAGCATGGAACTGTGTTTGTAATTTGAATGTTACATTCACAAAATAAAAGCCTGAAAGCACATACAGTATAATACTGCTGTGTTCAACTGCAGAAGATTATTTAATTTTTATTTAATTTTTTTTAATGTTATATTTTTATTGGGTCTATGTATCTACATTGCTAACATCAGCCTTTTGGATGTAGTATTAAGTGTGCATGTTTCAGGACAAGGGCCAAACCATCACAAAATTGTCCTGTGTGTGTGTTTCAGGGCATGTGTGGGACCATTGCTGCATCCTGTAGTGTCCTGTGTGTTTCAGGGCATGGGTGGAATGATTGCAATGTCCTGTAGTGTCTTGTGTGTGTTTCAGGGCATGGGCGGTACCATCGCTGCGTCCTGTAGTATCCTGACAACGGCGTTCAGTCACAGTCCGGTGGAGAGTGCCTTCAGCTACTTCCTCAGCGCATTCATCGTCCTTATCCTTGCCACCCTCGGCTACCTCCTGCTGCCCTCTATGGTCAGTCTCTAGAACCACACTTCCTTTAACAAAACAGCCAGCCGGACCAAAACCCCGAATGGCAGGTGAACTAGTAAACCTTTGGCTTACCAAGAGTCCAGCGTCTTGCATATCTACTAGCAAAATACCCATATTCTGGAGAGTTGTTTGTAAGGTCATATACCCAGCAACACAACCAAGTCCAGGTGTAAGTTGATGCCCCAGAGCGTGACACACACACATGCACATGGGACAATTTCACAGAGTATTACTACTGGATGTTTGACCAAGGGTTACGTAATTTGGAACCAGGCCTTTAGCCGGAAATCATTTTTTGTCAGACTTGAATTAATCAAGTGTGCCCTTTAGCACGTGAATCAGTTCAGTTCATCCCGAGACCTGTCAGGTCAGGGGAGACATGAGGGACGCAGTCGCAGTGAATGCTCTCCAGCCGGGGCGGTCTAGCGCAAGTCTCGGTAGTGTTTGGACGTCAAGGTAGATGCACTCCCATATATTGTCCATCCAGGTCTTCCTTTGCTAGCCTCTCCGTCTGCTGCCCTCCCAGAGTGCCCTGCATGATTGTCTGCAAGGGAGTCGTGGCATGTGACATGGCTGTACCATGCCAACTTTCTCCTCTTCACTGTAGCGAGGAGTGGCTCCTGTGGGCCTGCCAGGGCAGTGACCTAGCACGTGAATAGCTTGTGTGGAAGTTATTCACGTCATACACAGCCATTAATGACCAGTTTAGTGATAAACCAATGTCTGGACTTGGAACTATCAGTTAATCTAGTGGCCAGCTGGCCCCCTCTAAATTCCATTCCACCCATCTTATCAGTTGTAATTACCCATCTGCCAGCCTTAAAGATGGGCAGTTTGGTATCTGGCTAAGCTGCTGCATGGAACAGTTGCTCCCCATTCACTGCATGTTTCCTGTGATTTTCTGAAGTTATGAAATCTGTGGCCGACTGATCAGTGGATGGTTTATGTGGCTAGCAACAAATGTAGAAACTATGCATAACGCTGTAAACAATTATAAACATCAGATGTGACACCTGAGCTAGTAAAAACACTTAAAGCCATGTGGAATTTCAAAGAAATTCATCTTTGATGGGGTTTGTAGATGAACCCTGTAAGTTTGGCACCCGAGATGTAAAACATCTGGGAGGAGAGGCTTGAAAACATACGTGTACAAGAATCCATGTGAGCTTGTATGTGAGCTTGTATGTGAGCTTGTATGTGAGCTTGTGTGTGAGCTTGTATGTTAGCTTGTATGTGAGCTTGTATGTTAGCTTGTATGTGAGCTTGTATGTGAGCTTGTATGTGAGCTTGTATGTTAGCTTGTATGTTAGCTTGTATATTAGCTTGTGTGTTAGCTTGTATGTGAGCTTGTATATTAGCTTGTATGTTAGCTTGTATGTCAGCTTGTATGTTAGCTTGTATGTTAGCTTGTATGTGAGCTTGTATGTTAGCTTGTATGTGAGCTTGTATGTGAGCTTGTATGTTAGCTTGTATGTTAGCTTGTATGTTAACATGTATGTTAGCTTGTATGTTAGCTTGTAAGTGAGCTTGTATGTTAGCTTGTATGTGAGCTTGTATGTGAGCTTGTATGTTAGCTTGTATGTTAGCTTGTATGTGAGCTTGTATGTTAGCTTGTCTGTGAGCTTGTATGTTAGCTTGTATGTGAGCTTGTATGTTAGCTTGTATGTTAGCTTGTATGTTAGCTTGTATGTGAGCTTGTATGTTAGCTTGTATGTGAGCTTGTATGTTAGCTTGTATGTGAGCTTGTATGTGAGCTTGTATGTTAGCTTGTATGTGAGCTTGTATGTGAGCTTGTATGTTAGCTTGTATGTTAGCTTGTATGTTAGCTTGTATGTTAGCTTGTAAGTGAGCTTGTATGTTAGCTTGTATGTGAGCTTGTATGTGAGCTTGTATGTGAGCTTGTATGTTAGCTTGTATGTTAGCTTGTATGTGAGCTTGTATGTATGTGAGCTTGTATGTTAGCTTGTATGTGAGCTTGTATGTTAGCTTGTATGTTAGCTTGTATGTTAGCTTGTATGTGAGCTTGTATGTGAGCTTGTATGTTAGCTTGTATGTGAGCTTGTATGTGAGCTTGTATGTTAGCTTGTAT
This sequence comes from Paraescarpia echinospica, assembly GCA_020002185.1. Lineage (NCBI taxonomy): Eukaryota > Metazoa > Annelida > Polychaeta > Sabellida > Siboglinidae > Paraescarpia > Paraescarpia echinospica. The sequence continues at coordinate 473,995 of CM034538.1, read as the reverse complement.
GTTAGCTTGTATGTTAGCTTGTATGTTAGCTTGTAAGTGAGCTTGTATGTTAGCTTGTATGTGAGCTTGTATGTTAGCTTGTATGTTAGCTTGTATGTGAGCTTGTATGTTAGCTTGTATGTGAGCTTGTATGTTAGCTTGTATGTTAGCTTGTATGTTAGCTTGTATGTTAGCTTGTATGTTAGCTTGTATGTGAGCTTGTATGTTAGCTTGTATGTTAGCTTGTATGTGAGCTTGTATGTTAGCTTGTATGTGAGCTTGTATGTTAGCTTGTATGTGAGCTTGTATGTTAGCTTGTATGTGAGCTTGTATGTTAGCTTGTATGTTAGCTTGTATGTTAGCTTGTATGTGAGCTTGTATGTTAGCTTGTATGTGAGCTTGTATGTGAGCTTGTATGTTAGCTTGTATGTTAGCTTGTATGTCAGCTTGTATGTCAGCTTGCATGTCAGCTTGTATGTCAGCTTGTATGTCAGCCATTTGTCAGATTTATTTGTGAACATATTCATGGTACTAACATTTACATGATCATGAGATAACATGTTCCATTTAATTATGGTGCTCTGTAAAAAAAATTGTATCCAGTAATAATTTCTGCTTTTTCATGTTGTTTTTAGGTGTTATTTATTGATGTTTAGTTTAATTGTTTGATGTTTGGAGTGTGGTTACCCAAGCCATTTCCATCATATCAAACTCTTCGCTAATAGACATACAGAAATGTACAAGAATCACTCATTCAAACACATTCTTGAATTTTCTATGATAGTGCAAATAATTTAGAGACTAAACTATATATAATATTAACATTAAAATACATCCTTTAAAAAGTAGTTACTCAAATTTGATTTTATATAAAATAATAGTTTTCCTTTGGTTTCAGAAATATGCGACCTTCCATTTTGAACGTAAGTAGCTTTTGCACTAATTTGTTGACAAAGTTACTCAAGTCTCATAACTTTGTACATCAAATGCAAAACTAAATCTGTGTTTAATTTTCACCACACTAATAATAGTGTTGACAAAGTCCATGGAAACATCAACAAAGTGGTCAAATTAATTTAGTTGTAATAAATGTTTATAATTATTGTTATTATGCCAATTAGAAATATTTTATATAAATGCCTTTGTATTTTCATTGGTATGTTGTTTTTGGTAAAGATAAGTGAACTTGAGAGTGTTGTCAGTGTTGTGTTGTTTCGTGTCCAGGCATGTCAACATCAGAAGGTTGCCATAGCTGTATTATTTCTGTGCAGGCATGACAACCTGAGAATGTTGTTTCTGTGCAGACAAGACAACCTGAGAGTGTTGTTTCTGTGCAGACAAGACAACCTGAGAGTGTTGTTTCTGTGCAGACAAGACAACCTGAGAATGTTGTTTCTGTGCAGACTTGACAACCTGAGAATGTTGTTTCTGTGCAGACAAGACAACCTGAGAATGTTGTTTTCTGTGCAGACATGACAACCTCAGAATGTTGTTTTCTGTGCAGACATGACAACCTGAGAATGTTGTTTTCTGTGCAGACATGACAACCTGAGAATGTTGTTTCTGTGCAGACATGACAACCTGAGAATGTTGTTTTCTGTGCAGACTTGACAACCTGAGAATGTTGTTTCTGTGCAGACATGACAACCTGAGAATGTTGTTTTCTGTGCAGACATGACAACCTGTGAATGTTGTTTTCTGTGCAGACATGTCGAGACGAATGAGCAAGGTGCTGAATGTAGCAAGAAACAATGCAGATGTAGAAGTTCATCCTGTAACTAAATCGACTGAAATTCCCCTCTTTGCAGTTTTTAAAATGGTGAGTACAAGACGGTCTTACTGCAGGATGAGGCCCACTGCATCCAACACAGCTGACTTCCCATGTCATCAGTTGTTAAACATAGACACATATTTATTATACTAGTAAAACTGCCCATCCTCCAGATGGCGCTCCATTCACACCCGGCGGTCTCCTCAAGAATTTGTGCGTGACTTTTGTTATTATGTAAATTTGAGCAGTTTTTGGCAGCAAAAGTTACATAAAACATCCTTAACTGTGTAAATGTATTATTGTTTGTAATGTTACATGTGTTTTGCATTTCTTCTGAGCTACGCAAACCATCCAACAACCAGTTACTCAGTCACGCACAAATACTTCAGGAAACCGTCGGGTGTGAAGCTCGGAAGAAATGCAAAACACATGTCACATTACAAACAATGTTTATGTCCAAATAGATAATTAGCGAGTAGTTTAAATAATTGGGCATCACATCAGGTAACCTACCAAAGACAATTGTTGGGCCAACATTTACCTTTCAACACTGAATTTTATGATGACATGTTTTCGGGGAATGCAAGGAAAGTCAAGAATAATAAGAACACAGAAATGTATACAATCATATCATGCACTCACATAAATTATCCTATTTTGTTTAAGGTAATAGATCGTCTGATGGTTCTGCTACAACTTTAAGACACTTAGCGAGGGGAAGGACGTCATTGTTTGTCTACTGGGGGCTAGGATAGAATGTGACTGACAGGGTAGAGAAGGTATTGGGACATGGCAAGGGAGGGTCTATACTAGTACACGTAGGGACAAATAATGCAGACAGGGAGGGAACAACTGGGATAGTATAGAAGTATAGACAGTTAATGAGGAAGCTAAAGAAGACGAGTTGAACAGGTTATTCTGTCAGGAATTTTGCCAGTAATGGGAGGAAGGGGACCAACATATAGAAACTGCAAGAGGATGGCGATCAACGCACTAGTTGAGCAGATGTGTAAAGAAGAGGGGGTGGGATTCGTAGATTTATGGAGATACTTTGTTGGGAGGGAAGATATGTACATGAGAGATGGCCTCCATCTACCCCTAAGTGGAAAGGGGGCAGCAGTTTTCTCAGAGAACTTGCTGCAATCTGTTGACAGTGGGACAGTCTGCATCTATTTAAACTAGATTCGCAGGGGGGATTCACAGAGAAGCCTGAAACTGGAGGCATAGATAAAAACAGCAGAAATAAATCAGCAAAGAACAGCCTGGAAAACTGTTCTGAATCAGGATAAAAATGTGTTTGTTTAAATGCAAGGAGCATAGTAAACAAAAGAAGTGAACTAAACATTATGGTAGAAGATATTGACCCTCACATAATAGGTTTAACCGAATCATGGGCCACCACTGATATATTAGATGCCGAATTGGGACTAGAGATTTAACAAGATTGCCACCCAGAGAATTAACTCTAGGTGGCAGGTGGACAAGGAAGCCCTTTGGCTCATCGAGAGTCCAACCCTTTTATCTATGTGTATCCCGCCCGTCTGAGGTATGTGTCGATTTTATTTTTAAACAGACTAACAGGCTATGTAATGTTCAGGAAAGATAGAATAGGAAGAAGGGGAGGTGGAGTTATTTTATATGTTAAAGAATCTATCCAGGCTTATGAAATTAAATTAGAAAGAGAAGCAGATTGCGAAGAAGCTGTTTGGTGTAACATAGTTACAGGAAACTCAACGTTAACGGTTGGATTAGTTTATCGAAATCCAACCATAAGTGTAGAAGAGAATGAAAAAGTACAAAACGCTATAAGGGAAGTTAGCAAACGGGACTATATTATTATAGGAGATTTTAACCATGGTTATACACAATGGAAATCTCTACAGAGTACGGGGTGTGAGGACCACAAGTTTTTAGTTTTTGTACAAGACAGTTTCCTTTCTCAGCATGTGTTAGAGCCAACCAGGGGTGAGAATGTGTTAGACATAGTTTTGTCCTCACAGAATAAATTAGGTGACAATGTCAAATTATGTGAGCCACTGGGAAGTGATCACAACCAGATACATTTTACCATCAAAGTAAAATCAGAAAGAAATAATAAAAAGCACTTCAGGAGAAATTTTTACAAAGGAAGATTTTAAGGTAATGAGGAAATATTTAGCAAAGATAGACTGGAACAACACACTGAAGAATAAGTCAGCAACAGAATGATGGAATATCTTAAAGAGTGAAATTAAGTGCATCGTCGATAAATTTGTTCCTTTAAAAAAACAAGGGAAATGGTCTAGAAATAAATATTTATCGAAAGAAGCCATTAGAAAAATTAAGTACAATCAAACGATGTGGAAGTCATATAGATGTATTGGAAATAAAGAAGACTACAACATTTATAAAAAAGCACTAAACCAAGCTACAATTGAAATTCGAAGAAAATCTATGAACAAAAATTAGCTTGTAATATAAAACAAGACAGCAAGAGTTTTTATGCATATGTTCGGAGCAAACAGAAAGTTCAGGATAAGGTCAGTCCTCTAGAAGATAGTGCTGGAAATATAATATCAGAGGGATTCTTAATGGCAGAATACCTGAATGAGTATTTTAGTTCAGTGTTTACCATGAAAGATATTAGTTCACTGCCAGTACCAGAGGCTAAGTTCAAGGGGGCAGAATCAGACTATTTAGGACAATTAATTGTAACCCCGGAAATGGTAGCTAAGAAAATAGGGGCTATGAAGGATAATAAACCACCTGGAGTGGATGGGATTCCGCCCAAACTACTATTGGAAATTGTAAAACAAATTAGCGTATCGTTTGCCACAGTTTTCAACTTGTCATTAGAAGAGGGAGTGGTTCCTTTAGAATGGAAAGAGGCAAACATTATACCATTATTTAAAAAAGGTTCGAGAAACAAGTCGGAAAACTACAGACCAGTGAGTTTAACGTCGGTGATTTGCAAATTATTAGAAAGAGTAATTAAAGATCACATGGTGGATTTTCTTGTTAAACATAACTTAATAAACTCATCTCAACATGGGTTTCTAAAAGCGAGGTCATGCTTAACAAATATGTTATGTTTTTTGGAAGACATCACTAAGTGGGTAGACAACGGATCACTAGTTGATATCATCTACTTAGATTTTCAGAAAGCTTTCGACAAAGTGCCACATCAAACATTACTGCTTAAAATAAAGGCCAATGGCATAGGAAATGGTATAATAAACTGGATAGAAAAATGGCTGATTGACAGAAGACAACGTGTAGTAGTTGATGGGGAGGCTTCAAACTGGAAATCAGTTTTGAGTGGGGTACCACAGGGATCAGTACTAGGACCTATATTATTCTTAATATATATCAACGATTTGGATGATGAAATAACAAGCAAGGTGTTGAAATTTGCGGATGATACAAAATTGCTTAGAAGGATTAAACGTGATGGAGATAGACAGCACTTACAAGATGATCTTGACAGGTTGATAAAATGGTCTGAAAAGTGGCAAATGTTCAATTTTGGGAAATGTAAATGCATCCACACAGGACATAGGAACGAAGATGTACAATATACAATGAGAGGTTCTGTACTAAGTAATACTGTAAAAGAAAAGGACTTAGGGTTGACCATTAGCGCTGATATGAAGGAGAGCAACTAAAATGATACCAAAACTGAGGGATCTTAGTTACGAAATACACCTAAAAAATGTGGTTTAACAACACTAGAGACCAGGAGATTGAGAGGAGATCAGATAGAAGTGTTTAAAATATTGAATGGTTATGAAAATATTGATAAAAATATTTTTTTCTCAGTTAAGAAAGATAGAAGGACCAGAGGACATGAAATTACATTATTAAAGGAGCAGAGTAGATTAGATATAAGAAAGTTCTCATTTTCACAAAGGACTGTCAATGATTGGAACAGATTATCTCCTGATTGTGTTTGTGCTAGTAGCGTTAATATGTTTAAAAATAAAATCGACACATACCTTAAAAGGGCGGGATACACGTAGATAAAAAGTATTGGACTCTCGATAAGCCAAAAGGCTTCCTTGTCCACCTGCCATCTATAGTTAACTTTCTGGATGGCAATCTTGTTAATCTTGTTAAACTACACACACAAGTTTAGAAATGAGCTAGCCTGTCCCAGTGGGTAGAGTACTGCAGAGGTTTACTTTTTCAGACGAGCGAAAAAATTCAAATTGAAGTAGCACTTTTAAGAATGTTGTAAATAATTGCCACGTGAACTGTTGTTTCAGATTTGGAGTCAGGCTCTCTCTGTCTTCTTCATCTTCTTCATCACTCTCAGCTGCTACCCGTCCATCAATGGCTCTATCGAGTCTGTCCACATGGACATTCATAAAAACTTGCCGTGGGAAAGTGAGTTCTCATTTTACAGGCCGTCACATTAGTCCACAAACTTCATTAAAATGTACCAGTACATACAGAGTGATGATTGGGACATGTATTGTGGAAAACAATCAATTGCTAAAGTGGCACCACCTACCACATGGAATGGTTACTAATGCACGTTGCCACATTTTGGCTATGAGAAGCAGGCAGTGTGGTGGGTCATCCAACAAATAACAATTAGATGCCATTTTGAAAGGTTTGGATTTGCTCAAAGTCTCATATCAGTGGTTTTGTTGGTAATTTGAGCCAAAAAACACAGTAATTGTATTTACTGCCTGACACAGACTTGTAGATTCTGCACCTTGTGAAGCGATGGAGCCAGGCTAAGTATGTTACTTGTAATTACATATTTTAATTCTAAAAATATAGATTTTGGACTTTGCAAAATAACGAGAGACCACCTATTATGTTGTTGTCTTTGTTTATTCCTTCCCTGATGAGACCACCAGTTATGTTGTTGTCTTTGTTTATTCCTTCCCTGATGAGACCACCCGTTATGTTGTTGTCTTTGTTTATTCCTTCCCTGATGAGACCACCCGTTATGTTGTTGGCTTTGTTTATTCCTTCCCTGATGAGACCACCCGTTATGTTGTTGTCTTTGTATATTCCTTCCCTGATGAGACCACCCGTTATGTTGTTGTCTTTGTTTATTCCTTTCCTGATGAGACCACCCGTTATGTTGTTGTCTTTGTTTATTCCTTCTCTGATGAGACCACCCGTTATGTTGTTGTCTTTGTTTATTCTTTCCCTGATGAGACCTCCCGTTATGTTGTTGTCTTTGTTTATTCCTTCCATGATGAGACGACCCTTTATGTTGTTGTCTTTGTTTATTCCATCCCTGATGAGACGACCCTTTATGTTGTTGTCTTTGTTTATTCCTTCCTTGATGAGACCACCCGTTATGTTGTTGTCTTTGTTTATTCCTTCTCTGATGAGACCACCCGTTATGTTGTTGTCTTTGTTTATTCCTTCCTTGATGAGACCTCCCGTTATGTTGTTGTCTTTGTTTATTCCTTCCCTGATGAGACCACCCGTTATGTTGTTGTCTTTGTTTATTCCTTCCTTGATGAGACCACCCGTTATGTTGTTGTCTTTGTTTATTCCTTCCTTGATGAGACCTCCCGTTATGTTGTTGTCTTTGTTTATTCCTTCCATGATGAGACGACCCTTTATGTTGTTGTCTTTGTTTATTCCTTCCCTGATGAGACGACCCTTTATGTTGTTGTCTTTGTTTATTCCTTCCCTGATGAGACGACCCTTTATGTTGTTGTCTTTGTTTATTCCTTCCCTGATGAGACGACCCATTATGTTGTTGTCTTTGTTCATTCCTTCCCTGATGAGACGACCCGTTATGTTGTTGTCTTTGTTCATTCCTTCCCTGATGAGACGACCCTTTATGTTGTTGTCTTTGTTTATTCCTTCCCTGATGAGACGACCCATTATGTTGTTGTCTTTGTTTATTCCTTCCCTGATGAGACGACCCTTTATGTTGTTGTCTTTGTTTATTCGTTCCCTGATGAGACGACCCATTATGTTGTTGTCTTTGTTCATTCCTTCCCTGATGAGACGACCCATTATGTTGTTGTCTTTGTTCATTCCTTCCCTGATGCAGTCACAGTTTGTGTCAATCTGTCGGTTTTCAGAGAATAATTTTCATTAGTTTTGCTGAACATTTTGTTTACTTTGTTGAACTTATTCTTTCCATAGCTTCTTGATTTTTCATTTAGTTTGTTTGCAGATTTATGTCTGAAGGTCTGTTGCATGTTATGATTGATAAATGACTCGCACTGTTGGTAAATCATTTCTGGACAGCGTTTTGAACTGTTGGTTTTTTTTAGACACCCAAATATATTACTGAGGTTTATACTTTTCTTTTAGTTAAATTTGTTGCATATAAATACCTGAATAGTTGCGCAGCTGCTTAGTGTTATATGTTTCACCCTTATGAAATATTTATGTTCTAACAATTTGAAAAGATCTAAGTATTGTTCCTTTGTATCCGAAGTGTGTGAATAAAAGCATTCACGTTTTCTACCCTGCTATATTTTTGTTTCAGATACTTATTTCAAGATAGTGGGTTTCTTCCTGTTTTTTAACGGGAGTGATCTCATTGGTCGAACAATGGCTGGCATTGTGCAGTGGGTAAGTGAATGAAAGTTGATGTGAAAGTAAAACATTATCTTTCTTAGCAAATGTCAGTCACTAAGACAACACCCCGGCCGCCCGTCTTGCATAATTCAGCTTCGAAAACTCACAATTTATGGTTAAAATTAATGTTACATAGATACAACAACACTTCTGAAATTTCATTAATATTCCGTTTATCAACCACCACCATAGATTTACTGGAGAACCAGTTACAAGTTTTGAAAATTGTCACCTATCTGGATCGGCTAACGTTCGATGACTTGGAAGACTGCCGAATCCGCGTGGGTTAGGCGTAATAATGGTTAAAGCTATATAATTATTCAAATAACAGGTAGCAATACAAAGTCTACTATTTCCAAAGTACATCAAATATGATCCGTGAGTGGAAGCAAGTTGTGTATCGGCTAAACTGAACGATTTACGATTTTGTGAAATACAGCCTCGATCAACGATGGCTGATGCGGAGTCTGTCCTACGCGTATGACAGAGCTAGGTCGGTGTGTTCAGCGGATGACCCTGTTAATGCAGGCACTAAACTTGGTCGAACACTGACATACAACACACTGGCGGCGGAACGACAAGACACTGACACACTAACAAAATTACAATGCTTGTGATTGCTAGCGAACGTCATTTACGTTTGAATTTCCTAAAATAAAAAGTTTGCAATGTTGCACGCGTCACTATTTATTGAAAACTTTCACTTGTCCACTGGATAACCATGTAGAGTAATTTTACTTGTCCGGGCCAAAAATCACTTGTCCCAGACAAACGGACAAGTGCTATTTCGAACGATGGTAGCCATGTCAGGTGATTATGTCGTGTGTTGTAGCCGTGTGAAGACAGCTGGTGGTCATGTCATATGTTGTAGCCGTGTGAAGACAGCTGGTGGTTATTTCATATGTTGTAGCCGCGTGAAGACAGCTGGTGGTCATGTCATGTGTTGTAGTCGCGTGAAGACAACTGGTGGTCATGTCATGTTGTAGCCGCGTGAAGACAGCTGGTGGTCATGTCATGTGTTGTAGCCGCGTGAAGACAACTGGTGGTCATGTCATATGTTGTAGCCGCGTGAAGACAGCTGGTGGTCATGTCATGTGTTGTAGCCGCGTGAAAACAACTGGTGGTCATGTCATGTGTTGTAGCCGCGTGAAGACAACTGGTGGTCATGTCATATGTTGTAGCCGCGTGAAGACAGCTGGTGGTCATGTCATGTGTTGTAGCCGCGTGAAGACAGCTGGTGGTCATGTCATGTGTTGTAGCCACGTGAAGACAGCTGGTGGTCACGTCATATGTTGTAGCCGCGTGAAGACAGCTGGTGGTCATGTCATGTGTTGTAGCCACGTGAAGACAGCTGGTGGTCATGTCATATGTTGTAGCCGCGTGAAGACAGCTGGTGGTCATGTCATATGTTGTAGCCGCGTGAAGACAGCTGGTGGTCATGTCATATGTTGTAGCCGCGTGAAGACAACTGGTGGTCATGTCATATGTTGTAGCCGTGTGAAGATAGCTGGTGGTCGTGTCATGTGTTGTAGCCGCATGAAGACAGCTGGTGGTCATGTCATATGATGTAGCCGCATGAAGACAGCTGGTGGTCATGTCATGTGTTGTAGCTGCGTGAAGACAGCTGGTGGTCATGTCATATGTTGTAGCTGCGTGAAGACAGCTGGTGGCAATGTCATGTGTTGTAGCTGTGTGAAGACAGCTGGTGGTCGTGTCATGTGTTGTAGCCATGTGAAGACAGCTGGTGGTCATGTCATGGGTTGTAGCCATGTGAAGACAGCTGGTGGTCATGTCATTTGTTGTAGCCGTGTGAAGACAGCTGGTGGCAATGTCATATGTTGTAGCCGCGTGAAGACAGCTGGTGGCAATGTCATATGTTGTAGCCATGTGAAGACAGCTGGTGGTCATGTCATGTGTTGTAGCCGCATGAAGACAGCTGGTGGCAATGTCATGTGTTGTAGCCATGTGAAGACAGGTGGTGGCAATGTCATGTGTTGTAGCTGCGTGAACACAGCTGGTGGCAATGTCATGTGTTGTAGCCGCGTGAACACAGCTGGTGGCAATGTCATGTGTTGTAGCTGCGTGAACACAGCTGGTGGCAATGTCATGTGTTGTAGCCGCGTGAACACAGGTGGTGGTCATGTCATGTGTTGTAGCCATGTGAAGACAGCTGGTGGCAATGTCATGTGTTGTAGCCGCGTGAAGACAGCTGGTGGCAATGTCATGTGTTGTAGCCGCGTGAAGACAGCTGGTGGCAACGTCATGTGTTGTAGCCGCGTGAAGACAGCTGGTGGCAACGTCATGTGTTGTAGCCGCGTGAACACAGCTGGTGGCAATGTCATGTGTTGTAACCGCGTGAAGACAGCTGGTGGCAATGTCATGTGTTGTAGCCGCGTGAAGACAGCTGGTGGCAATGTCATGTGTTGTAGCCGCGTGAAGACAGCTGGTGGCAACGTCATGTGTTGTAGCCGCGTGAACACAGCTGGTGGCAATGTCATGTGTTGTAGCTGCGTGAACACAGCTGGTGGCAATGTCATGTGTTGTAGCCGCGTGAACACAGGTGGTGGTCATGTCATGTGTTGTAGCCATGTGAAGACAGCTGGTGGCAATGTCATGTGTTGTAGCCGCGTGAAGACAGCTGGTGGCAACGTCATGTGTTGTAGCCGCGTGAAGACAGCTTGTGGCAACGTCATGTGTTGTAGCCGCGTGAAGACAGCTGGTGGCAATGTCATGTGTTGTAGCCGCGTGAACACAGCTGGTGGCAATGTCATGTGTTGTAACCGCGTGAACACAGCTGGTGGCAATGTCGTGTTGTATCCGCGTGAACACAAGTGGTGGTCATGTCATGTGTTGTAGCCATGTGAAGACACCTGGTGGTCATGTCATGTGTTGTAGCCATGTGAAGACAGCTGGTGGTCATGTCATGTGTTGTAGCCATGTGAAGACAGCTGGTGGCAATGTCATATGTTGTAGTCATGTGAAGACAGCTGGTGGCAATGTCATATGTTGTAGCCACGTGAAGACAGCTGGTGGCAATGTCATGTGTTTTAGCCGCGTGAACACAGCTGGTGGTCATGTCATGTGTTGTAGCCATGTGAAGACAGCTGGTGGCAATGTCATGTGTTGTAGCCGCGTGAACACAGCTGGTGGCAATGTCATGTGTTGTAGCCGTGTGAACACAGCTGGTGGTCATGTCATGTGTTGTAGCCATGTGAAGACAGCTGGTGGCAATGTCATGTGTTGTAGCCGCGTGAACACAGCTGGTGGCAATGTCATGTGTTGTAGCCGTGTGAACACAGCTGGTGGTCATGTCATGTGTTGTAGCCATGTGAAGACAGCTGGTGGCAATGTCATGTGTTGTAGCCGCGTGAACACAGCTGGTGGCAATGTCATGTGTTGTAGCCGCATGAAGACAGCTGGTGGTCATATCATGTGTTGTAGCCACGTGAACACAGCTGGTGGCTTCCCTTCCTCTGTGTGGTGCGGGTTCTGTTCCTCCCAGTCTTCATCCTCAGCAACGTTCAGCCGCGCAGGGCCAGTCTGCCCGTCGTCATTGACAACGACTACGTGCCCCTCATAGCCAGCTGTCTGTTTGGCTTGTCCAACGGCCATCTCGGCACTCTCTACATAATGTATGGGCCAAGGTAAGACTCACTGTTAGGCTCAGTTCTTCACCTAATGTCAACTTCCCAGCCTTCACTGGGCTTAGTTTTTTGTTGACAATGTTTTACAGTATTACAAAACCCTTGATGGTAGGTAGACAGTGAAGCCCTTTGGGTTATAGAGAGTACATTGTTTTTGTTTATGTATTAGGATAGTTATTATATATAATTTATTAATAACAGTAATCAGAATGGCTGTAGCAGGTTTAGTTTTAATAAGTTCAACTATTGTAATGTAAGTCTTGTAGATTCTTGATCATCAACCATGTTCTTATATCAATTTATAAATACGTGAGTATCTTCTGTGGATGGTACAGCACGCAGGTACAGCACTCAGGGTAATGATGGGCCGTTGCTAACACCAAGTTTGTTAGTTGTCATGTCATACAATGTTGATGTGTTTGTCAGGTGGGGTCAGTGGAGATGGCGGGTTCCATGTTGATGTGTCATGTTGAGTTGACATGTCATGTTGATGTGTCACGTTGATGTGTCATCTGGACGTGTCATGTTGATGCATCACGTCGATGTGTCACTTTGATGTGTCATGTTGATATGTCACATTGATGTGTCACATTGGTGTGTCATGTTGGTGTGTCAAGTTGATGCATCACGATACGTCATGTTGATGCATCATGTCGACGTGTCATGTCGACACATGTTGACATGTCATGTTGATGTGTCATGTTGACATATCATTTTGACGTGTTTGTCAGGCGGGTGTCGGTAGAGAACAAGGAGATGGCAGGCTCCATGTTGACATTCTTCCTCGCCCTTGGGCTGGCGGCGGGTTCGCTCTCATCCCTGCTCATCAAAGACCTCATCCAACCCTAACCCTGTTCTAGGACACGTAGGACTGGAGGTGGACAGCTCTAGGACACTCAGGACAGGACAGTGGAGGGAGCTTCATGCCACCCCTCCACATACATATGCCTTTTTGTGGTTGGTCTGATGTGCACAAAGGGTTAGTTTTAGACTTAGGGTTGGGAGTAGGTGAAGGTTAGGTGCTTTAGGGTTAGGTTGAAGGTTAGGATTGGGGTTAGGGTTAGGTTGAAGGTTAGGTGCTTAGGGTTAGGTTGAAGGTTAGGTGCTTAGGGTTAGGGTTAGGTTGAAGGTTAGGATTGGGGTTTAGGGTTAGGTTGAAGGTTAGTACTTGGGTTAGGGTTAGGTTGAAGGTTAGGGTTAGGTTGAAGGTACTTTTAAGAAGATTGACATCAGGTGTTTGCATTTGTACGTGGAGTGACAGCATAGTCATCACTCAGGACAGCAGGTGGTCAGATTAATTACATGACAGAGAAGTGTCTAGAGGGTGGGAAAGTCTACCCTCTAGAGGGTGGGGTAACCTACCCTCTCTAGAGGGTGGGGTAATCTACCCTCTCTAAAGGGTGGGGTAATCTACCGTCTCTAGGGGGTGGGGTAATCTATCCTCTCTAGAGGGTGGGGGTAATCTGTCCTCTACAGGATGGTGTAATCTCCCCTCTTTAGAGGGTAGCGTAATCTGCCCTCTCTAGAGGCTGGGGTAATCTGCCATCTAGAGGGTGGGGTAGTCTGCCCTCTCTAGAGGGTGGGGTAATCTGCCCTCTCTAGAGGGTGGGGTAACCTGCCCTCTCTAGGGGTGGAGTAACCTGCCCTCTCTAGAGGATGGGGTAACCTGCCCTCTCTAGAGGATGGGATAACCTGCCCTCTCTAGAGGATGGGGTAACCTGCCCACTCTAGAGGATGGGATAACTTGCCCTCTCTAGAGGGTGGGGTAACCTAGCCAGTCTAGTTTGGAGGGTGTTCTAGTCACAAGTGTTGCATACAAACTACAAATGTACAAGAGACATTCACAAAGTGCTGTGAATTACTGTCATTTTGTCATTGTTTATTTATCTGCTACTGCATGTGATAGTAATATCTCTGGTTTAACTGTGCAATGGTTAACAAGTATTTGAAATGTGACGCAACTTGGAAGGTTAAACACACACCACATAATAAGAGAGTAGAACAGGCTTGCCATAGTCCAAAGTAAAGGTGCAAGATAATAAACTGATTTTTTACTATAAAGCCTATATTAGAATATATATATATTATAATTATAGTCTATATTTTGTATAAGGTGATGGGAAAATCAAAATGTGTTAATCAGCAGGTACAAATTTCTAATGTGCATGTATATATTATATATATGTACATATATATATATATATATATACACTGTATGTACACACACACATACACTTTAGGAAGTTATGTTTATATACATATACCTAATTGCAGCATACACCGACTAGTTAAGCATAAGCATATAGCACTCCATTATGCAAGATAGTATGTATAACTTCAGAAAACAATGCTCTTAAAATCTCCAAAATAGTTTGTTGTATGCAAATAATTACACATCACTATATCTCTGGTTGTGCTACATAACAGTTAGAATCTTAAGCTAAAATGTATTTATCCACACAACTAAAGGTGAATACATTAAGCAGACTGGCTTTGGTGTGCTTAAAACAGCGCTCTAACGTGGTAAAGTTTGATAAATGGTCTGTGTGTGCTGTTATGAATATATATATATATATATATACAAAGGAATGGGGTAGAAACCGTCCAGTGTACTATTGCAAAAACAGATGTTATGTATATATGACCAGAATGCTTTCAATGAGTGTGTTTGATGTAAACAAATATAGTTCAAAGCAATGTGATTGCTTACAAATATCAAGAATCAGTATTATCTAGGGTGTTACAGGCACTAGTTAGTCACGAATGTGTTGGACTGATTATCTAATTAATCCATTATTATCTTTTAACAACCGCTTTTAATCAAATCTAATCTCGGAAATAAAACCACTTTTAGGAGTAGCGAAAGTGCTCTATTTTTCTTAGGTTGTTTTAATTCTAAATTGCTTGTTCAGGAGTTGACTATTAATAGAAATGTTTTAGGAATAGTGTTAAGACATGCTGGCAGCATTCTTAGGTGTGATTCCAATACACTGATGTCCATAGCTAACACAGTAACTCTGATACCAGGTGATAGATGTATTGTGTAAGTGTTGAATAACACATTTGTAAGCACAGTTAGATGTATATACCGGTAGTTGATTATCAGATTACAACAGGTAAATAACATAATATGAAATATGTTCAGTAGGACGGGAGAGTTGGGTTAGGCGCCCTTATGTGAAGTTGCTACCCCTTTGTATCTAGCAACAAGGTTTACAAAAAATGAATTTCAATATAGCCATATGGAAGGGGTAATTCAGGAAATTCATGTATGGTGCATCTTGCCCCACTCTACCCTAAAGATGATATTTGTACTGTTCTCACTTGACAACTGCAATCACTGGTAAATTAAGGATATTCGTAGTTACATCTGTAATGTGTTTCACCTACAGTGCAGTAATGTCCCCCACAGCAACTATTAATGTGTGATCATAGAATGACCAATAAAGAATTGTTGGTGGAACAGATGGACTTGGTTGAAAGTCAGTCTGATTTATATTGAATACAAATGGTAGGATTACTGTGTGTGTGCGTGCGTGCGTGTGTGTGTGCATGCGAGTGAGTGTGTGTGTGCTGCACGCGTATGCTTGCATACGTGTAGGCATGAGTGCATGTGTATGAGTGGTTTGTGGCACGTTCTGGTGTGGAGCGTGTACGAGTGGTTTGTGGCATGGTCTGGTGTGGAGCGTGTATGAGTGGTTTGTGGCACGGTCTGGTGTGGAGCGTGTACGAGTGGTTTGTGGCACGGTCTGGTGTGGAGCGTGTATGAGTGGTTTGTGGCACGGTCTGGTGTGGAGTGTGTACGAGTGGTTTGTGGCACGGTCTGGTGTGGAGCGTGTACGAGTGGTTTGTGGCACGGTCTGGTGTGGAGCGTGTACGAGTGGTTTGTGGCACGGTCTGGTGTGGAGCGTGTACGAGTGGTTTGTGGCACGGTCTGGTGTGGAGTGTGTATGAGTGGTTTGTGGTACGGTCTGGTGTGGAGTGTGTACGAGTGGTTTTTGGCACAGTCTGGTGTGGAGCGTGTATGAGTGGTTTGTGGTACGGTCTGGTGTGGAGTGTGTACGAGTGGTTTGTGGCACGGTCTGGTGTGGAGTGTGTACGAGTGGTTTGTGGTACGGTCTGGTGTGGAGTGTGTACGAGTGGTTTGTGGCACGGTCTGGTGTGGAGCGTGTATGAGTGGTTTGTGTTAAATGTCATCTTCTAGGTCATTAAGGATATATACCTAAGTTAGACACGGTGTAAGAGCATCTCCTCCCTGGCGCTGAGGTACATTCGCCTCATCTAGTTCATTCCCTTCCTATACATTGATATCTCAAGCGTCGAAGCAGCATTAGATCACCACTCTATAGTCTTATCGACCGTCGAAGCAGCATTAGATCACCACTCGATAGTCTTATCGAGCGTCGAAGCAGCATTAAATCACCACTCGATAGTCTTATCGAGCGTCGGAACAGCATTAGATCACCACTCGATAGTCTTATCGAGCGTTGAAGCAGCATTAGATCACCACTCGATAGTCTTATCGAGCGTCGAAGCAGCATTATATCACCACTCGATAGTCTTATCGAGCATCGAAGCAGCATTAGATCACCACTCGATAGTCTTATCGAGCGTCGAAGCAGCATTAGATCACCACTCGATAGTCTTATCGAGCGTCGAAGCAGCATTAGATCACCACTCGATAGTCTTATCAGGCATCAAAGCAGCATTAGATCACCACTCGATAGTCTTTACAAGACGCCACTAAGCTCTCTTATACAAAGACAACTTGGATCATCATCTTTAAGCTGATGATACTCGGATCTACATTTTGGTAGCTACAAATCGCTCCTTTGACCTTAACTTGTTGCGCCCTTTCGGTAAGGAAACTGGCTTTCATTAGTATATTTGGGTGACCAAAACGTGCGTGTTTTTTAATTAAAATGTGATTGAGTAAGTCAAATGCCTTGGAGAAGTCAAGTTGAAATTAAATGCAAATAAAACTGAATTGATCATTATTGATACTCCTATGCAGCATAGTAAACTTGTTTTTTCCCTACGCGTATTTTGAATCAGCAACCTCGGTACGGAATCTAGGAGTGGTCTTTGATAGTAACTTCAATTTCCGAAACACATCTCAAACGTGTCGCTGCTGTTTTTATCATATTCGTGATCTTTGCTGTATTTGCCAGTATGTCATTTTCTGTTGTTAAAACTATTGCAACAGCGCTTGTTAGCAGCAGACTTGACTATTGCAATTTCCTCCTTTATAATATCGCTAGCAAGGATATTACAAAACTCCAACGTGTCCAAAATTGTCTGGCAAGGGTAGTTACTAGATCCTTTGGGCCGAAGGTCCAACGGACTTACGCCATCACTCCGCTGTGCGTCGTTCGTTGCCATATCTCAGAAACCGTTCACCAACTTTTTCTCTAATTTTGCATAGACATCTTAGCACGAGAAATCTGTTTTTGATTGAATTATTCTAATGGCCCCCCAAGTACCCCAAACTGGTAAATTTTCACATTTTGTCTATTTTTCAAAAAGTTCAGTAACTTTTTCTTGCATAGACATTTCATGTGGTAGTGCCACTATACACAAGAAATCTGTATTTGAGTGAATCATTCTATTGGCCCTCCAGGGCCCCCCAAAATGCAAAATGTTCACATTTTGCCTATTTTCTAAAAAAAACTGCTGTAGCGTTTTCTGTAATTTTGTATTGACATTCCACGTGGTAGTGCCACTATACACAAGAAATCTGTATTTGCTTCAATTTTCTTAAACAACCTTTAACTGTGCTACCTGCGAGATTGCAGC
This sequence comes from Paraescarpia echinospica, assembly GCA_020002185.1. Taxonomy (NCBI): domain Eukaryota; kingdom Metazoa; phylum Annelida; class Polychaeta; order Sabellida; family Siboglinidae; genus Paraescarpia; species Paraescarpia echinospica. The sequence goes on along the minus strand of CM034538.1, from coordinate 456,259 downwards.
TCACCAACTATCCTGCAAGGTTTCTATATCCTCTGGAAATCAGCATAAATAGCAGAATATCGGGATAAAATTGAACAGTAATTTTAATAACACAAACTAATGCATATAATCTTCATGAAACGGTCTACTCGAATATTTTATTTCCATGTGTATCTTCACTGGCATGCATATAGCCTCCACTAAACATGTCGCCATTTTACTCCCATCACAACCCTTAATGATCTGTAACTATGATTCACTAAAAACCATTTGATTAATAATTACAAACTCACAATATAGTCCAAAGGACTTCAGGGCCTCTTGGCCCGTTGTTTACAAGGTTAGCAAGTTCTTCACTTCCAGCCAACCCGTCATCAGCGAAACGTAGGTTGGTGATAATGCGTCCTCCAATGTTGACTGTGCCAGTGTGATCTTCCAGGACATCTGTCATTATTCGCTCCAGGAATACGTTGAATAATGTAGGTGACAAGAGGCATCCTTGACGGACTCCGACTGATGCGTGGAACCATTCACCTACAGCGCCTTGCACCAGTACTGCGCTGCTAGCTTTAGCGTATAGCTGTTCGATGGTGTGTACTAGTTTTCGTCCAATATTGTAGTTCTTCATTGTTGCCCATAGTGCGGCATGCCACACACTGTCAAATGCCTTCTTGAAATCGATGAAGATATGGAATAGTTCCTGTTGATGTTGCATGTATTTCTCATCCAAAGCACGAAGATTGAATATTTGTTCCGTGGTGTTTCTTCCACTGTGAAAGCCCGCCTGTTCTTCGGCGATGATCTCTTCTACTTGTGGTTTCAGTCTGTTCAAGATGACTCTCAGCATCACTTTGCTCGCATGGCTAATGAGGCTGATGGTTCGGTAGTTTTGACATTGTTGCAGGTTGCCTTTCTTGGGGAGAGTAATTATCAGTGATTGAGTCCATGTTGTTGGGCACTCTCCAGTCTGCCAGATGTTGGTGAGGATGTCTATCACCGTTTCTCCTCCGTTCATTATCAGTTCTGCTGGGATGTTGTAAAATCCAGCGGCTTTTCCCTTCTTCAATGATCTTACAGCTATCTCCACTTTTTCACGTAAAATTGGAAAGTCGTCCTCATTTGATGATTATTGGCTGGCTAGAACACTTGGATCTCCGTTGGTCTGGAATTGTACAACTCCGACCAGTATTCTGTCCATCTGTTGATAATGTTTTTTTCTTCGGTGAGGCATTTCCCTTCTTTGTCGTGAATTGTGTTGACTTTCTCCTGCCTTTGTTTTGTCAATTCTCTCACGACTTGGTACGCTCTTTTGCCGTTGTTGTTGTTGTTGAAGCAGTCTTCATTTTTCGTGCACTGTTCTTCAATCCATTTTTCTGTGGCTTGTTTAATTCCCTTTCTGATCTTCTTGTTGATCTCATTGTACTTTGCTGCTCCTTCTTCCATGCACTTGTCTTTCTTCAAATCTCTCCTAGTGTCACACATTTCCAGAATTTCTTCTGTGACCCAGGGTTTGGCTTTTCGGCGGTGTTTCCCTAGGATGTCATTAGCTGTTTCTGTCATCACTGCATTAAAGTTTGTAATTATCGCTTCTAGATCTTCTTCAAGCGTGAGCAGTGGTGCAAACGACGACTCTCCATTGATGCTCGCCCAAGAGACGTCAAGTGTGGATCTAACGCAAATCTACGCACTCGCTTAGGCGGGTTGTTTCGGAGTCAGCCAGTATGGTAATTCTATTAACAAGGCGTTCGCTCAATTAATTGTACTTGGTCCGGCGTTTAGTGTAGCATGTGAGAATGACGAACTTCAGAGATAGAGCCCTAGTATTTGTGAGTGCGGACGCGTGCCTCTGGAGTTCTTTTTTCTTCTTCCATATTAGTGCATAATCCCAGTCTGGAGCACTGTCGCACTGTTGTGATTATATACAATGTGGATTAAGTAGGTGATTATGATGCAGGCTAACTTGATTGATAAAAGCAGTGCTACATTGTAGTGCTCTCTAAAATGATAAAAGTGCGAAGTGCCTAAACGTCCAGAGAGGCCAACCTTCACTTGAAGGTGTCTAGGTTTGTGGATGTGACTAAACGTCCAGAGTGGCCAACCTTCACTTGAAGGTGTCCAGGTTTGGGGATGTGACTAAACGTCCAGAGAGGCCAACCTTCACTTGAAGGTGTCTAGGTTTGTGGATGTGACTAAACGTCCAGAGTGGCCAACCTTCACTTGAAGGTGTCCAGGTTTGGGGATGTGACTAAACGTCCAGAGAAGCCAACCTTCACTTGAAGGTGTCTAGGTTTGTGGATGTGACTAAACGTCCAGAGTGGCCAACCTTCACTTGAAGGTGTCCAGGTTTGGGGATGTGACTAAACGTCCAGAGAGGCCAACCTTCACTTGAAGGTGTCTAGGTTTGTGGATGTGACTAAACGTCCAGAGTGGCCAACCTTCACTTGAAGGTGTCCAGGTTTGGGGATGTGACTAAACGTCCAGAGAGGCCAACCTTCACTTGAAGGTGTCTAGGTTTGTGGATGTGACTAAACGTCCAGAGTGGCCAACCTTCACTTGAAGGTGTCCAGGTTTGGGGATGTGACTAAACGTCAAGAGTGGCCAACCTTCACTTGAAGGTGTCCAGGTTTGGGGATGTGACTAAACGTCCAGAGTGGCCAACCTTCACTTGAAGGTGTCTAGGTTTGGGGATGTGACTATGCACTCAGGCAGCTGGTTCCACTGGCGGATACCAGCTGGGAAGAAGGAGCGCAAAAAACATCAGTCCTGCCGTAGGGGATGTGATAGCGCAGGTCGTGGGCTCTTGTTGCCAGTGTAAATGGATGAATAAAAGTGGCTACTGGTGTGTTTTTAGGTGGTGTGGCACACATTACATTATGGTTATCTTTATGTTTGTCCTTCGATGTTGTAGGGATTTCCAGCCAAGTTCTATGTAATTTCAGTGGGACTACTGGTGGTCTTATAGTCCCCAGTCACGAATCTTGCGGCCCGCCGCTGAACAGCTTCCAGCCGTTGGATGTTGGTCTTGGTGTGGGGGTCCCATGATGAACTGGCTTATTCCATGATGGGCCTAACCGGTGTCTCGTAGCACTGTGCCTTGATCTTTGATGGACGATTATGGCAGTTCCTCGTTGTGAAACATGACTGTTTGCTTTCTTTGTGGTGCCGTCAATATGGGCATTCCAGTTCAGGTTTCCAGCTGTTGTGACCCCCGATGTACTTTCCGTTGTTTAGAAGGGTGAGGTTGCTACCAGGTATTGTGTAGGGAGATGTAATTGGGCTTCGCTTCCGGGTGATTTTAATGACCTCTCATTTGCTTGGATTGAATGTCGTCTTCTAGTCCTTCTCTCACTCCTTTGTTGAGGTCATCCTACACGTTACGGCTGTCGTCTTTGTTCTTGATCTTTCTATGCAGGAGGCTCTCATGTGCGAAGAGACGGCAGGTGGAATATACCTTCGGTGGCATGTCGTTAGTGTAGAGAAACAACTGGAGGGGTCCTAGCATGTTTCCCTGGATGTGATACGGAATGGTGCGGATGAATGACCTTCTACCAGTACTTGTTGACTTCCACAGGGGAGGAAGGTCCGGTTCCACCGGAACAGGTTGTTTTTGACGCCGTAGTGGTGCAGCTTGATAGCGATCAGCTTGTGGGGACCTTGTCAAATGGCTCGCTTAGCGTTCAGTTAAATCCAGGAGAACCACATCAAACTGTTCTCCATTTTCTAGTGAAGTTGCACGGTCGTGTAGTGTCAGGAACAGATGACTTGCACACGACCTCCTCTTCCTGAGGCTATGTTTTAACTCTCGCCAGCCAGTAGCCTACGAGCACATCGTAATATTATGTTTGTAGCTTTTGCCAGTAGCCTACAAGCACATCATAATGTTGTGTTTGTAAGCCATGCCAGTAGCTTATGTGCACATCATAATGTTGTGTTTGTAAGTCATGCCAGTCTCCTACGAGCACATCATAATATTGTGTTTGTAAGCCATGCCAGTAGCTTATGTGCACATCATAATGTTCTGTTTGTAAGCCATGCCAGTAGCCTACGAGCACATCATAATATTGTGTTTGTAAGCCATGCCAGTAGCTTATGTGCACATCATAATGTTGTGTTTGTAAGCCATGCCAGTAGCTTATGTGCACATCATAATGTTGTGTTTGTAAGTTATGCCAGTAGCCTACGAGCACATCATAATGTTGTGTTTGTAAGCCATGCCAGTAGCCTACGAGCACATCATAATGTTGTGTTTGTAAGCCATACTAGTAGCCTACGAGCACATCATAATGTTGTGTTTGTAAGCCATACTAGTAGCCTACGAGCACATCATAATATTGTGTTTGTAAGCCATACTAGTAGCCTACGAGCACATCATAATATTGTGTTTGTAAGCCATGCCAGTAGCTTATGTGCACATCATAATGTTGTATTTGTAAGTCATGCCAGTATCCCACGTGCACATCATAATGTTGTATTTGTAAGCCATGCCAGTAGCCTACGAGCAGATCATAATTTGTGTTTGTAAGCCATGCCAGTAGCTTATGTGCACATCATAATGTTGTGTTTGTAAGCCATGCCAGTAGCCTACGAGCACATCATAATGTTGTGTTTGTAAGCCATACTAGTAGCCTACGAGCACATCATAATGTTGTGTTTGTAAGCCATACTAGTAGCCTACGAGCACATCATAATATTGTGTTTGTAAGCCATACTAGTAGCCTACGAGCACATCATAATTTGTGTTTGTAAGCCATGCCAGTAGCTTATGTGCACATCATAATGTTGTGTTTGTAAGCCATACTAGTAGCCTACGTGCACATCATAATGTTGTGTTTGTAAGTTATGCCAGTAGCCTACAAGCACATCATAATATTGTGTTTGTAAGTCATGCCAGTAGCTTATGTGCACATCATAATGTTGTGTTTGTAAGTCATGCCAGTAGCCTACGAGCACATCATAATGTTGTGTTTGTAAGTCATGCCAGTAGCCTACGAGCACATCATAATTTGTGTTTGTAAGTCATGCCAGTAGCTTATGTGCACATCATAATGTTGTGTTTGTAAGTCATGCCAGTATCCTACGTGCACATCATAATGTTGTGTTTGTAAGTCATGCCAGTAGCCTACGAGCACATCATAATTTGTGTTTGTAAGTCATGCCAGTAGCTTATGTGCACATCATAATGTTGTGTTTGTAAGTCATGCCAGTAGCCTACGTGCACATCATAATGTTGTGTTTGTAAGTTATGCCAGTAGCCTACAAGCACATCATAATATTGTGTTTGTAAGCCATGCCAGTAGCTTATGTGCACATCATAATGTTGTGTTTGTAAGTCATGCCAGTAGCCTACGTGCACATCATAATGTTGTGTTTGTAAGTCATGCCAGTAGCCTACGTGCACATCATAATGTTGTGTTTGTAAGTCATGCCAGTAGCCTACGAGCACATCATAATTTGTGTTTGTAAGTCATGCCAGTAGCTTATGTGCACATCATAATGTTGTGTTTGTAAGTCATGCCAGTAGCCTACGTGCACATCATAATGTTGTGTTTGTAAGTCATGCCAGTAGCCTACGTGCACATCATAATGTTGTGTTTGTAAGTCATGCCAGTAGCCTACGAGCACATCATAATTTGTGTTTGTAAGTCATGCCAGTAGCTTATGTGCACATCATAATGTTGTGTTTGTAAGTCATGCCAGTATCCTACGTGCACATCATAATGTTGTGTTTGTAAGTCATGCCAGTAGCCTACGAGCACATCATAATTTGTGTTTGTAAGTCATGCCAGTAGCTTATGTGCACATCATAATGTTGTGTTTGTAAGTCATGCCAGTAGCCTACGTGCACATCATAATGTTGTGTTTGTAAGTTATGCCAGTAGCCTACAAGCACATCATAATATTGTGTTTGTAAGCCATGCCAGTAGCTTATGTGCACATCATAATGTTGTGTTTGTAAGTTATGCCAGTATCCTACGTGCACATCATAATGTTGTGTTTGTAAGTCATGCCAGTAGCCTACGTGCACATCATAATGTTGTGTTTGTAGCTTTTGCCAATAGCCTACGTGCACATAATAACGTTGTGTTTATTTACACGATAACAGCATCTATTAATAGAGAACTGACGCGATTTCAAGTGACAGTGAGATACGGAAACATGGTGGGCGTGAGCTACCTGGGCCATAGGCCCACATGCACAGTAAGTTGGGGGAGGGGGTAACAAACTCCCGTAGGGACGATTGGCGGAAACACGAAATGTAATGTGCGAAATCGGGTAATTTAACTGATTTTAGCATGGACAAATCCTATGACAGAAATGACATTGTACGATGTAATGTGTATATGATTTTAACATGGACTAGTCCTATGACAGAAGTGACATTGTACGATGTAATGTGTATATAATTTTAACATGGACTAATCCTAAGACAGAAGTGAGATTGTACGATGTAATGTGTATATTATTTTAGCATGGACTAATCCTATGACAGAAGTGAGATTGTACGATGTAATGTGTATATTATTTTAGCATGGACTAATCCTATGACAGAAGTGAGATTGTACGATGTTATGTGTATATGATTTTAACATGGACTAATCCTATGACAGAAGTGACATTGTACGATGTAATGTGTATATGATTTTAACATGGACTAATCCTATGACAGAAGTGAGATTGTACGATGTAATGTGTATATGATTTTAACATGGACTAATCCTATGACAGAAGTGAGATTGTACGATGTAATGTGTATATTATTTTAGCATGGACTAATCCTATGACAGAAGTGACATTGTACGATGTAATGTGTATATGATTTTAACATGGACTAATCCTATGACAGAAGTGACATTGTACGATGTAATGTGTATATGATTTTACCCTGGACTAATCCTATGACAGAAGTGAGACTGTACGATGTAATGTGTATATGATTTTAACATGGACTAATCCTATGACAGAAGTGACATTGTACGATGTAATGTGTATATAAATAATTATATATCTTTTTTATTTTCGTCACAACGACTCAAGTTGTTCTTGGTTACATGGAAACGCCGATCAGCAATTATCCTGGCGTTGTTTTACGTACGCTTATCATGTGTTTGTACATGGGTATTGATACAGCACATATATTATTCCTAATCACATCGTCTTAATAACCAAAAAACAACATTGCACGAATTTATTTAGGAAAAATAATGAAAAAAATAATACGCCACTTACGCAACATTACACTTTCACGATCACATTTCCACAAAATACCCTCTCCAATTCTCCAAATTACTTTTTATATTCTATAGTTGTATATATTAAGTATATTTTTTGTTTTATATATGTAAAAAATTGCGCATACTTGTCCTGACTATTGAAATATTATTTGCAAATACCTGCCGTCCGAAAGTATCGGTTTGCCTTCATGTTAACCGAAATAATCAGATTTCCAGATCCGCAAAATATATTAAGCAAATTCATCAAATAATATCCACAGAACATTAGGTGTTCGGGCCCACCACGCTTTTGTGGAGTGCTACATGTGTTCACTATATTCCTCAAATAAGTCAAGCAACTGACCAGTAGGCCTACTTTTATATACTCCTCAGCAGTCTGTTCGACCGTCCAAGCTCCTGAATCGGAAGATTATTCGCGGCATTACAACTGCATCACGATATAGCACACTCACACACATATGAACACATATTAAAGGCCTGCCGGCAGTTCTTGCACTGCTATAACGAGCAGGCGGTGTGAATGCAAACGTCCTTCACAGCCTCCACAAACACACATTAAGTAGTGAGTCGCTCGCTGTCAGCGACGTCAGGAACGTTTTCGCTTCGACTCTACGTCCGCTCGACCGCGCATTCACACGGAAATGACATGTCCGAGTGAAGGAAATTACGTTTCCTTTCCCAACGTCTCGCCGACGGGTGAGCGGTGCAACCAACAACGGATCTTGTCTTTCCGCGGAGTGATGATGTTCGCAAAGTCCACTAGCGTCTTCTGCAAAACGTTGACAGTTCTATAATCGCAATGTCGGCAAACACTGGCGTATGGAGTCGGTCGTGTGGCAGTCGGTCCACAGTCGTCGTGTGCTCTTGTCGCGTTTCTGGCACACGAGGGATTCGCTTAGCCGACATGTTGCGAAGTTGTCAATATGCCGGTCATTCCAAACTGCTCTGTCGACGAACGAAATATGGAATATCTGGTCGCTGTTTTGACTCCTTCGACGCGACTGCAAACAGAGAATAATGTTCCGGTTACATGGCATCAGTTTAACAATATTTAATAAGATCTAACAAAATTTCCACCCATATTAAAAGTCCCAGATGACTAGTGGAAAAAGAAACTTTTGGCATATACCAAGTGTCCATGTTTTACTATCTGTTTAGTCCATATTTTAGTATTTATTTATCTACAATCTATATTATAATTCCTCAACACTAGGGAGGTCTTACACATGGAAGTAGGCAGCACCATCCGATGGCAATCACTCTACCACGGTAAACAATCAGCTAACACAATGCCACTGCGCTGCGTCGTGAGTGAAACTAGCATACCAGTAATTAAAATCCCACGCACGCTTTCACTACCCAACTGTCATTTACGTTCCACGGCAATCTTGTTGTGTATTGTTGGCCTTTCCAAGACCGCGCCATAATCAGGGTCAGGTGCTGAACATGTGGTATAATTTTCGTTAAAAAGCAAACATTCATTGGCAATTTGATTGGAAACTCGTACCCCGTTTTATAATAAACGTTCCAACCGAAAACATGTCGCAGCATCTGTCGGCACAGCAGCGAAAATCATAAACATAGTAAATGTTTGGAATGTAATTCTAAAAAACGTAGCATGTACGGATCTTGACTGGTGTGGAAAAGAACGCAAGCATTTGTAGGCATATGCTTTGATATGCTTGCCGCCTCTAGCCTAGTTTAAAATGAGGACAAGCTGATGGAAACCGTCTGGTATTCTGTAACTTCGGCGCCAGCAAGACCTTTTCTAATGCACAACACATGTTACACAACCTTAGTTGGCAAATACACATTTAAAGATAACACATAAAGATGTATATAAATATGCTATAGTTACAAACATAGGTTCGAGAACAAGGGGGGGGGGCGGGCGGAATTTCTGCCCCCCATTAAATGTGAGCGTGGATGTTTGTTTTTGTGGCGAGCGTCAATGGCGGGTGGAAATATAAATTTGATGAGACGATTAATGTGTATTTTTTTCGACTGTGAAAATTGTGTGTAATTAGAGGGTGGACATATGGTTTTCTGCCCCCTTCCCAGTGATAGGCGGCACAGACATATGGTTTTCTCGAACAATTTCCAACAGCAAATGTCAAATTCTTGAATTAATTATTTTTAAGAAGTATTTTGTGTGTTTTTGTTTAAACTGTACAGATGTTATTGCGTCGAATTCTAAAGAAACAGATTAGACTAGACATATTTGTTATATGGATTTATTATTATATAAAATCCTAAATTGTGCACTTTCAAGCAGACCAAATACAAGACGTGACCGTAACGAGACTCACGCGAGAGTTGTACGAAGGTCATGCCCCACACGATGCTCCAGATCCAGCCGACGATGACGACGAAGGTGAGCATCTGAAGCAGGGCGGAGACGAGGTTGAGACCGAAGGCCCGCAGTCGACTGCCACTGCGGGGCTGGCCGCAACAACACGAGCAGAACGACGAGAACAACGTACCTGCAACGTGACACGAAGCAACTCTTAGACAGAAACAAGCGACAATTTCTTAGATACAAATATTTGACAAAAATATCGTATTCAGGCTCCCAGCATGGTTGATTTGTTTTTGGGGTGGGACATTTTTCTGCCTGGAAAGTTGCCGTGTCGAGTGTTGGAGATTTTCCCCGTCGAGAAAGAGAGTAATCTCGGACATTTTAACAATATTTTTACAACTACTTCTCACAAGCGGAACTCTTGTCTCAGCAAGGCAGGAGGAATCCATCGCACTCTCAGCCAACGGGCCTGGCATTATGAGCAAAATTACTCATTTGCATTTGTTGATAGATCCAGAATGTGACATCACGATCATTATTATGATTCTGACCTCTGTAAAGCTGCATTAACAACGTTCATATTTATATATAGTATTATTAGGACGGCGTGTATCTACCAGATCAACCTTGCGCGTATCTACCATATCAACCTTTCCCTAATATTGTTCTCGCTTAAACAAATTTATTTGCCCTTTGAAAACAAATTGAGGCACACATTTCAAATAAAAATACGATGGAATGTCCAACAGCTTCGTCTTTGCGGTGGCCATTTTAGTAATTTTGTTTGATGTGGTTGTTAATCACAATTTGACGTAATTGATCTGTCAATTTGATTGCGGAATAATCAAAGCGCGTACCCCCGGCCTGTTCAACAGCATCAGCACCATATGTCGACTAATTACTAGCTCACTTCAACCATCTGCGGAATCAGGGGGGTCCTAGACATCCCAAGTTGCTCCAGGGGTCCGGAGCAGGACCGATAATCCAGAAGATATTACAATTGGATTAGTTCCAAAGTCAAGTGCCAGGGGTAGTCGCATAATTTCACAAAGTCCCAAAATTCGTTACGTAGAGGGTGTTTAGTTGAACCACATACAGCGTGTTTAGTTGTCACCACGTCACAGAAGTGATGTGGGTTGGACAACAGAGACAGGAATTGGATATCAGGTTGGATGGAAAGGAAATTAAGCAAGTGGACGGCTTTGTGTACCTTGAAGGAATGATTACGGCAGATGGGTGTTCAGATGTGGAGATGCGACGCCGATTACAAGCAGGAGCGAATGCTTGGAGAAAAGTAGAGGGAGTCATGATGGACAGAAAAATCTCAGAAAAGCTGAAAGGGAAATTCCTGAGAATGTGTGTTACACCGGCATGCCTGTATGGTCTGAAGACAGTCGTGCTGACAGAACAACAACAGAAGCTGCATGCCTATATGGTCTGGAGACAGTCGTGCTGACAGAACAACAACAGAAGCTGAAGTTTGTAAAAACAACTGGGTTAGAAGAATAACAAGAACAAAGAGGGTAGAAAGAAGAAGGACGAATGACCCAAAAAAAGAGGTTGGAATGCAATGCAGTGTAACAGGAAAATTATTGAGAAGTCGGATGAGATGGGCAGGCCACTTGGCAAGGATGGATGAGATGGGCAGGCCACTTGGCAATGATGGATGAGATGGGCAGGCCACCTGGCAAGGATGGATGAGATGGGCAGGCCACTTGGCAAGGATGGATGAGATGGGCAGGCCACTTGGCAAGGATGGATGAGATAGGCAGGCCACCTGGCAAGGATGGATGAGATGGGCAGGCCACTTAGAAAGGATGGATGAGACGGGCAGGCCACCTGACAAGGATGGATGAGATGGGCAGGCCACCTGGCAAGGATGGATGAGATGGGCAGGCCACTTGGCAAGGATGGGTGAGATGGGCAGGCCACTTGGAAAGGATGAATGAGATGGGCAGGCCACCTGGCAAGGATGGATGAGATGGGCAGGCCACTTGACAAGGATGGATGAGATGGGCAGGCCACTTGGCAAGGATGAATGAGATGGGCAGGCCACTTGGTAAGGACGGATGCCGACAAAACAAAGAAGAGAGCAGAGGCGGAACAACACAAAGGACACAGGAAAAGAGGAAGACCACAGCTGAGATTGGAGGACTGCGTGAAGAGGGACATGAGAAGATCAGGGAGAATGAAAGATAGAGAGAGAGAGGGATCGATGGACAGAAAACTATAGAAGGAAAAAACACAGAGGGTGGTTCAGCTTTACTGTACCTGACCCTCACCCCTGTACAGTAGGGAACAAGGAGGAGAGCAACAACACATAGAGGGTGTTTGTCACACCGTAGAGGGTGTTTAGTTGTCACCACGCAGAGGGTGTTTAGTTGCCACCACGTAGAGGGTGTTTAGTTGTCACCACGTAGAGGGGGTTTAGTTGTCACCACGTAAAGGGGGTTTAGTTGTCACCACGTAGAGGTGAGTGAGTGGGTGAGTGGGTGAGTGAGTGGGCGAGTGAGCCAGTGAGTGAGTGAGTGAGTGTGAGGCAATTTAAGCAAAGTTCTATACTACGTGGGGAACACAATGTGTTGCTCTTTTGAAATGTAGCCTGTTTTTAAAGACGACGTTTCTAAACTGTTGAATTCGAACCAAACATCTTGTTCTTTACAATTTAGCCCGCTGTGGGCAATCTCTAGAGTATAGTTCACATCGTGAACTAAGTTAAGCTTCAGCACAGACAACAGCGCACACAGCGGTATCGTTACGCTACTTCCAGATCGCCTGTCCACGGAAACTACTCAGGCACAGATGGCAGGACAACATCCCATAGACTGAGATATGCATCCAGACTGGCATTCCAAGCATCCCCGCCATGCTGAGATGGCCTGTCCACATGAACAACATGTCAGACATATGCATGCGAAGGGGGCATTCTACTGGGACACGCCCTAACGGCGGGTAGAAGAAGGCGTACAATGATAGCCAAAAGGATCTGACCTCGAATATTGGAAACAAATCATGATCTACCCAAACATGCAGAAACAGTATCCAACAATGCATAGATTGCATTTTACCCATGCACACATGTTTTGCACTGGTGTGTACATTAGGTGTTTACAGCGCGGAATGTGAGAGACAGATCAGCGCCATGCTTCGTCTCGACGCACGCCATGATAGTGGGCCGCACGAGTAAGTGGACAGGAAGTGCACACATTCATCGTGGTGTTGTCGTAGACATAGATACTTGCATCAATTAATACACCCGAATACCTACAGCCATATGCAATGCATTAACATGCTCCAGAGAGATTTTATTTCGTTTTCTTTATCCTGCTTTGTTGACGCTCCACAAAACGGCCGCTGGTATAATATTGTTGTTCAAGTTTAACAGACTTATGAATCTCGACTGCAGGTGGAATAGACGCCCCTTTAGCTTAAGCACGGTTAATCATAACGTATAATATTAATACGTATTTTACAAATACACTGTTTGTCGTAATTATCTACGACAGTTCCAATTAGCTGCTCATCCCAATGTCACTGCTGCGCCCCACTCGACGATAAACAAAGGATTGTTACTCTCATTAACGTTTTAACTCAAATGTTTTCCTGTTTCTCGGACAGTTTGCCAGACAGAGAGGGCCGGTTTTGTATCTAGGTGGATCGGACTGTTTTGTAAATGTTTTAGTGAAAATGTTTGCAGATAACTATTGAGGTAGATATGCAAAATTGTGTGTTTGCTCCTTCGCGTATATTGGATTTCTCGGAAAAAGTCACAGGTGTATTGATTTCAGTTTTATGAGATAGATAATAATAATAAAAACCTCTTAAATCAATGCATCTTGGCGTCGCCTTGTCGATATTACGCCTTGTTGTAAATTATTAATATAAGCCTAGCCGCCTATAGGTATATATATGTTAAAGGCTGATTTGTAAATGTGTTCCATTAGTGGCCGGTAACAAAGGTCGACTATCTAATAATTCTCTGTGTTAAAGGCATTGCCGAGCACATGTTTTCCATATAAATATATTTGCACACTACCGTAAGGTGGGCCAGGGAGAGGAAGAGGCTGACAGAACGACACGGAGAAACACGCGAACACGTTTAGGGCCTATCTATGCACGAAAACTCGGTCGCATGCATGCACGCACAACGTTCATTTCAGTTAGCCCCATGTAATGTCACACACACACACGCACACGCACACGCACACGCACACGCACACACACACGCATCATTTAAACATAGGGACATCCTTCTCGAAATTGAAGTCTTCTTCGAGGAACTTAACCAGATGAAATTTAAATTTAGCGTAATATGCTTTCAGGACAGCTGGCTCTCAGATATTGATGATCTATCACACTTACAAATCGAGGGATATCATTGCATTACACAAGACAAAACATGTAGCACTAAAGGCGGGCTACTCATTTATTTAAGCAACAAATACAATTTCAAAGTTATTTTGTCTCTAAATCAGTTTCAACATTGGGAAGGACAATTTATCAACATAAGTGGAGGTGGGCTCTTAAAATATATTATAATTGGAAATATTTACCGACCTCCAAGAGAACTCAGTGAAAATTATAAAAAAAAAGTTTTTTAGTGAATTCACACCAATTATCTCATCCTTTAACAAATCAAAATCCGACATCATTATTATTAGTGATTTCAATATAAACCTTCTTAAAATTAACGAAAGAGAAGTTTTTGGTGATGTTTTTGATTTATTAATATCTTGTAGCTTTTACCCCCATATTACACTCCCTACAATATTTTCAAATAATAATGGAACATTAATAGATAACCTGTTTTGTAAATGATCCGATCCTGCAATAACACAAAAATCTGGCATTTTAACGAAAAAATTATCGGACCATCAACCATATTTTACCTTTCTAAATAAAGTTCCCCACAAAGAAACACCACCTAAATATATTAAAATTAACATACAAAATCAAGAAGCAATTTCCAAATTCATAAATAAAATCACCTCATCAGATGTCTATAATAAACTTGATCAATCGCCTTTTGCTAATCCAAACATAAACTACAACATTTTACATGAATTAATCAAATGCGCAAAAACAAGCACATGCCATATAAAATAGTTAAGTTAAAAAAATACACGCACAAAAACTCAACATGGATTATATTCGGCCTGCATAAATCAATACGATACACAGAGAAATTATATAGGAAACTCAAAATGACCCTGCCTGATTCACCTGAACATTTAGCAATTCGGACTAACCTGATAACGTATAATAGCATACTTAAATGAATCTTCTTTTAATAAAGACAAAATAATATTAAAAAACGTGGAAACTACAAGCGATATTCTGTCCAGAACACGAGAAAAGAAAATGTTCCCTAAATCGTTTATATATAATGACAAAATTATAACAAACAAAACGATTATTGCAAACACATTTAATACATTTTTACTAATATTGGCTCAAATTTGGCCAAACAAATCAGCAATCCTACAAATAGAAATTACATATATTATCTGAATGAGCAGTACAGTAATTCATTTAATTTTGAAATTATTGACGAAGAAACTATATCTAAAACAATAGCTAATATGCAACCAAAAACAAGTTGTGGGTATGACGGTATCTCGTCACGATTACTAAAATTAGCTAAACCAGCGGTAATAAAATCATTAACATTAATTACAAATCAAATATTAGCTACAGGTATCTTCCCTGATAAACTTAAAATCGCTAAAGTAATTTCAATCTTTAAAAAGGGTGACAATACCCAACTCAGCAATTATAGACCAATATCACTATTACCAGCTATATCAAAAGTAGTTGGAAAGATAATTTACAACCAGCTAGATTCCTTTTTCAAAAGGTAAAATCTCTTGTTCGAAAACCAATATGGATTTAGAACGGAACATAACACTGAATTTGCTGCTCTTGAAATAACTGATAGGATAATAACACACATGGATAGAAATGAAATTCCTATAAATATTTACCTGGACCTTTGACAAGCTTTTGATACCCTGGATCATAAGATATTACTAAACAAATTAGAATATTATGGAGTAAAAGGAGTAGCATTAAGTGTAATTAGAAATTACTTAACAGATAAAAAACAGTATGTTGAAATAGAGGATGTAAAATCAGAAATGCATAATATTTCTACTGGCGTACCTCTGTTGTTTATTGTATACATTAATGATTTTGCCAAGGCCAGCCAAAAGTTTAACTATATAATGTGTGCTGATGATGCCACCCTGTCAGGTACTCTTGACTCATTTTCCACATATGAACAAAATGGAAACGTAGACCTTGCTATAAATAGAGAGCTGGGGAAAATTAGTGAATGGCTAAAACTGAACAAATTATCTCTAAACTTAAGTAAAACTAAGTATACACTTTTAAAAACAGCCATAAAATAAAATGTGACTTCCCATTATTAATCATATATGACACTACTATTAATAGAGAGGCCGAATTTAATTTTCTTGGAATAACTTTTAATGAACAATTTAACTGGAAAAATCACATTGACAAAATTTCAAATAGGGTTTCAAGGACGTTGGGTGTATTGAATATACTAAAACAGTTATTACCTCTTAATATAAATATTATATTGTACAATATATTGATATTGCCACACTTAAACTACGGCGTTACCGCTTGGGGCTACAAATGTGAAAAAATTCAGAAACTTCATAAGAAACTTGTCCAAATTATTAGTGTAAGCAAATATAATGCACTCACTGAATGACTGTTTAAAAGTCTTAAATTATTAAAAGTAGAACACGTATTGAAATTAAAGAACTAAAACTATATTATAAATGTGTACATAACAAACTTCCTGTTTACCTTCAACATTTACCGCTTCATCAAAACAATAGCATTCCCAATTTCAACACACGTGGGCAATATTATATACACACAATCAGGGTACAACACGAATTTGCGAAACAAAGCCTCAGATACACCCTGCCGCATACACCTGATTTAATAAAAAATTAAGTTTACACTCACAACTTACACGGGTTTGCAATGTATGTTAAACATATTTTTTGCAGACGTATCCACCTGTATATACATTACAAAATTGTTCTATTTGCCACAATGAATGAATAACAAATAGGAATACATATTTTATCCTCTTTGGATGAATAACCAGTCGTCCATTATCATGTATGGTGTCATGTTATAGGCCTCGCTTTGACCGATTATTGCTACTTTTTATACACCAGGACTTGTCATTACCATAACTGGGTGGCTCCCACGAGAGCAGCTTTTTTGCCTTAGTGAGAATTTCCCTGACCCTCACGTAATAATTTATATACAATTATGTGATCATTATGCTTTTACATACTCACTTATTGAGTGATATGTATATGGGTCAAACTAAAAACTACTGTCTGTCTGTCTTCTCCAAGTGCGAAGAAAGAGACAATAAGTTTTTAAATAATGCTCTTACAAAACAATAATTGGCAAGACGACCACAACTAGCACGTACACCCGCAAGCACGCACGCATACACGCACTCTCTCTCTCTCTCTCTCTCTCTCTCTCTCTCTCTCTCTCTCTCTCTCTCTCTCTCTCTCTCTCTCTCTCTCTCATAATCGTCATCCCGTCAATATTCCGAGCTAATTCAGCCGTCACATGCCGAGACGTGTTTTCGCCACAAGTCCGCCCTTCGGCCGGAAGTCACGTCATGTCACACGTCGCCAGCCTCTCGTTTTGGGTAGCAGTCGTTTTAGATTTTGTTATACCCGTGTTAAATGTCACGCTGCCAGTGAATGTTCCGCCTTGAGGGCCGCCCCGTACATGCGTACTGTCTTCCCACGCTAATGGCTCGGCCCATCCCTCCCACCGACAGATGAGGCCGCCCATCCATATTACACGCAACATGTGAACTCCATCCAAGAAGCGAGTGGCGGCGTCCCGGTTTATTTGGCTCAACAACATTCTTCGATACGGCGGAAACGTATTGCACATTAACTGAGCCAGCGGCCAGGTATTCCTACAGCTGTGCTTGCAAACAATGAAAGCTGGTCTACGTGTAGAGGCTAGTCAGTCTACCATGCCCAGTCTCGCGATTAACAACAACCAAACCAACATTATTTGAAATGATCCAACACCCCGTCTTCGTCTTCGTATTCCTAACACGGTCCTGTATCGTCCATATGTGGCCTTTTCCTGTCTGAGATAATAGGTCTTATGTTTATTCCCTGAAATCAGATTACGTAGATCCTATTTATGGATAAAAAAATAAAAAGACAATACAATGAAATACGGTATTAATAATGCGCCGAAATCCTTCAAAGTCACAGGTCAACAGTGCGTCAAGTCGTACGGGTCGGGTGCTCACTAATCAGCTTACAAGTTTAGCTCGTCAACAATTGGACGCGCACGCTGATGGCATACGGCGGGTCAGTGAGGTCAAAAATGACCCAGAAAGGTTTCACGGAAATGTAATTATATTTCCCGTTAACTGACTCGAGCCGCATTAAAGAAAAGTACGGCAATGTATTAAAAAGATGTTGTAACCAAGTGAATGTTGTAACCAAGTGAATGTTGTAACCAAGTGGATGGTGTAACCAAGTGAATGGTGTAACCAAGTGAATGGCGAAAACAAGTGAATGGTATCACCAAGTGAATGGTGTAACCAAGTGAATGGCGTAAACAGGTGAATGGTATCACCAAGAGAACTGCGTAACCAAGTGAATGGCGTAACCAGGAGTCATGCAACCCGCTCTACTCAGCCTGTGACTAACGTCTTGCTATGAAGACAACAGCCTAACATACACGACCCGACTTTGCGTCGGTGACTACTCGCCAACAACACCAATAGTTGACGAGTCTGACACCGACACTGTGGCCATCAGTACTAGGCCATGGTTCCGCAATATATTGTGTCCAGTTTTCTCTTTAAAAGAGTATGTATTATGCAACCCTGAACCACATCTAAACAACAAATAAATCACATTATTTAAATGCTATGTGAAAACAACGTCTATATAAAACGGTGACGCTGTCTGTTCTTCTACAAACTAGGCCTACTACTATGAAGTACTACTGCCTGGAGATTGCTGAGACATCGCAAGTCACAGAACGACATTCAAACGATATCGAAAGTGTTCTTGGTGTAATTCGTCGTTGGGAATTCCGATTTCGCTCAATAAAATTCTGCCGAATATTGCCAACAGCTTCTGCGCTGTCTCAAGCATAAAATGCTGAAAACCGGCACTTTTAATGATAATAAAACATGAAGTTGTCCTTCATAGTGAAACAGTCTTCTTTCAAACCCTTATAGTTTTGTAACTTTTACAATTCACCTGGATAGCAGCTTTGTCATATCCAAATTTCATGTTGAGCGGTAAACGAACTTGCACAGAAGCAGCGAAGTCGGCAAGTCGACCACTGAAGACAGTCAGAAGGCTGTCCAACAAACCAAATAAACACCCACGTTGGCGTCTTTGATACGCTCATTGTCTTCGCTGCAAATTATCTCGTGAACTTGAAATATAAAACGTTGTTGCTCTCGGCATGAATTCTGAAGGGCGACAACTTTCTGTCAAACCTTCCACTGCCGCATAAACCTTGCTAATCAGCTTTAGTTTAGCTTCAGTTTATTCAACTTGTTAAAATATCCGAAAATGAGTGTCAGAACGCAAAGTTGAATTCGAAATTACGTATCTTCCAGCTAGCTGAGCAACGGGCCGACCAATTCATTGGAGTAAACTCATAAACGTATCATATATCTTGCCAGAACCGCTCCACGACTTCGCCAACGAACACTTGTGTATGATAGAGCACCAGAGGCGGATCCAGAAAGTAAGTGTAGGGAGGGGTACAAAACCTCCACTGGTGGCCGAACCAAATGGTTTAGTAGATATGTTGTTGCTGCCACACCGCCGTAACTGGAGCCGCTGTTTCGGTTCGACTGTGACCATCTGAAGACGGGTCTGCGGGCACGCCAAATTCCTAAGGGGGTCACATGTCCCCCCAGGCCCCCTGGGTCCAAGGGCCTATGAACATGACAATTTTCTGTTCTAATTATTACCGCGGGTCTCGCGCGAGCCAGCTGGAAGCCGTCCGCGGGCCAAATTTGCGGAACGCTGGCCTAGAGAGACGAATGCCTCTGATTCGTGGCCTATTCGTTGGCCGACGAATTGTCAACGACTAGACGTCGGAACGTTAGACATAATATAGGCCAAGGTATGTTGTGCGGACATGTAGCGTAACGCAAAACATTGTTGCCAGTCTGTTCAATTATGCAGTGGCGCCTTCTGTACACGTGTACTATGTTCACGCTGCACCGATTATATAGTACTTCTGACCTCAATTATAACTGAGGTTATAATTGCGGTCAGTGTACAGTACTGGTGGTGTTCCGACGGTGACGATTCCGGTAACGAGTTCTGACCAATTATTTAACAGCATAAGGGCATCCGCTGACAAGCGAACATCAGAATCTTTCAATCAAAAGCGGTGTACGGTTTTATGCTTCTCGGCTCTTGAAAAAGACCGTCCTGTCGCCTGTCGACATGAATGGGCACGAGGTGATCGGCCTGGGTGCTTGTGCACGACATCTGACGACATCCTTGCCAGCCGTCAGTCAGGTGGGCAATATCCCTCACGAGATTATTATTACAGCCTTCTCGGTAGGTGGCGTCCGTGTTTCTTCTCAACTGTCGTTCAAACGAAGCTGAATTCATGCGACATGTTCTTTAATTTCAATCTTAAATGGTAAGACCAAACAGATTGAAATTATCAAAACTGTGCAACATTGTCAACGAGAAATGGTGAGTGTCGGTTGGGCGGCCGGAGTACACTGACGCGCCACCTGGTGAAAATGCTTAGACAGTGTCGAAGATATAATGAAGCTGCAATTAATTAATTGATTCCCATTCACTCTCTGCATCCCATTCCTATTCGCTTCAAAGACGCCACTGTGCAGTGATAGATTGTTCGATCGACCGCTCTAGAAATGAGTGGCCTTAGCCGGTGAACAGTGCTAGATATTATCTCTATTAGACTCATTCATACAGCTGCGTGAACAATAGCAATGTCGTCATCATCATCATTGTGCAGCCGTAGTGTCCCGTGGTTGGGCGAAGGCCTCAGCATGTCGTTTCCAAATCTGCCTGTCTTGCGCTTTCCTCTGCCCTTCCAGTACTCGTCTAGTGACCAAGTGAATGGTGTAACCAAGTGAATGGTGTAACCAACTGAATGACCTCCGAGTACAAGTCCTGTCTCAAGTAATCTTTCTGAATTTCAAGTCAAGTGTCAATACTCAAGTCGTACATCTGGGCGAGTGCGAGTCAGCGCTGGTCCACCGGAGGCATGCAACCCGCTCTACTCAGCCAGTGACTCTCTACTCTCTCCACCGTCTCGCCGGTCTTCCTCTAGATCGTTTCCCTTCGTAAGGTCTCCAGGTTGTGATACGTGATGTCCATTGATTATCTCGTAATCTGCTGTTGTGCCCTGCCGATGTTTGTTTTTCTCTCCCGATATGTGATGTTTAACATACTTCGTTACATCTTTGTTTGTGCGGCTGCTCGCTTGTTCTTTGCCTGGATGGTGAAGAACAAGCTAGCAGCCGCATAGCAAGGTTGTGTGAGCTATACTGGTCCTTGCTACAGAGACCGACGGTCCAACTACCTTGCCACCACACCACACGCGTCTTGCACGTGCACGTCACGTAACCGTCGACGCAGAAACCTTCGATTTACTGCAGCGATAAATGGGACTATGATTTTAGGTGTAGTTCTTCGCGGTGTTCGATTCTGTGGAGCGAAATAATTAGTTCTTTATGTCTTATACATTTCTTTTATTTCTCCACGCTTGAAAGACTATTTTGTTAATAATGAATGATGTCTTCGTAGCCCGTATATGTACTACTGTTACGTATATTGAGTTATACAAATTAATGTAGATCACGGATATCCATATGGTAATCTATAATATATAATTATTATAAAGATCGAGCACGGACAACCATTTGGGTCAATGTTACTTTAGCCCGCTGCATTGTGATAGTCAAGTGCTTTTCGGAATAGCGAGCTTAAATACTCCTTTCAATTCTGTAGTCGATTTCCTGTTTTCTTACAAGTTCGTCCATGACCCAGACAAGTTGAATGCCTGTTCTCTAATTATATTTTCTCTGCCGTCTCCAAGTACTAAGGCTTTAATTAAGCAACATGACTGTGCCGCCATTGAAGTACCGGTGTCTTCTATTATCGCTTTTGAAAGGCATTAATCGGTTGGTCGGCTGATTCAGATGTTACAACAAATAATCGATGGGGGAAATGAATACTTGTTATGTAAATACGTCCCGATTTCGCAGGTCACCTACAGGTCACGATGCTGCTATAAATCGTTCTTCCTTTCGGGATAGGTTCTCATAAATTACTATCATATTCAATCGCAGTAAAATTTGTCTCAGTCAATTTAAATTAAATGCTACTGTATTGATGTCGATACCAAAATCTAGTCAGAAAATCTTCTGAATCTATAAGTTAGAGTTTGGTAAACGTGCAAAGCAGCACCAAATGAAAATTGCCGTGTGCAAGATGTTTCTGCTAAACAACAGAATAATTGCAAGACAGTTTACTGTGTGACACGTCAATAACCGGTGCACCCAGAACAATCATAATATAATCAGTCCAGGCACTGACCCATTACAAAGTTATGGAGGAGATGTGATAATGGGACGTTTGCGCGTCGGAATCAGAATAAGACACGTTCACGTGTACAAGCACGGACAAACCAAGTAGATTCGTCGTTTTTCGTGTGCTAATCTTCCTATTAATAAATCACGCAACCAGGCCCACCAACATGGTCCCTGGCTGTTTACGCTAGCATATCATTTGTCGTCTCAGGGTAATATGTTGTTATGTTACACGCTGCCTGCTATGCTATATAGGTTAGGATCGATAACATGTTGTGGTATCATAGCATTAAAGCCTTGAGATATTTACGAGAGCTATACAAGCCAGAGTTCATTGTCCGGACCAGGCCAACGGTACTTTCTGGAAAGACGGACTAGTACAGTGCTTTTAAACCTTTTTAAGTTCACAGCACACTTTCGAGTTTGTTCTTATCTCGCGGAACAGAGAACCACATTTTGCCATGTCAACATGTTTTCTGTTGTTTCAACCAACTTATAATTAGACTGAAGAGTAAACATCTGCTTTTTACATGATCGAACACTATTTTACAAACAAAAACGGATTACATTTTTATTTTTGCAACTTTTGTAACACAACTATTTTAAACAATAATTATTAGATAAATTACTTTGAAGTTGTATTATGACAGATAGTTTCAATTACCATTCGACGTATAACAGATATAGTAAATGTTGTACTTTACAAAATATTGATCTCATACAACTTTGTCAAATAAGGTACTTATAACTGTTCACAGAAGACATTATGTGAACACTTGACAACCCGAACTTTCATTTGGCACACATGAGAAATTTAGCACCTATCTTGAATTTGAGAAGTACTTAACGTTTGGGTATGTGCCGGAACACATTACACGAAGTTTAATTATTATTGATAAGTAATACTATTGCGAAACTTATTTGACAAAGTTACGTTGTTAAAAGCAGTTGCTATGCACCAATAGCAGATGGTTAGACAACCTTCATTCGATTGCATCCAAAATATCTTCAGAAGAAACTGAGACTAATTTTGGTCATGAAGACCATAGCTTGCCGTCTCACCTCCATACCATTTACAGATGCCTCTGTAAACGAACCAACATGATTGACGAACCCACTCACTTCTCCGTGTTGTTCAGCTTGAACTAATGCCAGAAATATTGGACATGGCTCACAGTACATGCTGAAACGACCAGTAAAACATATCCGGAAGAAAAAACCCTGATAAATGTGGCGATAGAGCATATATATGTGTGTGTGTGTGTGTGTGTGTGTGTGTGTGTGTGTGTGTGTGTGTGTGTGTAGAGAGAGAGAGAGAGAGAGAGAGAGAGAGAGAGAGAGAGAGAGAGAGAGAGAGAGAGAGAGAGAGAGAGAGTGAGAGAGAGAGAGAGAGAGAGAGAGAGAGAGAGAGAGAGAGAGAGAGAGAGAGAGAGAGAGAGAGAGAGAGACAGAGAGCTCTCGAGCTCTGCGGGTGCTTCACGACAAATATCAGCATTACTTTAAGCTGACCAACTTGCAGCAGTAGACTTGCTTGACTTGAGTGCGTAGGTCAGCTTGACCCATTGCTGTCCCCCGGGATGCCGCCCCCTCCATCTTGTATTATTTTGAACTCTCCGTTCTGCTGTTACCTGTACGAGGCCAGTGTTTGTGATCTTCCTCTTCTTATACATATGTTTATCGTTTAGCTTGACAGTTATATTAACAAGGTGTTCGCTCGATATACGACAGACTTCGTTAAACCACTAGAGTCATGTCTGATGACTCAGGGGTGAATGTCTCCTCTCTGATCCAGTCATTTTGGCGTCTTTCTGTCCTGGTAACATCTCTGATAGCCCGCAACATCGCAGCAATATATCCCACCAGCATATCGCCGGGGTAGGCTTACCTGTGGCCTGTAACACATTCTTCAAGTATACTTGCCGCAGTAGGCTTACCTGTGGCCTGTAACACATTCTTCAAGTATACTTGCCGCAGTAGGCTTACCTGTGGCCTGTAACACATTCTTCAAGTATACTTGCTGCAGTAGGCTTACCTGTGGCCTGTAACACATTCTTCAAGTATACTTGCCGCAGTAGGCTTACCTGTGGCCTGTAACACATTCTTCAAGTATACTTGCCGCAGTAGGCTTACCTGTGGCCTGTAACACATTCTTCAAGTATACTTGCCGCAGTAGGCTTACCTGTGGCCTGTAACACATTCTTCAAGTATACTTGCTGCAGTAGGCTTACCTGTGGCCTGTAACAAATTCTTCAAGTATAGTTGCCGCAGTAGGCTTACCTGTGGCCTGTAACACATTCTTCAAGTATACTTGCCGCAGTAGGCTTACCTGTGGCCTGTAACAAATTCTCACATTCTTCAAGTATACTTGGGAATCTTGACACAAATTCTACTCCCACAACTGCTTTAAGTAACTGTTGTTCCTCGCTCTCTTCTGTACTCTTTCTATCATATTTATATCCTTCTTGCGGTATGGCGTCCACGTTTATATACAGTATTCTACATGAGGCCTAACTTTTGTTTTGTACAGCGGTATTATTAATTATTTTTCCTTATACTCTATATTTCGCCTAATTAATGCAATGATTTGATTTCCCTTTGAAGCTGCAATTATGCACTGCTCTAAAACCTTCACATCAGCACTAATGGTTAACCCTAAGTCCTTTTCTTTTACAGTAGTACTTAATACAGTACCACCCATTGTATATTGTACATCTTCGTTTCCATGTCCTGTGTGGAGGCATTTACATTTCCCAAAATTGAACAACATTTGCCACTTTTCAGACCATTTGATCAACCTGTCAAGATCATCTTGTAAGTGCTGTCTATCTCCACCACGTTTAATCCTTCTAAACACTTTTGTATCATCTGAAAATGTCAACACCTTGCTTGTTATATCATCGTCCAAAGTTGCAGTGGACATAGGGGAGGTGTGTATTCATTTGTCTCTGGTAAATTTTGGAGCCAACATCCACAAGCGTAACCATGTCTTACTTCACGTGACAAGTAGAGTAATCTCAAAAGACAGGTATCACTCTTGTGGAAGGAGAATGTTAGCCCTTGGCCATTCACACGACCCACGACTGATCCCGTGGTTATGGGAACAATCAAGGTATGGGAAAAAGGTGCCTGCGTGCCTGCGTGTCTGCGTGCCTGCATGCCTGCGTGTCTGCGTGTCTGCGTGCCTGCGTGCCTGCGTGCCTGCGTGTCTGCGTGCCTGCTTGGCAAATTCTGCTAGGACGTGCAACAAGGACGCATATTTAAGAAAGCACAACATGATTTAATAATTAGGACGTAGTAATTAGGTCCTAATTGTATCGGCGTCAATTAAATTACAATAGAAACTGTTCTCCGTTATCGTGGAAGCGACGACATAATCCGTGTTCAGTGTCCAAGCAACCTTGATCCGTACACCATAATTCGTTCACTGCGACCCGCTCACTAACCATCATCACAGTGATCCGCACGCCATGATCACCGCACTATCATCCGATCCGCTCACTAACCATCATCACAGTGATCCACACGCCATGATCACCACACTGTCATCCGATCCGCTCACTAACCATCATCACAGTGATCCGCACGCCATGATCACCGCACTGTCATCCGATCCGCTCACTAACCATCATCACAGTGATCCGCACGCCATGATCACCGCACTGTCATCCGATCCGCTCACTAACCATCATCACAGTTATCCGCACGTCATGATCAGCGCACTGTCATCCGATCCGCTCACTAACCATCATCACAGTGATCCGCACGTCATGATCAGCGCACTATCATCCGATCCGCTCACTAACCATCATCACAGTGATCCGCACGTCATGATCAGCGCACTATCATCCGATCCGCTCACTAACCATCATCACAGTGATCCGCACGCCATGATCACCGCACTGTCATCCGATCCGCTCACTAACCATCATCACAGTGATCCGCACGCCATGATCACCGCACTGTCATCCGATCCGCTCACTAACCATCATCACAGTTATCCGCACGTCATGATCAGCGCACTATCATCCGATCCGCTCACTAACCATCATCACAGTGATCCGCACGTCATGATCAGCGCACTATCATCCGATCCGCTCACTAACCATCATCACAGTGATCCGCACGCCATGATCACCGCACTGTCATCCGATCCGCTCACTAACCATCATCACAGTGATCCGCACGTCATGATCAGCGCACTATCATCCGATCCGTTCACTAACCATCATCACAGTGATCCGCACGTCATGATCAGCGCACTATCATCCGATCCGCTCACTAACCATCATCACAGTGATCCGCACGTCATGATCAGCGCACTATCATCCGATCCGCTCACTAACCATCATCACAGTGATCCGCACGTCATGATCAGCGCACTATCATCCGATCCGCTCACTAACCATCATCACAGTGATCCGCACGTCATGATCAGCGCACTATCATCCGATCCGCACACTTTCCACTGATCAAGGTGACTACTACATTCTACTGACGAAATGTAAATCACTCGGACTTCCACATTTCTTAATCAGTTGGCAACGTACAGCGCGTGAGATGGGCAATGTGAGACCGGAGTGGACTACCGGTCAAAGCAGGTGTAGGTCACTGTTCGGTCTACTTGGCTGTGTACGCGATATAAATAGGCTAACTTGCGAGCACATGTAATACGCCAGCGACGCCGCGACGCTATAATATTGGAATCATACATGCCGTCCTCATGTCTCGATAGTTCGTTCCAAGGAGCAGTATGTGACGTGGCTAGTACCAAGATTTAATTGGATTATAACAAGACGAGAGAGCTGCGCATCTGCCTCAAGTCAACACCATCGGAAATCTCACCGCTAAGGATAGACGATGTACCCGTCGAATAGATGCCGCATTTACCTACTTCACGTCATATTATTACATGCCATAAAATGGCAATCACACATAGACGTACTCGCCGCAAAGCCAACCCGACGCCAATATTCCATAACCCATCTCAACCGAGCTAGAGTTGATTCCCACCACTTCGTCAACCTACATCCGTTACTCGTCCGATCAGTAGTTGAGTACGCTGTATGTTTACACGTGTGACACACGCGTCTCTTAGCCACCGGCAATAACCATTTCATAATGCCCCGGGCCTTTCCCGTAAACAAACACACGGTGGTGCTAATTTTCTATTGGCCTTGTGCTGCCTGTTTTAAATTTGTTTCTGCGCCTTTTTGTATAGCTCATATCACTGTACAAGACATGCGTATTTTATTTATTTTACTTATATATGCAAATGTGTGTGTCATTCTATTATTATTTTAATGTTTTTAAGAGATGCTCTTACGTGTAATATTAAATCTATGGTTACAAATCAAGTTAACTTATTTATTATTATTAAAACAAGACATATATTCTGCACTATCAAATTTAACTTTGTAGCACACACACGCACTTATATCCTCAAAATGGCTTAGATTGATTGTTGGTCCGTTGTGTGCGTTACTGTTTGACCTACGAGCGTGTGGCCGTGTGGTTGTCGTGTTGTTCATTGCATCGCGTGGTGTACGACGACAGCCATGGTGTAATGAAAGCGGAGCAGTAATCTCACGGACAGGAATATACGTTGGTTTATTGTGCTTGTGCCTGCGTTCATCCACGTCCAGGTGAAGTGCAATTTGTCAAGCCGGACGGCTAACAAAGCAATATAACGTCAAAGTCCACAGCCGTATGTACACTGACTCGTCGGTCGCTGGAACACAGCGCAGCGCAAAGCACGGATTTTTATATCTGGCTTGTGAGATAGTGATGTCCATTTCTGGGAGAGATGAATTGACATATATGTCGTTTATTCTACTAATTCACCACATACAACAAATATGTTGGCTGTTGGACCACATTCATTACGTTCCTGTGGCAAAGACTCGCCCAAGTCTGTTTTGTTTTTCCCAATGAGAAAGGGTTGAGAGGGAGAAAGAGGGCGAGGGAGAAAGAGTTTGTCCATTTATTCATGAAAATATACCCAAAACAATTATGTTAATCCACAAACGGTCGCTTTCTCCTAATATGTTGCTAGAACTACCACTAGACTTGACCATCCGCCCCCAGTCAAGCCTTGAGGTGATCGATTGTATTGGACGGGCTACACGTTGAGGTCACGCCTCTGCTATGGGCTGATTTGTTTCAACCGAGTAGATGCGGCCTACACATGCCACCGGAACTTGTATTGGCTCACGTTTTGGGATTTCATCTAGATCAACGGCGCGGCCAGATTTGTACGACGAGATAAGCCTCTGCATAATGCTTCTGTCTGTCCTGATTGTGATTTCATTTGTGTTTATTTGAATACATATTGTGGAGTGTAGCATCTGTGTGTGTCTTACTGTGTGGCTTGTTTCTGTCCTGTGTGCCCTAAGTGGCAGATTTGACACACAATCAATGGAATACAATCGTCGATAGATACATTCACTGAGCTGTCGTTTGTCCGTATCACCAGCGTCAAGTAAGCTCTCCTGATAATATCCGTTGCCAGATCTTCACAACAGTCTTCTGAAACACAGAGCTGACGTCGTGTCAACAAAATCAAACCTTTGGAAAATCAGACAACTTTGTCTTTTCGTCGTATACAGTATATCTAACTAATAGGTTATATATATATAACTAATAGGTTAGATATATCTAACTAATAGGTGGTCTTGAAGTACTTCTGTGTTTAGCATTTGCTCTCTCAACATTCCAACAATGTCCACTGTTCTTGCTGCCTAATCTATCCAGCCCTACTCCATATATTGTGAATCAACTTAAGTGAACTTGAACTCGATCTTTCATAGCAAATGTTTGTTTTTCGAACTCCTGGAGGAAAAGTATTTCAGCATCTTTTTGAAAGCATATATATTAATATCCCAAAGTCCGTGGTGATGTACACAGACGAAGAACAAGATAATGCCGACCATATCCACACAGTGCCACCAGAACTGTTCATATTTGTCAGACTGTGATTGCCTCTTTGTATGTTTGTGCTAAAGACAGCCATGTTCTTGAGGAATCGTTGGCAAGGCAGCGTGTTATCAATCACGTCAAGAGTATCATGAGAAGGTTTCAAAGACTACTCTATGTCCATATCGAAGTCACCAAATAATAGGTTGCAACCAAGTCTTCTTTTAATTTAGCACTACAACATTTTACTGAACAAAAACGTCTTCGGGACTGAGAGTTAACAACGGTCGCCAGTGAATATGTCTTCTTGGAATGATCTTCTTTATTATGGTTTTAATTAGAAAGTTTCATCTAATTTTCAGTGTTCTCCTAGAATAGTTGAACTGAGATTTACAAAGCTGGCCACTTTCATTCATTGGCATTACACGTCTTTCATCCGTGAAGTAACACTGCTTTTACCAGTATGTTGTATAACCTTGATTTAGTTTTTAATGTGAATGAACATGAGCTACATATTTGTTTGTGTTCAGGCGTCCGCCCTTCTCATTCTTTGACAATATTTAAACATACGTGTCACTTCATACAGTGTACGATGAAGCTAGTAAACAGTAACAAAACGTATCAATAAAACCTTGATGATGCACAAACAGCGCCATTTATCTAAATCTGGCATACGCCTCCATCTTGATAGCGTCGTTATACCGGCTATCAAACGAATGCCAGGAATAGGTGACTGGACGACCGCGATTTCTTGGAATGTGTTTTCCTATCTTCTCGCAGATGATAACATCCAGGTCACTTGATATGTTAGAACTTGTATCACACCCTACTGGTGCCACATGTCTTGATAAATATGCAATTTATGTACTTAAACAAGAATAAAGATGTTGTTGATGTAGGCCCCTACTAAGGGCACCGCCATATACCCATGTCTTGTTGTTATATGTGTGCATATTTGTTTTGGTTTGTAGTATCAACATGGTGGCGTGTGGCCGATGGATGGTGATTGATGCGTTTACGTGTATATTGCATATGTCGCGGCAGTATAGATAAGCGACGATCGCGCCTATGGATAACGTTTAGAACGATGGGAACTGTGTTCATGATGCACACGCAGTCGATTGTTAACTACGGATAACATCATAGGCTGCATCAACATCCAACATGAGTCAATGTATTAAAGAAGCCTTAACCTGATCCGCACAGGACGCGCCTGTTTTGGAGAGAGAGAAAAACTCATGTCACGGGGTGTTAAAACACAAAAATAGCATTAGTGAATCATCATTTGGAACCTACCCGTTCATACATTAGCTCCACCAATGTGACGTGAACCTACCTGTTCATACATTAGCTCCACCAATGTGACGTGAACCTACCTGTTCATACATTAGTTCCACCAATGTGACGTGAACCTACCTGTTCATACATTAGCTCCACCAATGTGACGTGAACCTACCCGTTCATACATTAGCTCCACCAATGTGACGTTAACCTACCTGTTCATACATTAATTCCACCAATGTGACGTGAACCTACCTGTTCATACATTAGTTCCACCAATGTGACGTGAACCTACCTGTTCATACATTAGCTCCACCAATGTGACGTGAACCTACCCGTTCATACATTAGCTCCACCAATGTGACGTGAACCTACCTGTTCATACATTAGTTCCACCAATGTGACGTGAACCTACCTGTTCATACATTAGTTCCACCAATGTGACGTGAACCTACCTGTTCATACATTAGCTCCACCAATGTGACGTGAACCTACCCGTTCATACATTAGCTCCACCAATGTGACGTGAACCTACCTGTTCATACATTAGTTCCACCGATGTGACGTGAACTACCTGTTCATACATTAGCTCCACCAATGTGACGTGAACCTACCCGTTCATACATTAGCTCCACCAATGTGACGTGAACCTACCTGTTCATACATTAGCTCCACCAATGTGACGTGAACGAGTTGTGTAAGAGTTTTAGTTTAACACGATTTATCAAGATCCATCAAGACTGAACAATATTGCCACCCAAAGCCAAAAACAGATGACTTGTGGACAAGGCAGGCTTAGGTTATTGAGAGTCCTACGTTTGTGGTATCTATAATTACGTACGTAACCAGCCCTTCTGATATATTGGTCAATTCAGTATTTACACAACCGGTAGATAATCTGTTCCATTCACTTGTGGTCTTCTATGAGAAGGAACGCCGCCCACTCCTCCATCAGATTTACTATACTGGGTCTAGTAATACCTGTCTTCACTGAGCGAGCACAATTGTTCTTCTACTATTGTTTCTCGTTCAATATCTTCAAACACTTCAATGTTATATCTTACTAATGTCCATGTCTGTAGGGATGTTAAACCATATTGTAACTGACATGATGATCAGGTTGTTAATAACTACTAATACATTGAAATATGAGCAGGGGGCGGATCCAGAGAGGGTAGTTTAGGATGGGCGGATCCAGAGAGGGTAGTTTATGAAGGGCGGATCCAGAGAGGGTAGCTTAGCGGGCCCAAAACCTTCGACTGCACTCACCGAGACTCGCAAAAAACCTCCACTGGCGGCCGAACTAAATTCATATTGGGTGGCCTGTGCCGGAGCTTCAGCACGACTCCGCTGTGGGATCCCGACATCGGAAGACGGGGGTATGGTGGGGGTGGGGGTTGTGCTGTTGATAATTGTAGATCCGCCTATGGTGAGCGACCTCTTATAGACAGCCTGGTGCTAACGTTTAAAGAAGCTACACTCAGTTGACGAGAGATGTTAAATAAAGATATCGGGTATCGTTTGACCGGATTTCTCAATCAATCGTAGTGTGGACAAGTTACGGATATGTTAACAGAGAAAGCTCCCGTTCGACGGTTCATTGTAATTAGTTTATATCGTAATTAAATCTGTACAGACACGTATGGCATTAACTCACGGCATGAGCCAGCGAGTTATCTTCACTCAGCTGAAATGCCCACGGCGACAGGGTCGTTATGGAAAGGCGTGTTTTGCGTACCGCGTTCACGCAGCCCCCACTGCGCATTGCAAGGCAAATAGAAAATAAACGAATAAACCCCGTCGTTTTCAATCTGACACGTATAGCTGGACAAATCGATATTAAATGGATAGAATTTCACGCTTTCATTCCGATACGCTGCCAAACACGTATTGCAAGTTATCCCGAATGTAAACGAATGAGAACCTTGGCTTTCATTCTGGGACAATGTCTCGAACATTATTACAATACCAATCGAAACTAAAGGATGAAGAATCGCATATTTCATTCTGGTACGTCACCCCATACGTATTGCAATGCGCGTAACCAGTAAAAGAATACTGACGTACTTCTTCGTTCCTGACCTTCTAGAATCGCCGACAGAAGAAGACGACAATTGTACATTAAAACAACGAGGGATCGTTGCATTTTTTTGTCTTATCGGGAACGTTACTTTGTATAGCTATATTGTTAAATATCATAACATTGTTAAATAGCTTGCAGCTTGATCACCGTGTGTTCTCTTTGGGTATATCTCTATTGTAAGCCTACAGCTTACACAGGATCACACGTCTTTCGCTTAAGTTTTCTTATTTGACATGCATTATGAGAGATGGTTCATTGTCAGTAGTGCAGAAACGTCACTCAACAAAAAAGACTACTTTGTATTACAACCGACTTACTCGAATATGCAATTTGTGAAATCAACATCAATATCTACATTTCCCATGAGAGCGAGTTGAATCGAAACCGGCGCATCCCAAGGTGCGAATGGCGCGTTGGAGCCACTTAAAACGGCGTGTGTTTATTACTCGACGAAAACACGTTTTGCCTTCTAATAGCGTGCATGGTGGCAGGTCTGGAATATAAATTGCAGACGGATTCGTGGGTGGAATATGGCATATATTTACAATGAAATAGCCGTCGAGCACGGGTGATCATCCTTCTGTGCGATGCGCTGTTACGTGCTTTCCATGTCTTCCATAGATTACGGTTATAGTCGGTTGTCCTTGAGACGTTGCATGCGTTGGCGTAATATCAGATTAAAAGACATCGACACTGCTCGACTATTGTGACGTCTGAGCAGCTCACACAATACTACCAACAGCCAGCACACAGTACGTGAAATGTCAGAGTTCAGGTGCTAGCACCGCACACGCTGTACGAACTATTACTACCAACAGCTAGCACACAGTACGTGAACTGTCAGAGTTCAGGTGCTAGCACCGCACACGCTGTACGAACTATTACTACCAACAGCTAGCACACAGTACGTGAACTGTCAGAGTTCAGGTGCTAGCACCGCACACGCTGTACGAACTATTACTACCAACAGCTAGCACACAGTACGTGAACTGTCAGAGTTCAGGTGCTAGCACCGCACACGCTGTACGAACTATTACTACCAACAGCTAGCACACAGTACGTGAACTGTCAGAGTTCATGTGCTAGCACCGCACACGCTGTAGGAACTATTACTACCAACAGCTAGCACACAGTACGTGAACTGTCAGAGTTCATGTGCTAGCACCGCACACGCTGTAGGAACTATTACTACCAACAGCTAGCACACAGTACGTGAACTGTCAGAGTTCATGTGCTAGCACCGCACACGCTGTACGAACTATTACTACCAACAGCTAGCACACAGTACGTGAACTGTCAGAGTTCATGTGCTAGCACCGCACACGCTGTAGGAACTATTACTACCAACAGCTAGCACACAGTACGTGAACTGTCAGAGTTCATGTGCTAGCACCGC